>JARHVA010000387.1:1367500-1437500 GCA_037957365.1 Torreya grandis
ATGTTAATATATATGAAACATTGATGGACATAAGCTAAAAGATATACTTTGGTACATCAATGTCTTATCCACACATATAAATGGGATGCATGCCACTCATTTGATGTAGAACATTATTGAAATTAAATCAATGCTCATGACATCCTCGTCCACCCTTAATATTTAAAAATTGTCAATAAAAGTTATTTCCAGCTTGAAAACTACATACCAATTTATGATTACTATCATGTAAACCCAAAAACTGGGTAGAATCTAGGTTTGTTGTATGAGATGGGCTCTATAGTGTCCAATATCAAATGAAATACCCTATCATTACCCCTCAATATCACCACTCAGATCCCCTTGAATTCTTTCCCCACTTGCATGTTTTGTATTACCTAGCCCTTCCCTACCACTTTACAATTAGTCAATCTCTTCAAGAAATAAATCATCTATTCATACAACTCATTTCCATGAAGGAAAATGAGGTCCCTAGCTATTGGATTGATCTACAACCCACACCTCATTAATAGTTATAGATATTGGAGATTATTTGGGGTTTTCTTACATTCTAAAACATTATTTAATTACTCACTTGTGTCAATATATTAGAATCATGGATGGATGCAAGCTATAAGCTAAAATTTGGGACCTTAATATCTTGTCCTAATATTAATGGCATTTCATCATTCATTCAAGTTTTACATGAGACTTGGAGCCTTACCACAATCAAATTTATTCTCGTGCACCCTTGACAATAGAAAATTACCAATCAAATATGTCACCACTTTGTTTTGATATAATTGAGATATATCATTCTACACCACTATTACATCAACATGGCAATTTAAAATTTACTGTAATTGCATGTGTAGGTGTAAATTGTATAGACTAAGTGTTGTCCATATATCACTACAGAGAAAGATTATTATCTTGCAAATGTTAATGTGTCCATTTATGGTAATCTTATATTTCATTATTATATTATATATAACATACCATATCGATTATATTCAACTAATAAGTGAATTACCAAATCAAACATTATTATTAGGAAAAATAATTATAGGTATATAAATAATATTTAATAAATAAAATATTAAATATTAAAGAATGAGATTGTACTACACCACACCCAATGATAACATTTATCTCATGATGACATATGTCAAAGGGTTTCCCTTTTTTAACTTCATGAAAGGTATGTAAAAGCAATGGCATAGTTATAATTTACAAAATAATTTATTTTAAATAGCCATCTTCCCCTTATCTCTACAATAAATTTGAGTCCTTCCACCACTACTTACAGTTATATATAAAGTTTACCATAAGACAAATATGTATTTGTTCATGAATTCCATCACTATAATGTTCCATCTCCTTTTGTAATGTTTATTCATAGTTGAGTGGATTGCCCACTAAAGCAATTAATGTCATGTAATTTGAAACTAATGGAGTTCCCTTGTTTATTTTCAGCATATCATCAATGTCTACATATTTTTCTCTAGAGTATGAAAATAGGCAACAAAAATTTCACCTCCTAGACTATTTATTTCTATCATTTGAAGTTAATTTATGTAGTTATTTACAAGCTATCATGACAAAAGGAGTGGATACTCATTCCAAATAGCCTCTAAATACATCATGCGAGTTGATGCATTCACATGAATGTGTTATTTACTATCATTATGGTATATTTAATTCATCATAATTCTCTATGCTATTTATTCTTAATTCTCTATGTTATTTTGTAAGTGTGGAGTTTGTAATATAAGAATATAATTCTAACTGTAAGTTTTTTAAAGGATGAAAAACAAAGAATTATTTTATCTTACTATGAGAGGTTTGCTAAACACACTGCCATGAAAAAGATATATGGCCATAACAACACCCATTGAATAAATATAATATTAGCCTAGGTATCCTGGTATATTAATAATATGAAATTTTGCATGACACTCCCTTTTAAGATAGTGTCGTTAGACATAGAATAGGGCCTATATTTATAGAGGAAATAACCATCACTATTGAATAGGTTTAAATCCCATGTAATATAAGTTATATATGGCAGTGGTATTTTGTAGTGACTTAATTTAATTTTCATTGTGCTTTAGATTAGCATCATCCATTATTGTTGTAGGGATAATGCAGTAATAGAGCACCTCCAGTATGTGACCATAATATTTTATCCATAATAAATTCACTAGTTGATTTTGGGAGAATTTATATGCCACAATCTTGAAAAAAGTTATCAGTATGCAAAGTACAATATATATGGTGAAAACCATCATAGTGTATTGAAAATTCAACATGTTGCCTATAAAAAAAGTGGTGCATATGTGATTTATTTTTACATAAAACTATTTGACCATCTAAAAATATATTTGACTGATATAAAGTTATTGATATTTTTCCAAAAACTTAGAGTAAAATTACATTTGGGTCATATGTAAGAAGTGTTTTAGATGTGGTTCACAATTACAAGAACCAGCTCTTATTTTCACTGAGTTGGGTGAAACTCTTGTATTGTCTTTCCAAAATCGTGTAAGTAAAATTTTGAGAACATTGGTTGTAGCCTTTCCCTTTTGTGGAAGCCTACCAAAAAAATCTTATAACTTAATAGTATTGGCTCATTAAGTCTTTGGTGTCTTCATATCACTTTCATTAATGTTTTCCTATTTATGTCTAATGCTCAGCTAGTTTTTGAAATCAATCATTTTTTTCCTATTTAACTACTTACTACACAAGGTTTAATTATATGCTAAGCAACATTACACTATTTGTTGCATAGTTTTAGGTCTAAAGTGTTAGGGTGTGGAGCTAAAATCTTCACCAAGGAGCATTCATTATCAGGTTCGGGTCTACACAGACACTGGCGTCGGTCAGGAGCGACCGACATTGGTCACAGGCAGTTACAGAGGCACCGACGTCAGCAGAGGGTCAGCCGACGGTGGTCACAGACAAATAGAAGGAACTGACGTCGATTACCTGCGTGTCCAGAAAGCTATTTTCGTGGACAGAAGTGAGTGTTTGCATGATAAGTTTGAGTTGAAGTCTCAAGCTCGCGTCTCTATTATTGGCATTACTATTTTTAGATCCCTTGTTCAAGTGGCTTAACTGCTTGTTGGGTGTACATGCTCAAGTCTCCTAATTCTATATGTAGAATTAGATCTTCTTAGCTTTGTAGTAGATTATTGTAGTTGGGTGAAGTGGTGTGGAAGAAAAAAGCTTTCTTCAATTGTATTCCTTTTGTAAAGAGTTTGTTAATACAAGTTTTCAGGGTGTTTTCTTGTATCTCTTGTTCTTGCTATTATCATTCTAATTACTTGTCAATCTGATTTAATTCCGCATTTATTGCTATCACAATTGTAATCTATTGTTGGATTGATCCCCCAACAAGTAGTATCAGAGCCTTGGTTATAGGTTCAGAGCTTGATATCCAATAATTGGTATCAAAGTTCAGGTGCACTAACAGGTGGTTCAGATCTGTGTAGTGTGTATTGATTACAGGTTCTCACAGGAGTTTCTGCAGGGATTTCTATTTGAGTGGGAGAAGCAATGGCAGATGAAAGTAAATTGAGAATGGAAAAGTTCAATGGCAAAAATTACCAACACTAGAGAATGCAGATAGAGGATTATCTGTATCAAAAAGATCTCTACTTACCGTTAGGTGGGGTTGCAAAGAAGCCCAAAGACATGGAGGATGAAGAATGGAAAGTTCTTGACAGAAAGGCTCTGGGGTCTATAAGACTGAGTCTAGCATCCACTGTGATATCCAATTTATCACAGGCAAAGTCTACGGTAGAGTTGATGACTACGTTAGCAAATTTGTATGAAAAACCCTCAGCTTCCAATAAGGTATATCTTATGAAGCAGTTATTTAATTTGCATATGAATGAAGGTGGATCTATTTCTACTCATCTGAATGATTTCAATGGAATTGTGAATCAATTAAGTTCAGTGAATATAGTGTTTGATGATGAAATAAAAGCTCTTTTGATATTATGTTCTTTGCCTGAAAGCTGGCATGGCTTAGTAATGGCAGTAAGTAATACTGCATCTGCATCAAATATTTTGAAAGTAGAGGATGTTGTTAGTGTTATTTTGAATGAGGAAATACGCAGGAAAAGCACAGAAGAGACATCTGGGAATGCTTTAAGTTTTGAGAGCAGGGGAAGGCAGAAAGAGAAGAGCAAGAAAGGCAGATCAAGATCCAAGTCAAAGGGGAAAGGCAGATCTAAATCCAGAAATGGCAGAAGGCCACAATGCTGGAATTGTGGAAAGATGGGGCACATAAGCAGAGATTGTTGGTCAAAACCTAAGGAGGACAATTAGCATGAAGGAAAGGAAGAAGCCAAGATTGCAGGTATTACACAGGATGCTTTAATTTTCTCTCTGCATAATAATATAGAATCTTGGGTATTAGATTCTGGTGCATCTTTTCATGCTACCCCTAACAGGGAATATTTTAGTGACTATATCCATGGAGATTTTGGAATAGTGTATCTAGGGGATGATGAGCCCTATAAAATAATTGGCAAAGGTAAAGTGCAGTTGAAGATGAAGAATAGCAACACATGGGTGTTGAGAGATGTGATGCATGTTCCTAGCTTGAAGAGAAATTTGATTTCTGCAGGAAAGTTAGGGGATGAGGGTTGTACAGTAACTCTCACAGCAGAATCTTGAAAGGTGACCAAGGGTGCACTTGTTATGGCCAGAGGTAAGAGAGAAGGTACTCTCTATTTGTGTAATTGTGTTACTAACAAATCTCCTTCCGTATTATCTACTTCAGATGTGGATGCTAAATTGTGGCACTCAAGGCTTGGCCACATGAGTGAGAAGGGGATGTCAATTCTTAAGTCCAAAGGTATGCTTTCAGATTTAAAAGGCATAGATCTAGAGTTTTGTGAGCATTGTGTATTTGGAAAATAGAAAAGGGTTAGTTTTCTCAAAACTGGGTCTAATAAGAAGAGGCACAAGTTGGAGCTTGTTCACACAGACGTGTGGGGACCGGCTCAGGTTGCTTCCATTGGAGGATCACAGTACTATGTATCTTTCATAGATGATGCCACAAGGAAGGTATGGATCTATTGTATTAGAAGAAAATCTGATGTATTTGATACTTTTAAAGTTTGGAAAGCTATGGTTGAGAATGAAACAGGTAAAAGATTAAAGTGCCTGAGATCAGACAATGGTGGTGAGTTCTGTAGTCATAAGTTCAGAGATTATTATTACATGCATGGAATTCGTAGGCAAAGGATGGTTCCAAGGACACCTCAGTAGAATGGAATTGCTGAAAGGATGAATAGGACAATAATGGAGCGTGCAAGATGTATGAGATTGCATGCCGGTTTGCCCTTACAGTTTTGGGCACAAGCTGTTGACACTGCAGTATACCTGATTAACAGAGGACCCTCTACAGCTCTAGATGGTGGTATTCCAGAAGAGGCATGGACAGGTAAAAAGGTTGATCTCTCATATCTCAAAGTTTTTGGTTATGAAGCCTTTATGCATATAGATAAGGAAAATAGAAAGAAGCTTGATGCTAAGTCTATGAGATGCACGTTTATTGGCTATGGCTCAAATGATTTTGGTTATAGATTATGGAATCTAGAAACTAACAAGGTAATCAGGAGCCGTGATGTTTTCAATGAAAGAGTGATGTATTGTGATCAACTAAGGAATTTGAATCAATTTGAGCAGAGCAATGGTGAATTGGATGAGGTGAAAGTCCAAGATGAGCTCGCGGGAAGAAGAAATAATCACTTACAGGAAAACACAGAGATCGACATCGGCAGGGTAGGAATTGGCGTTGGCAGGACAAAAATCGGCGTTGGCCATACAGAGACCGACGTCGGCTGTACAGGTATCGAGGTCGATGAGGCAGAACCGACGTCAGCCAGTAACAGGTCTGGAGGTGACCGAGGTTGGTCACTATCAGAGAATTTGGGTGGACAACGTGTTGTAGACGAGTCTCAGACATCCATCAGGAGGTCAGAAAGGGTGAGTAAGCCTCCAATTAGATATTCTCCTTCTTTATTTTACTTATTGCTAACTGATGGTGGAGAACCAGAGAGTTTTGAAGAAGCAATACAGGTGGAGTCCAAGAGTCAGTGGGAGCGTGGCATGGTTGAGGAGTTGGAGTCCTTAAGAGAGAACCAAACATGGGATTTGGTTGAACTGCCAGTTGGTAAGAGAACACTCAAGAACAGATGGACCTACAGGTTGAAGGAAGGCAAGAATGGATAGATGAGATACAAGGCTAGATTAGTAGTGAAAGGATTTGCACAAAAGCTAGGTATTGACTTTGGTGAGATTTTTTCTCCAGTTGTTAAAATGACTTCAATAAGGGTTGTATTGTCTCTGGTTGCTTTTGAAGATTTGCATCTTGAGCAGCTAGATGTTAAGACAACGTTTCTTCATGGAGATTTGGATGAGGAAATTTATATGGAACAGCTAGAAGGATTCAAGGTCAAGGGTAAGGAGAAGTTTGTGTGCATATTGAAGAAAAGCTTGTATGGCCTCAAGCAAGCTCTTAGGCAATGGTACTTAAAATTTGACAGGTTTATGACTGAGCATAGCTACAGTAGGTGTCAATTAGACCATTGTGTGTATTTCAAGAGATTTGATAACGATAGATGATATGCTGGTTGCAGGTTCTCACATGCAGGATATCTCTGAGCTTAAGGTGAAATTAGCTCAAACGTTTGCTATGAAGGATTTGGGAGCAGCAAAGAAAATCCTTGGCATGAGCATTAAGAGAGACAAGAAAAATCACAGGTTGATATTGTCTCAAGAAGATTACGTGGACAAGGTGTTGAAACGGTTCAATATGCAGGATGCTAAACCGGTAAGCACACCTTTGGTTGGACATTTTAAGTTGAGTAAAGAACAATGTCCTAATTCATATGATGAGGTAGAGTACATGAGTAAGGTTCCATATTCTTCCGTAGTAGGGAGTTTGATGTATGCAATGGTGTGTATTAGACCGGATATTGCCCAAGCAGTGGGAGTTGTAAGTAAGTATATGGCCAATCCAGGTAAGGAACATTGGAAAGCAGTTCAGTGGATCCTTAGATATCTGAGAGGAACCAACAGTAAGCACTTGTGCTATGGAGGTTCAGATACTTCTCTACATGGTTATGTAGATTCAGATATGGCAGATGATTTGGATGGTAGGAGGAGCACTACAGGTTATGTTCTCACTGTAGGTGGAATGGCGGTTAGCTGGATATCTAAGTTGCAGAAGGTTGTTGCCTTGTCAACTACAGAAGCAGAGTATATTGCAGCCACAGAAGCTAGAAAGGAGATGATATGGATGACACGGTTCATGGATGAGCTTGGTAGGGAGCATGAGAGTTGCAAATTGTATAGTGACAGTCAGAGTGCAATCCATTTGGCTAAGAATTCAGCCTATCATTCAAGAACAAAGCACATACAGCTAAGGTATCACTTCATACGACAAGTATTGGAAGATGGTGAGTTGAAGCTGGAGAAAATCCATACAGATAGGAATCCTACTGATATGTTAACAAAGCTGGTTACAAAGGAGAAGTTGAATCTTCATTCAACTTCTGTTGGTCTTCATGATTGATTTGAAGATGGAGGAGCTAGAAGATGTTGCTGTACAGGTACTGGTGCAGCTGTTTATCTCCAAGTGGGAGATTGTTAGGGTGTGGAGCTAAAAGCTTCACCAAGGAGCATTCATTATCAGGTTCGGGTCTACATAGACACCAGCATCGGTTAGGAGCGACTACCATCGGTCACAAGCAGTTACAGAGGCGCCGACATCGATAGAGGGTCAATCGACGGCGGTCACAGACAAACAGAAGGAACCGACGTCGGTTACCTGCGTGTCCAGAAAGCTATTTCTGTGGATAGAAGTGAGTGTTTGCATGATAAGTTTGAGTTGAAGTCTCAATCTCGCATCTCTATTATTGGCATTACTATTTTTAGAGCCCTTGTTCAAGTGGCTTAACTGCTTATTGGGTGTACATGCTCAAGTCTCCTAATTCTATATGTAGAATTAGATCTTCTTAGCTTTATAGTAGATTATTGTAGTTGGGTGAAGTATTGTAATTCATTGTATGAGAAGAACAGTATAGAATTGAATCAATCCAGGCTTGTTGGAGTTGATTGTTCTTGAGAGAGAGAGCTCTTAAGGAATAGAGATCTATTAAGAGATCTATACATCTAGGAGAGGTGTGGAAGAAAGAAGCTTTCTTCAATTGTATTCCTTTTGTAAAGAGTTTGTTAATACAAGTTTTCAGGGTGTTTTCTTGTATCTCTTGTTCTTGCTATTATCATTATAATTACTTGTCAATCTGATTTAATTCTGTGTTTATGGCTGTCAAAATTGTAATCTATTGTTGGATTGATCCCCCAACATAAAGTATGATATACATCATCTAGATTTTCAACAATTTTGTGATTTTCAGCATCCATGTTAGATGTTTTTAGTCTAATAATGTACATTCTAGGTATCATCTTAATCAATTTCATCAACAAAACAAATGATGTGAAAAAAAAAGACACTATTCACTATTGAGGTGTCACCAACCACCATTCATGCTAATTTATCAACAATAATCATTGGTTATGTGGCATGGCATGACATAATCATCTAAGGCACAAGGGATGCTTATATTTTTCACATGGGTAGATGCATGGGATGAATTTTTTTTGGGGATCCATAATTATGAATTTATCTCTTGTCAAAAAGGAGATTCTTTACCTTTTTTGACTCTTGTCCAAGTGGGAAACCAAGAACACTATTCTATATTGATCACCCATGTGAAGTTGAATGAATTTACATGTGGTGAATTTATTTTGATTTCTATTATGAGAGTGGGTCAAAATTATATGTGCAGATAAGTCAAAAATAGAATACACTATTTTTGGATGTACAAGCAAAATGGAAGAGAAAGAAAATATTTTTGATTGACCACCCATGTGGAGTGGGAGACAAATTTGAGTGCCATATGTTAGAGGTGTCCAAACCAAAGTGGAGCACATAGTAGATCACCTTTTCCTATTTAATAATATTCCATCCAAGAAGAGTGGGATGAATTTATTGGTCCCCTTGTGTCTTTCTCTCTCTTATTCTTCATGCTTGTAATTATCTATAAAAAGGATTGTATCCAAGGCATTAGAAGGCTAGGCTAGAGTTAGAAGGTTTAATCTTAGTGAGAAGCTCGAGTATCCTCCTTGGCATTGAGACCAATTTATGTAATGGGAAGAAATATTTGTTGATAAAGCTTGGTGTAAATGAGGATGAATAATGAGAATATTATGTGTTATTAAAAAAGCCTTGTAGTAACATATTTGAGATGTATTTTCTGAGATATGTGAATGTGTTTTATTGAGAATTTTGTGAGAAGATTAATGATGATATTTATTTTAATTATGAATTAATTTTTATAAGTGAAGGAGATATGGTTTTAGGCCACATCAAGTGGTATCAGATCAATTTTTGATTCCTTGGGAAAGGATGCTAGAGAGCATTATGTGAGCTTATGTTTTTTATTTTATAGGTATTAAGATGGAGAAGAAGAATGGAAGAGAGGACATGGTGAATGTGTTGATGAAGCTCTAATACAAGTTATTTATGCTAATAGAGCATATACAAGAGCTAAAGAGCCAAATACTTGGCACAGTGATGAAAAAGAGAGTGAAGTGTCCTATGAAGCTTCTTGTTGAGAGGAGGCAAGAGTTGAGACTTGACTTACGGAGAGAAGAGGATTTGTGGAGAGAAAAACAAGAAAATATAATATGTGATCTTGAAAATGGAGAGATAATTATTGAGGAAGATATTTTAAATTCCCATGAGTGGGAAAATTTAGATTTTTTAGATTATGAGATGGAGTTTGAAGATGAAGATTGCAACCATGTATTATGGCATGTGAGTTAAGATGTTTTCAGTAGTATGGAGTTGCATGAGAGTGTATATTTTATCCTTAAAGAGGTTCATTTTAATGAATGGAGAAACTATAGAGGAGTTACATGTTTCCATGGTGGAATCATTGGATGGAGAGATTGTGCAAGCTAGTGCACAAGAGGGGATTTTGATGAAATTTCAGCCATATGTAGAAGATGAAAATGAGTGTGTAGATGAGGAGATTACAACCTTGTAAGTGGTTTCCAAGGATATTTTTAAAGATAATTGTGAGATATAAATCCATGAGGATCATGGAAGATATGAAGAGGAGTTTCATGTTTCTATGGAAGAAACATTGGAGGATATTTTTTTATAAGTAGGTGCATATGTGGATGAAAGTTTAATCGATGAGAAGATAAATGTTTTTGAAAAACTAGGCAAGGAGATAATCATGGATGTGTTATGTGATGTGGAGAATCTAACACATGGTTGGATAGTGTGTGAACAAATCCAAGAGGGCTTTAGGTGGAGGTGGATGGTTAGTGGTGGGCTAGAGCTCACATGAGTTGTTACGATGTGTGATGGACCATCTTGATGGAGGAGGTCAACTTTAGATGGGAGTTATGATCCCATGAGTATGGTTGATAGTGGGTGTAGTCTTACATGTGTATCCATTTCTATATTGATGTGTTTTTGGAGGAGGAAGATGGTATGTGGTCCCATGGGGATCATTTTAGAGCTAGTATGAAGATGTTGGAAGAGAAAGAGAAAGAAATGAAATTCTTTTGGTGGACATGGTTTATGGAAGGGAATTCCAAGGTATTTTCACATCATGATTGAAAGTGTGGTTCTACCACTCACCACTTATATGTGATCATTATATCACATTAATTACCTCAGATGTGTAATGCAGGAGCATCTAAGGGCATGAGCAATCTTGCATCACCCAAAAATATAGTTGTGTGATCTTTTACCTTTTTCAAAATAAGGGTATGGATACAATCATAGTAATTCATGGGAACTGATTTGTCTTCAATTAGAGGATAATGATGTGAAGAAAAAAAGACACTATTCATCTTGACACTATTCACTATTGAGGTGTCACCAACCACTATTCATGCTGAGTCATCAACATTATTCATTGATTAGGTGGAATGGGGTGACATAATCATCCAAAACACATGGGATGATTAGATTTTGCACATGGGTAGATGTGTGCGTTGAATTTGTAGTTGGGATTCATAATTATGAATTGATCTCTTGTCAAAAAGGAGATTCTCTAATTTTTTGACTCTTGTGAAGATGTCTGCTCCAAAATTACTTCTATCAAATGCCCAACCTCTTAAAGCGCTGAACTATGCCACCTAGAAAATGAAGATGCACATAATCCTTAAGTTTTAAGGACTATGGGGCATCATCATAGGGACTATGCAGGTTCCTATGGAATCTAATGTGCTCATGAAATATGAAATAACTAATGCTAAAGAATTGATGTTGATTATGTGCAGCATCATCGATGACGTGCAACTGCATGTCAGGGATACTAAAAGAGTAAAGATAGTGTGGGATAGATTAATGACTATCTATGAGGTGAAAAATAAGACTAAGATCCTCCATCTACCGTCAAGATTTTATACACTGTCTATAGAGTTTGACGAGAAAGTCAATGAATTTTTACGCTAAGTCGCTGAGCTATAAATGTAGTTGATAGCACTTGATGAGATGGTAGATGATAAAATATTGATCCAAATCACCTTGAGAGCACTCCCTTCCTAATTCAAAGTGTTTGTCATGACACTATATGTTTCTAATTAGACAGTGTCATTCTAAGAACTCATGAACCTATTTTAGCAAGAAGAAGCCATCAACTTAGTCCATGATGAGTTGCAAGATAAAGCTCTTATCTTGAATCAAAAATGAGGTCAGAATTCTCACAAGGGACCTTTAGAGAAGCAACCATATAAATAACATCAATAACTATCTTGACATCAAAAATCATAAAATTCAAAGAGGTGGTGTAACATCTGTCAAAACAACACTCATGACATGCACAACTACTAGTATAATGGCCTAAAACAAGGATCTTATAGTAAAGAAAGCACATTAGGGTGTGATGATTCTTAGAAATGAAAAAGATGTCCCCATCGATGGAAGTAGAAGGGATATCTCATATCTCAATAAGATGATAGATCTGATGTGGAGACACTTGAAGAAGACAAAAACTTAGTGATAGTCTCCCAGAACTCGTAGCCCTTGAGGAATATCTGGTTGATTGACTCAAGTGCCACTAAACACATGTTAGGCAACATGAAGCTATTTGGTTCATTAATAGACCAACCCATTGAATATCGTGTTAGGATGACTGATGATAAAGATTATGCTACAAAAAGAATAAGCCAACTCACCATTCCTCTTGAAACATGAAAATATATTCTCTTAAAGCTACTCTATGTTCTTGGATTGACATCCAATCTCTTATCATTCAGTAAGATTTTGAATCATCATGTGAATGTGGAGTTTATTGTTAATAATGGCATCAAAACCTACTTGATCTCATGAAAAGGTATGATTATTTCTAGAGCATTTTTGAAAGATAAACTATTTGATTTAGATGATATTTCATCTTTTGCAGTAGCTTTATCTACCTCTATGGTAGAATCTACTGATCTTTGGAAATACCGTTATGGTCACCTATCTATAGGATCTTTGTATTAGCTAAGTTCAAAATGAATGGTGCATGGACCTCCCAAGTTGTCTAGTTCTTTGCCCATTTGCCTTAGATGTATTACAAGTAAACAACATAGGGATCTATTCAAGACAAGTAACTTTCATGCCAATATACATTTGAAGTTTATTCATACCAATCTGAATAGAATTTTACCTACTTCATTCTTAGGATACAAGTACTTCTAACTATTTTTGGATGACTATTCTTGAAAGATATGGGTGTTTTTCTTAAAGAAGAGTGAATATCTTCATCATTTCTAGGTCTTATATTAACAGGTTATGAAGTTGACTAGACAACCTCTTCTTCACCTTCATTCAGATCAAGGGGGGAATTCACATAAAATAAGTTCTTGGCATTCCTAAAACAACAAGACATCAAACAAAATTTGGCTACTCCCTAAACACCCTAGTAGAATGGCATTATTATTTGACACAATCACATAGTGATGGAAATGGCTTGTTGCATGTTGTCAATAACAAAGTTCAAAAAGTGATCTTGGGTAGAAGTATTTTAGATGGCTATTTATCTTATCAATAGGGAACCAATGAATATTCTAAAGGATAAAATGCCAAAAGAGGTATGGAGTGGTAAAAAGTCATCGATATCTCATATATGATTGTTTGGTTTCACTACATATATGCATGTCCCAACTCAAAAGAGGAAGAAACTCGAGTCAAAAACACTCCTGTGCATCCTATTGGGCTATAGAACTACCTAGATAACATACCATCTCAAGGATCTCAAGATGAATAAAATCTATGAAAGTAGAGATGTGGTTTATGACAAGTCATATTTTGACTCAGTGATGTAGAAAGAAGAATCAACACCTACCACCTCTCTCCAGTTACTTTCTGAGCCAGATGATGAGAAGACATCTCACAAAGAAGATGAGATACAAGTGGAGCTATATGTTGATCTTGGAGAATTATAAAATCCACCAAGTAATTCTTCATATCAGTAAAGTAGTTCTTCACATCATCAACAAAGTTCCCATCCAAAGAGGGTACAAAGCACAATCAAAGACTCTCATACTTCATTAAGAATTATAATGAGGAGTTAGACAAAAAATGAGGTAAATTTTACACTTGTGAGTATGGTAGTTGATAGCTTTGAACCTGATAATGTTAGATAAGCACTAATTTAATTTTAGTGGAAGAAAGTAATAGATGTTGAGTATGACTCATGTAGAATTAGACTTGGGAACTTATTGATCTACCTACAGGGAAGAAACTAATAGGTTTCAAATGGGTTTTTAAAACTAAATATAAGGTAGATGAATCCATTGACAAGCATAAATCATGAATTATAACAAAGGGATATGCTCATAAAGAAGGCATTGACTATGAAGAAACCTTTACACCCATTGTGAAGATTAATACTGTCAGAGTTATTTACATACTGGAAACATAAAATGGATGAAAACTTTAGTCGATGGACATCAAGAATGCTTTCATAAATGGTGATCTCAAATAAGACATATACATGACCCAACTACAAGGATCTGTTTATGAAAAGAATCCTAAAAAGGTATCTCATCTCATCAAATCACTGTATGGATTAAAACAAGCTCCTAATACATGGTACATCAAGATAGATTATCACTTTTTGAAGTATGGTTTTACCCATAGCCCCTTGAATTCTAACTTGTATATAAAGAAGGTAAGAAGACAAATAATCGTTATTTTTTTGTATGTAGATGATCTTGTGATAACTAAATTTTTGAAGATTAGGTCGATATAGTGAAGAATAAACTCAAAATATCCTTTGACATGATTGATTTGGGGTTACTCCATTAATGTCTTGGCTTAGAGATATGGTAGAAATAGAATCAATTTTTTATCTCCCAGACAAAATATGCCAAGACACTCTTGGAAAAGTACAAAATGTCAGATTGTAAACCTCTTTCAACACTAATGGAAAATTTTTTACAACTCTCTCGATTCTAGGACTCAGCTCAATTGGATGCAACTCTTTATAGATATCTCATTAGGAGTCTCATCTACTTGACCAACACTAGACTAGATATATGTTTTGTTGTAAGCTATCTCTTCTCATTCATGTAGGAGGGAAAAAATGTCACTAGGTTGTAGGAAATCATGTTTTAACATATGTTTGAGGTACACTTAAGTATGGTCTTGAATACAAGAAGAATACTTAGTTCTTCTTATAGGGATACATCGACTCAGAATACACTAGATTTGTTGATGATAGAAAGTCAATGTCAGGATACATATTTCACCTCAGATCTAGACAAATCTCATGGATCAATAAGAATCAAACTATTGTTTCTCTCTCATCCATCAAGGCAAAGTATCACACCACATGTGGAGCTATGTGTGAGGTGATATGGTTACATTATATTCTAACTTATATGGGAATTAGTGAAAAGAAGCCATCTATCTTTCATTATAATAATTAGGCTTTGTTAAAGCTTGTGAAGAATCCTTATTTTCATGAAAGAACCAAGCATATTGAGGTTGAATGTCACTACATTTGAGATCAAGTCTTAAACCACCATATCCATCTCTAGTACTACCCAATAGTTGCACAGATAGTTAATATACTCACCAAATCCCTTGGAAATGTGAGATTTGAGCTATTTTGGGGGTATATTTATAAAAATAATGTAATAAGGGGTGGGGGGAATGTCAGTGTAAGATATAGTGAATAGGATAAATTACATTATTTTTAGGTATTAGCTATAACAAATTCTATTTTATCAATTCTCTAGTGTCCTCCCTTTAAGACATTTTACTAACATATTTTTGGTAATTTATCATGTATATATTCAGCCTTGTTTTCATGAATAAAACATCAAGTTAATTCTTGCAACATTTTTTATATTCGAAAACAAATTCAGCTATGTAAACATGGTCAACGGTAACATGACTTAAAATGTAATAGTTTATAAGAGATTTACATATCAAATTTTAAGATCCATCTAGTTTATGTAAGGAGAATAAAATGTTTTAAGATAAATGTGCATTCATTAAGGCAAAATGTATTTATAAAAGTACATGTTCTTGATTAGTGATTCAATGGCAATGGTAGTACCAAAAGAATAGTTGTTGTGAAAGAATTTATGATATTTTAGCATTACATTTCTAAGTCTATACAACATTTGATTGACATTTATGTTTGTTTTTTCATGTTGTTTTCATATTTTATTAAAATATTGTGTGATTTTTTAATTTTCCTTTGTCATATATGAGATGTTGTATGTTGTTGTAACATATATGTTTAAAGTAAATTATGAATCAATATTAGCTTACCATAAATGCAACATGTTTCTTATAAAACTATTGCTCCATAATTGTGATGGTATATACATAATACAAATGGTAGGCTATTTAATTATAATTTGTATTGCTTCTATGTACTATGACTTATTCATGCCAAGTTTTAGTAAAAAAGTGTTGAAGTAATTAAAAGTAATATATTATTGTGTGCTTTGTATCAAGTAAATATGTTTTGATGCTGTAATTAAAAGTTTATTTTTTTCTTCAGATGGCTCAAGTATTGTTTTTTATTGCATTGGTAGTTGAGTAAAGTTTTATCTACATGTTTTTTTCTTTTTTTCCTGCAACTCTTAGTATGATGGTGTATATTTAATTTAGTTATGTCATGTTCAAGAATGTCAATATCAAAAGTTATGTCCTTGTTTATAAATTATGTAATCATCAAATTTTGATATTTCCTATATATTGGTGCATTTTTTATCCATACTAGCAAATGATCATGTTTATTTCCTTATGTTGAATTTTGTTACAAAAAAAAAATCTATGATTTTGCCTATCAACAATTCATCGCTACATAGAATTTATCTCAATGCATTGATGCAATGTATATAATAAACATGTGACTAGATAATTTTTTACAAGAAAGGAAGCGTCATTTGATTTATTTAATTTATTGAGTTTGGAACCCCCCTTTTTTTGTATTTTAGACATAATTTTTTTAATGCATTTATCAATGGTTGCCAATGATTTTTGGCACTTGTAGAAGTTAAGAAGAATGATGGTGGTCCTAATTGACATATAATGGCAAAGACATTGTTCAGACCTTGCATGTAATTAGGGAAGTTACATTTTTTTAAAAAAATCTACATATCCAATTTATGATTTAAGTAACTTTTTTATGTTTGGTTTGTATTTGAAATCCTTCACCAAAATCTTTCTTCCCTTTAATTAGCATTTTCTAATTCTAACCCAAATAGTATTTCCAACTTGATCTAGGATTTTTTTAATTTCCTTGAAAAATAAATTTGTAAGATGATATGTAAATTGATGATTAACATGCAACAACTCCTATTGTGCATTTTTTAATATGTAAATCTTGACATGACATATTTTCCATGAGGTTACGAAATAAACATGTTGGATTTTTTTTTTCTGATTCTTTGTATTTAAAACTTCCAAGAGGAAGATTTTATTCAGCTTGCATTATTGTAATTAACTTGTCTTGAAATGCGACAATACATGTTGAGTGTGTAAGTCCATATTGTAATTTTTGGCCAAGTGTTGAATTCATTCAGACAAATTATCCGAGACAACATTAACGAAGGGATGATTTCTTTCAGATAAAATGTCCAAATCAAAAGTCAAAGACCTTTTTTTTAGGGAAATTGTCTAAGACAATTTTATCGAAGGGTAACTCATCAATAAAATGGTCCATTTCAAAATTTCCTAAAGGAATTTTTTTTCAAAGTGCCCTAAATAATTTCACTGAAGGGTTCTTTTCTTGAGAAATGGTCCAGTTAAAAATTCTAAAAGAGTTGGTTTTTTGCCAAAAGTTCCAAAGGAATTGGTCTTTAAAAAATTCTTGAAGGGTACCTTCCTTTCAGAAAAGTATTTTTGTAAAGTTATGAAAGGTTCATTGCAAAAAATCCAAAGGGCACTTCTCAAGAAAAATGGTCATTTTCAAGAATTCTGAAGGGTACTTTCCTTTCAAAAAGGGCATTTCAAGTGAAAAATAGGGCACTTTACAAAAAGCCAAAGGTAATTTTTAAGAAGTCTGAATGAAATTCTTTCAAAAAAAAGGCCGAAGACATGATTTCCTTTGAACAAATAATCTTCAAGCAAATAGTCTAAATAAATGGCCAAAAACAAAAGTTTGAAGGAATCAATGATGGGACCACAAACATCAAGTTTGAATGCCTGCAAGCATCTGTTGCCTTTGGTCAAGTTTTAAAAAGTTTCATCAAGATTTTTGTTAGCTTGACACTTGTCAAGATCTAATAAGGAGATTAACGGATGAGAAAAGGCTAGGTTGCCAAAAGGATCCTAGTAGGATTTTACTAGCCAATAAATAGAAAAGGATGAGAATTTATCCTTTCAAATCTGATGATGTGGTATTTATCTCACATATAGAATATACAAAGTAACCCAAGCTTGATTAGATGCATCCAAGTGGAGTGTAAACATGTGGCAATAAAAGATCTATAGTCCAATACTACAATAAGGAGCATGCCAAGTTTTAAATACAAGGATCGAATCATTCACACTTGGTAGGGACATGCAACTACCTTCAACATAGCTATGTTAGTTCTAAAAAAAGGGACTTGAATACATGAGGAGCTCAAGGAGATTTGCAGTGTTTTAGATGGCTGATCTCATAATCAAATTAGTTGCATGATTTTAATGTTGAGGAGCTCAAGAACAACAAGGAGGAATCCATAGTTATTGGTAATGTCTACTCTTAATTCCTCACTCCAACATGTAAGTCACTCTTTTATCTTATCTTTTCTTCTATATGTACAAGCTTTTGAGCTATTATAAGGATCAATTTTTCTATGTTCAGAGGACATCTACATTGTACCTATTTTGATGAATAAGATAGAGTTGATCTCTCCTCAAAAGCCTATTTTTATTGTATTTTCAATGTCTATTGGGACATGAAAGTGATAACTAAGGATTCATCTTATCTTAGCCTTTCCATTATACCTATTTGTAGGTGTTAATCTCATCCTTGTAGGTCACATAGTGTGCTCTATCATCTTGTTTGTATGTTAAGTGCAAGCTCTCTCTAGTGTCTTTGATAGACCTATTGAAAAATTATCTTAGGTCATGCACAAGCCTGAGTTCTTATGCAAAATATTGAAGCTCAAAGGCTACCATTTGAGTAGTGTAATTAGATCCATGTCCTTTTTCATCTTCTCAGTGCATGTCAAGTAGATGAAGGTCATATTTTTGGTGTATCACCATCATAGATAGGATTTCCCTTCAAGTTTCTTTCTTACCTTTTCCCTCTTCCCTTTTCTTGAATAATTTATGCCATAGACTAGGGATATTAAGAGATACTCCAAATGGAGATAGCCATTAAAATCTAGAGATTAAATCAGTTGATTAGGTTACCCATTGCCTAGGATTGTTTCCATGTTTTAGTAGACCATGAAGGCCTAAAACTACCATCACAAGGGTGTGAGTCTAGTTGACAATAGTTTTTGGAATGCCTGATGGGACTATGTTGTTCAATAGGTGAAGAGTTTTGCTGTTATCTTCATCTAATTAGCCTTTAGAGGCATGTGTGTAAACACAAATAATGTATCTAAGTATCAATCAATTGGTATGAGTAGCCTAAGTGCCTAATCATCATTATTTGGTATGTATAATCAATTATATTTTGATCAACATGCTTATTCTCTACCTCAACATCACACTTATCAAGCTAATAATGTTTATGTGTCCCCCTTAAGTGGCCCTCAAACAACTTATCAACCCTATAATGGCCTTCATTCTCCTTCCACTCTTATGTATGACCAAGATCAGTCTCTTTTGCATTCAAATCAGTCTACTAATTCCCCTTCTCAAGACTATGTTTATCCTATTGCATCCTTGTCAAGATTCAAGCAAACATTATCATATTATATTGAGTTGATAAGGGAGATTTGTAGGGGTTTAGATCTTTCTTTTGTCATCCCTATTCATGTTCTACAAGAGGCAAGGAGTTCTCTTCAATTGGTCAAGAATAGGTGGTTAGTTTATCAGGATGAACAATGGGTAGTTTGTTCGAGGGATAATAAGGTGTGGTTGAGAATCATAGTCCAAAATTTATATAGTGTCTTTATATCTTATGAAGATCAATAGACCTAGTGAAATCAATCCTTTGTGTCCTTTCCCATCCAAGAGCCTTAATCTTAGCCTTCAAATTTTCAAATCAACCCCTTAGTCAACCTTGTCCAAGTCCATCCTTGTCAAAAATTAGAGAATAAATACTAAACCAATCAAGAATAATCATGAAAATTAATAAGGAGGTTAGACTTGGACAATACTTCCACATTCATGATATGGAGGGGATAACGAGATTCTTGTATAAGTTTTGGATTATGTGGGCATCCATTGGAGAAGGTGACTATCCACACATTGAGAAGAAAGAGATGAAGGAATGGATACTCTCAATAGAGGATATCTTGACTCATTATGAGGATGAGTATGTTAAACCCAAAACAATAAGTTTGTCCTCTCCTACCCCTATGCCCATTCCCACTCAAGATTTTGAAACCATCCCACCATGGATATTCTTCTACACCTTTTCCCTTGATTATGTCATGTCCTCTTTTATGAAACCATCCCCTCTTATACCCGTTCAAAATAAATAAAAGGTTATTGTTATGTACATATTTCCATCATTGAAACCATCTCAAAAGGGCATAGAGAAGAAGGAAGAGGTGTTAGTTGTGGTGATCCAAGAGCCAGTTCAAGAGAAGGAGGAATTAGTGGTTGAAGAATATAAAAAATAGGTGCTAGCTCAGCTCAATGATCTTTCCCTACAAGAGTTCCAAGACTCTTTCTCCCTCCCTCAATAACTACCAAAGAGACAGCTCAAAGTAACTAGTTGGAAAGACAAACTCTTGAGCTACAAGCAAAATGAACTTCTTCACCCTCCCACCATCTCCCTCTTGGAGGAAGAGCTTATTTATCAAGGAATAGAGGATGAGATTAGAGTAAAATTTGAGATTGAATAGGACAACACAAGTGTCTATGATAAGGAAATCATGATAGGTAGTCCACTCCAAAAAAGCGAGGAGAAATAAGGTTTAGGCCAACTATTGTGGCATGACTTTTAAATTGATTAATTAGACTTGAAAGTAGTATTGATGCCTTCATAATTAAAGAGGTGTGTATTTAGGATGCATATAATATTAAAGAGGATTTTTTTTGGTCCTAAGAGCTTCCATTTTATGTGGTTGTAGATGAAGATGACCAAAGTGCAGACATTGACATAGTCAATAAATTAGCTGACCATGTTGGAGATGTCATGCATGAGAAAGAGGATCAAGATGAAGTATGGAAGTAGATATACCATGACTTCATGGATCAGGTAGAGGTTCTAAACCAGCCTATGCCTCCTCTAAAGTATGAGGATGAATTCACCATTCAAGTTGAAGAAGTTGACCAATCTCAAGATGAATTATCCATTGAAGGCAGTACTGATGTCTTCAAGAATGAGAGGGAATGGTCAGATCCAAAGCCAAAAAAATTACATGTTGGGCCTTAGGTGGATTGACAAACTACCATATGGCTCCTTTCAAAAAAAATAGATAAAATATGGAGTTGAAGTTGGCATTGTCTCAGATGACTAATAGGAAGCTACCTTTTAAGATGACTTAGAGCTTTTTTGCTTAACTCTAGATAGTCAACCAAGCACTAGTTCAAAGGAGCCATCACATGTTGTACTTGATTCAGAGCACAAAATTGAGTCATCAAATGAGAAGATTAAAAAATCCTCTACAGTCCAACATGAACCAAGTTTGGAGGACATGAACTAGTATGTCTACATTATTGACATGTTTGTTTCATTCCATCCATTAAGATCACATTAAAAGGATTGACCATAAATTTTCCTAGTTCACCAATTATGATACCTCCAAAGCAAGGTATTTTTCATCTTGGATTGTTCAAAGTGAATAATAATCATATTTAACATTTTTATCTATGAGGGATATGCTTATAAAATTGTAACCTTGTATGTATTAAAGTATTTTTCCATGCTTTCCTCTAAGTGCCTCATGCAGATTTATTTTCAGTTATGTTTTTTCATTCCCTAAGTGCCTTGGGCATAGTGTTTGTTTTTTTTATTATTGTCCTTATTGCTTCAATGGGAGTTTATAGATAGGGTCAGCCTTGCCAAATAAAGTAGTAACTATGTGCCTAGTAGCTATTGTGGCATGACTTTTAAATTGATTAATTAGATCCTAAAGGTAGTATTGATGCCTTCATAATTAAAGAGGTGTGTATTTAGGATGCATATAATATTAAAGAGGATTTTTTTTGGTCCCAAGAGCTTCCATTTTATGTGGTTGTAGATGAAGATGACCAAAGTGCAGACATTGACATAGTCAATCAATTAGCTAACCATGTTGGAGAGGTCATGAATGAGAAAGAGGATCAAGATGAAGTATGGAAGTAGATATACCATGACTTCATGGATCAGGTAGAGGTTCTAAACTAGCCTATGCCTCTTCTAAAGTATGAGGATGAACTAACCAATCAAGTTTAAGAAGTTGACCAATCTCAAGATGAATTGTCCATTGAAGGTAGTACTGATGTCTTCAAGAATGAGGGGGAACGGTCAGATCCAAAGCCAAAAAAATATAACATGTTGGGCCTTAGGTGGGTTGAAAAACTACCATATGGCTCCTTTCAAAATGGATAGAGAAAATATGTAGTTGAAGTTGCCATTGTCTCAGATGACTAAGAGGAAGCTACCTTTTAGGATGACTTAGAGCTTTTCTGCTTAAGTCTAGATAGTCAACCAAGCACCAGTTTAAAGGAGCCATCACATGTTGTGCTTGATTCAGAGCACAAAATTGAGTCATCAAATGAGAAGATTACAAAATCCTCTACAGTCCAACATGAACCAAGTTTGGAGGACATGAACTAGTATGTCTACATTGTTGACATGTTTGTTTCATTCCATCCATTAGAGAGCACATTAAAAGGATTAACCATAAATTTTCCTAGTTCACCAATTATGATACCTCCAAAGCAAGGTATTTTTCATCTTGGATTGTTCAAAGTGAATAATAATCATATTTTACATTTTTATCTAGGAGGGATATGCTTATAAAAATTTTACCTTGTATATATTAGAGTATTTTTCCATGCTTTCCTCTAAGTGCCTCATGCACAATTATTTTAGTTATGTTTTTCCTTTCCCTAAGTGCCTTGGGCATAGTGTTTGTTTTTTCCTTATTGTCCTTATTGCTTCAATGGGAGTTTATAGATAGGGTCAGCCTTGCCAAATATAGTAGTAACTATGTGCCTAATGGTTCAAATGAGCCAAATGAGCTAGTTTCTCAAGCATAGCAGGCATGCTCCCTATGAGTCACCAAAATGTTGGCCATTTTTGGCCCACACACTAAATATCTTACATGGTTTGATGATGTAGTGGATCAAAAGCTTAGAATAAGCCTACAAGCCAAAAAATAAGTGCAAAATATTTTATTTAGATAAGTTTTTACTTGTTCATTCTTTCAAAATTTACAGGGACTAAGTGTTTCTTTTCTTTTGGGACCTTTTTTGGCTAAGTGTTGAATTATTTCAGACAAGTTGTCTGAGATAAGGTTTCTGAAGAGATGATTTCTTTTGAACAAAATGTCTAAAGAAAAAGGCAAAGACCTTTTATTTTAGGGAAATTATCTGGGATAATTTTCCCAAAGGGTAAATCTTTAATAAAATGGTCCCTTTCAAAAAATTTCCGAGGAATTCTATAGCAAAGTGTCCCAAATAATTTCCTTGAAAGGTTCTTTTCTTGAGAAATGGTCTAGTTAAAAATTTTGAAGGAATTGGTTTTTTGGGAAAAGTTCTAAATGAATTGGTCTTTTTAAAATTCTCAAAGGGTACCCTCCTTTTGGAAAAGGTTCTTTGAAAATTTATGAAAGGTTCATTGTAAAAACTCTGAAGGGAACTTCTTAGGAAAAGGGGTCATTTTCAAGAATTTTGAAGGGTACTTTCCTTTCAAAAAGGGCATTTCAAGTGAAAAATAGGGAAATTTACAAAAATATAAAGGTAATTTTCAAGAAATCTGAAAGAAATTCTTTTATAAAAAAGGTTGAAAACATGATTTCCTTCAGATAAATTGTCCATGAGCAAATAGTCTAAAGAAATGGACAAAAGTAAAAGTCTGAAGGAATTAAAGATGGGCCAAAAAACATCAATTTTGAGCCCCTACAAGTAGCCCTTACCTTTGGTCAAGTTTTCAAAAGGTTCATCAAGATTTTTGTGATCTTGACACTTGTCAAGATCTAGTAGGGAGATCAATGAATGAGAAAAGGCCAAGTTTTTAAAAGGATCTTAGTAGGATTTTGACATCCAATTAGTAGAAAAGGATGAGGATTTCTCCTTTCAACTCTAATGATATGGTCTACATATCACATATAAAACATGTAAATTAACCCAAGCTTGATTAGAGGCATCCAAGTGGAGTGTGAACATGTAGGAATAGAAGATATATAGTCCAAGACTGTAGTAAGGAGCACACCATGTTTTAAATGCAAGGATCGAATCATTCACACTTAGTAAGGACATGTAGCTACCTTCAACATGGATCTGTTAGTTCTTAAAGAAGGGAATTGAATTCATGAGGGGCTTGAGGATATTTATGGTGTTTTGGTAGCTAATCTCATAATCAAATTAGTTTCATGCTTTTATGTTGAGGAGCTTGAGAACAACAAAGAGGGATCCACAGTTATTGGTAACATCTATTCTTAGTTCCTCACTCCAACATGAAAGTCCCTCTTCTCTCTTGTCTTTTTTCTATATGTATAAGCTTTTGATCCATTATAAGGATGAATTTTTCCATGTTCAGAGAACATTTGTATTGTGCCTCTTTTGATGAATAAGATAGAGTTGATATCTCCTCAAAAACTTGTGTTTTATTGTATTTTCATGGTCTATTAGGAGATGAAAGTGATAGCTAAGGCTTCCTCTCATCTTATCCTTTCCATTATACCTATTTATAGGTTTTAAGTTCATCCTTTCAGGTCATATAGTGTGCTCTATCATCTTGTTTATATGTCATGTGTAAGATCTCTCTAGTGTCTTTGACAAACCTATTGAATAATTATCTTAGATCATGCACATGATCAAGCCCTTATGTAAAATACTAATGCTTAGAGGATTCCATTTGAGTATTTTAATTAGATTCATGTCCTTGTTCATCTTCTCAATGTATATCAAGTAGATGAAGGTCATATTTTCAATGTATGACCATCATAAATAGGATTTCCCTTCAAGTTTGTTTCTTACCTTTTACCTCTTCCCTTTTCCTCAAAAATTTATGGCATATACTAGGGATCCTCAGTGATACACCAAAGGGAGATATCCCTTAAAATCTATAGATTAAATTCTTTACTTAGGTCACCCATAGCCCAAGCGTATTTTCATATTTTAGTAGATTGTGAAGGCCTAAAACCACCTTCACAAGGGTGTGAGTCTGATTGACAATAGTTTTGTGAAATATAAGTCACTTTGAAAAAATTCGAAGGTATTTTTCAAGAATTCTAAAATAAATTATTTCCACAAAAGGTCAAAGACATGGTTTCCTTCAAAAAAATTGTCCATGAGCAAATAGTCTAAAGAAATGGCTAAAAACAAAAGACTAATGGAATTAATGATGGGCCTACAAATGTCAAGTTTGAGCCCCTTCAAGTATCTATTCCCTTTGGTCATGTTTTAAAAAGTTTCATCAAGATTTTCACTAGATTGACATTTTTCAAGATCTAGCAAGGACATCAACAGACGAGAAAAGGCCAAGTTTTCAAAAGGATCCTAGTAGGATTTCAATAGCTAATAAATATAAAAAGACAAGGATTTATCTTTTTAACTTTGATGACATGGTCTATAGTTCACATACAGAACATATGAAGTAACCCAAGCTCAATTATATGCATCTAGGTGGAGCACAAACACATAGGAATAGAAGATATATAGTCCAAGACTGTAGTAAGGAGCATGCTAAGTTTTAAATGCAAGGATTAAATCATTCACACTTCGAAAGGATGTGTAACTAACTTTGACATGGATCTATTAGTTCTTAAACAAGGGACTTGAATGCATGAGGAGCTTAAGGATATTTGTGGTGTTTTGGATGGTTGATCTCATAATCAAAATAGTTATATGCTTTCAATGTTGAGGAGCTCAAGAATAACAAGGAGGGATTCAAAGTTATTGGTAATGTCTACTCTCAATTCCTCACTCCAACACATAAGTCCCTCTTCTCTCTTGTCTTTTATTATATATGTAAAATATTTTAAGCCATTGTAAGGATCAATTTTTCCATGTTTAGATAACATTTGTATTGGACCTCTTTTGATGAACAAGATAGATTTTATATCTCCTCAAAATCCTATGTTTTAGTGTATTTTCATGGTTTTTTGGGAGATGAAATTGACAGCTAAGTCTTCCACTCATCTTATCCTTTACATTATACCTATTTATAGGTTTTAAACTCATCCTTGTAGGTCACATACTATGCTCTATCATCTTGTTTGTATGACAAGTTCAAGTTTTCTCTAGTGTCTTTGATAGACTTATTGAACAATTATCTTAGATCATGCACAAGCCCAAGCCCCTATGTGAAATACTATTGTTCAGAGGCTGCCATTTGAGTAGTGTAATTAGATTCATGTCCTTGTACATGTTCTCAGTGCATATCAAGTAGATCAAGGTCATATTTTTGGTTTATCACCATCATAGATAGGATTTTCGTTCAAGTTTCTTTCTTACATTTTCCCTCTTCCTTTTTCCTCAGTAATTTATGCCATAGACTAGGGATGTTAATAAATATACCAAAGGCATATATCCCTTAGAATCTAAAGATTCAATCCATTTATTAGGTCACCCATAGTCTAGAATCATTTCCATGTTTTAATAAACTGTGAAGCCCTGAAACTACTTTCACAAAAGGTGTGAGTCTGATTGACAATAGCTTGTCCATGCATTGAAAAAAGAATATATAAGTGCTTTACTATATTATTGACTTATTAATGGTTTCTAATGTATATGTTCTATATTTTTTTCAAAAAATATTATGTTGTATGTGGGCTGTGGCGGAGCACATTCGTTATAGATTTTTACAATTTGTTGACTTGTCGATGACCATAGACAAATTATCACTTTTAATAAATATGAAATATATTGGATATAAAATTTTTAACCTCTATTCCACATTCATCATGGATCAAACTTATCTTAACAATGTATGCTGGCCAATTTGTAATAGTTGGTATGTTCGTGATAACATTATATGTTAGATTTTACTCCAAACAAGCATATGTTTTTACATCTCCAAAAACAAAGGAATTATAAAAAGACTAAAATACATCGCATCATAAATATATTATGTATAAAACATCTTTTGTTCATGTATAAATAGAACTAAATATGTTATCTCCATAATAAGATGTGTCTTTTAACATTCTAGACAATCTACATCGTCTCATCTTTACAACATTTATATCTCAACAAAAATAAAGAACAACATTGGTTCTTGATAAAGGTGTTTTTCTTGAGGGGAATTGATATTTGTTTAATTTATTATAGTAAAATGGTTCATAATTTCTGTACACCAGGTCTTGATCATGGAATAATATGAAATACGAAGGCAAATGCATGTTTTTGTTAAAATGGAACTATTTTTTCCCTTATTAAAGACCAAAAACAAATGAGGATTCTTAACATTTATAAATCCAATTTATACAAAAAATCTCACCCCATAAACCATGTTCAATATTTATTTTTGTTGAAATTTATAAAATATACATCTAACAAAAATATGTTTATGTGTCCAGTACTTGATACAATTTTTTTTTTTTTTTTTTTTTTTTTTGTGTGTGTGTGTGTGTGTGTGTGTGTGTGTGTGTGTGTGTGTGTGTGTGTGTGTGTGTGTGTGTGTGTGTGTGTGTGTGTGTGTGTGTGTGTGTGTGTGTGTGTGTGTGTGTGTGTGTGTGTGTGTGTGAATTTATACAAAAATTATCACCCCATAAACCATGTACAATATTTATTTTTGATGAAATTTCTAGAATTTACATGTGATAAAAATATGTTTTTGCATCCTGTACTTTATATATATATATATGGTTGCAAATTCTAATTTATATTTATGGTTATACAACATGTCCCCTTCAGCTTAGAAGTATGGGTCCCCAATGTATCTCTCAATAAAAAATGATATTTTATATTCACCTGATATTTTTTATCATTATAAATATAATGAGTGAGTACTTAGATTTGGTGTATATATATATATATATATACACACCAAATATAAGTACTCACTCTTTATATTTATAATGATAAAAAATATCAGGTGAATATAAAATATCATTTTTTATTGAGAGATACATTGGGGACCCATATTTCTAAGCTGAAGGGGACATGTTGTATAACCATAAATAAAAATTAGATTTTACAACCATAAATATATCTATAACATTATGTCAAGTAAAAGTGAACATGTATATTGATATGCTAAAGAGACTCACTATTCGTGTACATTCTTCATATTCTATATTGAATGAAATACATGAAAAATAGAAACAAAATAATAATGGATATATAAATAATCACATTGTATTTATAATGATAGATAAGGTATTCACCTAATATATTTTATTTATAATTATATATAAAATGTGAATGAGTATTTATATCTATTTATATTGTATATAAGGTATATATAAGGAGTATGTGTGTGTATATAAAAATAAAATATGTTACATATATATTTTATATATAAAGATATGCATGTAATGTAAATAAATATAATTCAATTATTCACTTAAATTGTATCTATAATAATAAATAAATATATTAAGTGAATATATAGTATCATTTTTAATTGATAAATAAGTTGGGATTCAAATTTTTAAAAAAGAGGGACATACATTGCACAATTATAAATAAATACTACCTTTTACAACTATAAATACATATATAAAATTATATGAGTACTATATTTTAGCAATAGTTAGCTTAGCCATGTAAATAAATTCACCTAGATGAAGACAATGATGATTGGAACAATGTTAAATTGAGAGAGATATGTGCCTCAACAAGCTATATCAATAATATGTATGTAGGGCTACAAGTATTACTTGAACAATAAGCTATTTTCATAACATGTACAGTTTCTTTTGTAAATGTGATCTTAGTTTCCATTTTCTGAACATGGTGATATGTGTAACCATTTTATCAATGTAATTAATTTCTCTATATATTGATTGTTCTCAAAAAAAAATTGAGCTCAATTTTTTTTTCCTCTTAGGGTGTCTTCTAATTATTATTTTTTAGACAATAGAAATAATCCTCTAAAAAATAGATTATACCCCCAATGATTATGCATGTGACTAGCTATATTGCTATTCTTTTTTAATGTTTGTTTTATAAAGCTATTTGAAAATAGGTTCACATGTTACTTCCATGAAACTATTCAAGAGTAGGTTCATGTATCAGTTATTGTTATGATATATGATTTTAATTGTAAATTTATAAATAAAGATTATGATTTATATATTAATTATTATAATTTTATTTTTAATTTAAAAACTATTTAATATATATTTTATAATGATACTTATATTTTATAATCATTATTATAATTAGAAAATGGGATATATTACCATATTTATTAAAATAAAAATATAAAGATGAAAGTATAAAATAGTTTATAATAATAGATTAGTCAGTTGGTATTTAAAACCTAAATTAAATGATTGTAGGAACAAAATAATATTGAATTCTAAGTATTAAAATATATAATTAAAAGTAATAAATATTAATTACAATAAATAATGACACAAAATTAAAGACGTTTCAAATTATGCTTGGGAGGGATGTTAACCCAAGAAGTGGGCTCCTTTGATAGTAGATTTAACACCACCAAATTATCTTGAATATTAACATGCATAAACACTTTCCACCTAGGTGATAGAGGAATGAGCATCATAATATCCATGCCATCATGAGTATGGAATGCCCAATTCAAAAAATGAATAATAGAGTTTCCATGTGGTTGTAGACTTTAACCTCTTCATTCAGGATCTAAGGGTGGATAAGTGACTATGTCACTAGCTCCATTGCCACCATGATGCTAGTGGACGAGAAGCCTATAATGGTATATTGGAAGGAACTATAATCATATTATAAGGAGAACTCCCCAAGTCTTTGATAATATCTTGTAAGTGCTTATGTTCCAAGTCAAATTTCTTGTCCTATGGTTGACACTGAAAGAATGTAGATGTAAGCACATAAACATTATCATTAATGAAAAATTTGTTATGAAATAATATCATTATTGGGCATAGATTATGAAAATACCTTTGCACCATTGGAAAGACAAGAGACCATTGGAATGGTGATTTTATTATCATCTTAAAATAAATAGAGCATACATCACATGGATCTAAATAG
Source organism: Torreya grandis (assembly GCA_037957365.1). Lineage (NCBI taxonomy): Eukaryota > Viridiplantae > Streptophyta > Pinopsida > Cupressales > Taxaceae > Torreya > Torreya grandis. The sequence continues at coordinate 1,397,496 of JARHVA010000387.1, forward strand.
TGCCTTATTTAAGGGGTACTTAGAAGAGGGGGTCTATGTACAACAATCACAAATTTTTTGAGTACATGCTAATAAAAATCAAGTATATAAGTTGAATAATTATTTATATGGCCTCAAACAATCACCAAGATCATTGTATGCCTGAATTGATGGTTATTTTTAGAAGAATGGCTTTAAGAGATGTAAGAGTGACCCTACTTTTTACTACAAGAAAGAATGTAAGTATATCCTTTTTGTAATTTTGTATGTTGATTATTGTTTTTATATAGGTAACATTTCTAAGTTGAATTAATAATTCATTATTGTTATGATAGATGAATTTGAAATGAAATATTTAGGTATCATGCAATAGTTCCTAGAAATGGAAGTTCATCATGGTAAGGATGAAATCTTCATTTTTCAAACAAAGTATGCAAAGGATATGTTGAATAAATTTAGTATGGTTGAATTTATAACAATATCAACTCAAATTTCACATATAGTTATGTTATATAGAGAAAATGGTGTTGAAATAGTTGATGAGACAACTTATAAAAGTATTGTTATAAGTTTAATGTTTCTAACTCACAAGACTGGATCATATAGTTTGCTTCAAGATATATGTTTGATCCATTTAAGATTCATATGAAGTTATCCAGGAGGATATTTACATATGGTAAAGGTAATATCAATTTTAGTATTCATTATAGCGCCACTAAAAAAATTGAACTTGATAGTTTTGGTGATTTTGATTCAGGTGGTAGTTTAAATGACCATAATTCAACATTTGGCAATAATGTTTTACTTGGTTTAGGTTTTAATACATGGATATTAAAGAATAAAAGTTTAGTTTCGTTTATAAATAAAAAATAAGAATACATTACAATCACTTTATTAGATACATAGCCATTCTGGGTCTAAAAAGTTATAGAACTTGGGGTGAAAAAAATCAATTGACAATTATTTCTTTTGATAACATGAGTGCTATCAAATTGGCCAAGAACCTAATTTATCATAGAAATTCAAAGCATTTTTATTTAAAGTACCACTTCATTTAAGATTTGGTTCAAAATAAGGAGATGGAATTGAAGTATAGAAACACCTAAGCCTTTGAAATATTTTTGCTATAGATGTTATAAAATTTAATTTTTTAAACTCTGAGATTAAATTATTTGTCCACTCAACACCAAGGAGGAAAATGTTGGATAAGTGTTTTTTATTGATATTTTTAGTCTATTTTTAAAAAATAATAAAGCCAATGGAATAGATTAGATTAGTTTGTTTTATAATAATTAGTTTTATTTGTTATCTTTTTGGTAAGATTTAGAATAATATATTCACAAAAATATCATGTCCACATTATTATTTTTTAATACATAATAATGGATTAATTTTAGAGTATAATAATATAAATAATCAATTTAAAGACTGTGTTGGTCTGGGTTATCTTAGTTGTGTATGGTGCTTCTCTTTTCTTTGTATGTTATTTCTTAGTGAAAGTTTATCTTTTCTAAATTTTGAGAAGTGTGTGTTCTTTATATTAAAAATCTTCATAACAACACCTTTCAATGCACTAGTTATCTTAGACAACACCTTTTAGTAGTTATATTAATAAACAATATTTAAAGAACCTCTAATCATAAACCATGAATAAAACAACTAATCAAAAGTAACAACTCTTTTCCATGATCCACCCTATTAAGAAAGTATATAACTTCCTTTACAAAGGAATGCTTTTAGGAAGTATTGGAAGAATATAAGTACTTTTATAAACTATTATAAAATAGATGAGGGAAAATGGAATAATATGATTAGGATTGTTTGTGATCTTTGTCATTCTCTACATATCTAAATTTTTGGTTGGTATTATATTAGATCAAAAATTAAAATAAATTGATAAAATTAAAAGACACCTACCAACAATTAGGTTCAAAAATAAATAAAAAAACATTTTAAAATTAGATTTTATTAGTTTGAACATGTTATTTGGATGCTAATCTAAGTAAAGAAGTTAAAAATATGGAGACTCATTGTTGACCCATAATGGTTCTGGAGGAATCGTTAAGCAAGAGGAAGAACATGCGAATGAAATAAAAAAATAAATTGATGATAAAGTAGGGCATTAGAATTCAAGAGTGCCCAAATATTAATGTTAATTAGGAAACACAAAGGTCTATGAAATAAAAATTTAGGGTAAGATTATAAAAAAAGAAACTTGGGTGGAATAAAGAGAACTATTTCAAAGAATTTAATATCAATTATAATCATATAAAAAATAATAATAATAATAATAGAAATTAGGTGGATGGTGAAAATATTGATGATTTAATTAAGGACTAGTGCTTACCATTTTATATATGAAATTGTTAGGTGGACAATGCTTAATGAAATCTAGAAAAAGAGAATTTATACTTTAATATTCGTACAAGCAGATTAGACCACATCATAAAGTTCTCAACTTAAAAATTGAAACATTAACTACCTTTTCCACATCATAAAGTGACCAAATTAAAAATTGACAGTCTGACTACCTTATATTATAAAAAATTAGATTAAATAAAATAGCAAAATAAACTCAATAGAATAATGTTGGTCTCAAATAACTGTTTTCACATTGAACACCCTTATTGTGGCTATTTTTATAAATATAATCAAAAAGAGTTTTATCTTCATTAGGATTCCAACACCCTTTATTTAGGTCCAATTTTTCATGGCAAAGGGTTCTACGCTTTATTCTTTTGTTTTTTTCTTCCCATTTCGCTGCAGTAAAATAACTAACTGTATATGCTTGTTTGAATAAGAATGGATTGCAACAACATAAAATGGACTTAAAATATCCTAAGATTATATTTTACATTTTAATCAATATATTTTTTTAATTTAAAAAGTTTAGTAATATAATATATATCTTATAATGGTGTCTATGTTTTATAATTATCAATAAAAATAAATTGGAAACATAATATCATATTTATTAAAACAAGAATATAGAGATAAAATTACAATAATAGATTATTTGGTTGGTATTTACACCCCAAAATAAATGACTTTAGGGAAAAAATAGTACTAAATACCAAGTATTGAAACATAGAGTTAATAGTAATAAATATTCAGTACAAATAATGACACCAAATGAAGGATGTGTCAGATCATCCTTGGGAAGGATGATAACCCAAGAAGAGGGATCCCTTGATAGTATATTTAGCACCACCAAACCATCCTTAAAAATCATCATAATATCCATGCCATTATGAATAGGAAAGATCCAATTCAACAACCTAACAATAGGCTTTACATGCCATGGTGGAATTTAACCTATTCATTGAGGAACTGAGGGTGAAGAAGTGATTATGTGACTAGTTCTATCACCACCTTGGAATATATTTGATTATTTTGTTTTATAATAATTAGTTTTATTTGTTATCTTTCTGGTCAGATATAGAATAATATATTCACTAAAATATCATGCGAACATGAATTTTTTTAAATACATCATAATGGATTAATTTTATTAAGTATAAGAAGAAAAATAATCAATTAAAGTCTGTGTTGGTCTAGGTTATTTGAGTTATGTATAATGCTTCTATTTTCATTGTATGTTATTTCTTAGTGGAAGTTTGTCTTCATTGAATTGTGAGAAGTGTTTGTTCTTTATATTAAAAATCTTCATAAAAACACCTTTCAATGCACTAGTTACCTTTGACAACACCTTTCAATATTTATATTAATAAATAATATTTAAAGAACCTCTAATCATAAACCATGAATAAAATAACTAATCAAAAGTGACAACTTTTTTTCATGATCTACCCTATTAAGAAAGTATATAACTTCCTCTACAAAGGAATTTTTTATGGAAGTATTGGAAAATATAAGTACTTTTATAAATTTTTATAATTGTTATAAAATAGATGAGGGAAAATGGAATAACATGATTAGCATTGTTTGTCATCTTGGTCATTCTCTACATATCTAAATTTTGGGATAGTATTATATTAGATCAAAAATTAAAAGACACCTACTAACAAGTAGGTTTATAAAAAAAAAAAAAAAAACATTTTAGTATTAGATTTTATTAGTTTGAACATGTGATTTGGATGCTAATATAAGTAAAGAAGTTAAAAATATGGAGACTCATTGTTGACCTAGAATGGTTGTGGAGGAAGCATTGAGAAAGAGGAAGAACATTTGCATGAAATAAAACAATAAATGGATGATAAAGTGGGGCATTAGCATTCAAGAGTGCCCAAATATTAATGCTAATTGTGAAACACAAAGGTCTATGAAATAAAAATTTGGGGTAAGATTATAAATAAAGAAACTTGTGTGGAAGAAAGAGAACTATTTCAAAGAATTTAATATCACTTATAACCATATAATAAAAACCTAAACAATAATAGAAATCAAGTGGATGGTGAAAATATTGATGATTCAATTAAGGACTAGTACTTACCATTTTATTTATGAAATTGGTAGGTGGACAATGCTTAATGAAATCTAAAAAAAGAGAATGTATACTTTAATATTCGTACATGCAGATTGGACCACATCATAAAGTGCTCAACTTAAAAATTGACACAATGACTACCTTTTCCACATCACAAAGTGACCAGCTTAAAAGTTGACGGTCTGACTGCCTTATATTATTAAAAAATAGATTAAATAAAATAGCAAAATAAACTCAAAAGAATAGCATTGGTCTCAAATAACTATTTTCACATTGAACACCCTTATTGTGGCTACTTATATAAATATAATTAACAAGAGTTTTATCTTCATTGGGGTTTCAACACCCTTTATTTAGGTCCAATTTTTCATGGCAATGGCTTCTACCCTTTAATCTTTTGGTTTTTTTCTTCCCATTATGTTGTAGTAAAATAACTAAATGTATATGTTTGTTTGAATAAGAATGCATTGCAACAACATAAAATGGACTTAAAATCTCCTAAGATTATATTTTACATTTTAATTAATCTATTTTTTTTAATTTAAAAAGTTTAGTAATATAATATATATCTTATAATGGCATCTATGTTTTATAATTATCAATAGAATTTAAAAATAAATAAAAATAAATTGGAAACATAATATCATATTTATTAAAACAAGAATACAAAGATAAAACAAGAATAAATTAAAAAATAATTTACAATAATAGATTAGTTGGTTGGTATTTACAACCCAAAATAAATGACTGTAGGGAAAAATTGGTATTAAATACCAAGTATTGAAAGATAAAGTTAATAGTAATAAATATTAATTACAAATAGTGACACCAAATGAGGGATGTGTCAGATCATCCTTCGGAGGGATGCTGACCCAAGAAGAGGGATCCCTTGATAGTAGATTTAGCACCACCAAACCATCTTGAATATTAACTTACATAAACACTCTCTACTCAGCTGACAGAGGAAAAAGCATCATAATATCCATGCCATCATGAATAGGGAAGATCCAATTCAACAACCTAACAATAGACTTTACATGCCATGGTGGACTTTAACCTATTCATTGAGGAACTGAGGGTGGAGAAGTGGCTATGTGACTAGTTCTATCACCACCTTGGTGATAATAGATGAGAAACCTATAATGGCATATTGGGAGGAACCTTTGTCATGGTAGAAGGAGCACTCCCAAAGTCATTGAACAACTCTTGTAAGTAATTAAGTTAAAAGTAAACTTTATTAGCCTATTGTTTGAACTAAAAAAATTTAGAGGTGATCACATAAAAATTACCATTACTAAAAAATTTATTGTGAAATAATCTCATTATTGGGCATATATTATGAAAATATTTTATCACTAGTGGAAAGGCAAAAGACCTTTAGAATGGTGATTTTTCTATCATCTCAAAATAAATGGAGCATACATCACACGGATATGAGAAGTGTATTCTTTAGTGGGTAATTAGAAGAGGAGGTCTATTTACAACAACCATAATGTTTTTTAGTAGAACATAGGGAAAACCAAGTCTATAAATTTAAGAAGAATTTGTATGCACTAAAAAAATATGAAGAGCATGGTGTGAGTGAATTGATGGCATTTTTTAGAAGAATAACTTTAAGAGAAGTAAGAGTGACCCTACTTTTTACTACAAGCACAAAGGTAATTATATCTTTATTATAATTTTATATGTTGATGATTTGATTTATATAGGTAAAAGTTCTAATTTGAAGGAAGAATTCATTATTGTTATGATAGATAAATTTCAAATGAAATATTTAGATATCATGCAATACTTCTAAGGTATGGAAGTTCATCGAAGTAAAGATGAAATATTCATTTTTAAAACAAATTATGTAAAGGATATGTTGAAGAAATTTAGTATGGTTGATATTATATCAGTGTCCACTCCAATTGAACATATAGCTATGTTATATAGAGAAGATGGTGTTTATATAGTTGATGAGACAACTTAGAGAAGTATTGTTAGAAATTGAATGTTTTTAACTCACAAAAGACCAAACCATATATTTTGCTTCAATATATATGTTTGATCTATTTAAGATTAATATGAAGGTATGCAAGAGGATGTTGAGATATGTGAAAAGCACCACCAATGTTGGTATTCATTATTATGCCACTAAAAAATCCAAAATTGCTAGTTTTGGTGGTTTTGATTGGGGGAATAGTTTAGATGACTAGAATTCAACATTTGGAAATAATGTTTTACTTGATTTGAGTTTGTTTATATGGATATCAAATAAATAAAGTTACTTTAACTTTTCAACTAAAGAAGTAGTATATATCGCAATCATTTTAGTAGGTACATAGGTATTATGTCTCTAAAAAGTTATACAATAAATTGGGGAGAAAAAAATCAACCTATAATGATCTCTTGTGATAACATGAGTGCTATCGAATTGGCCAAGAAACTAGTATATCAAAATAAGTCAAGGCATTCTAATTTAAAGTACCAGTTCATTTGAGACTTGGTTCAAAAGAAAGAGGTGGAATTGAAGTATAGAAACACCTAAGAACATCTTCCAAATATATTCACTATAAGTGTTATAAAATTCTATTTTTGAAACTCTGAGATCAAATTATTAGTCCACTCAACACCAAAGAGGAGAATGTTGGATAAGTCCTATTGAGTGATATATTTTAGTCTACTGTTAAAAAAGAATAAAGACAATGGAATAGATGAGATTAGTTTATTTTTAAAAAAAATGTTTTGTTTTTTATATTTTTGGTAAGATTTAGAATAATCTATTCACTCAAATATCATGTTCACATCAAATTTTATAAAACATTATAATGGATCAATTTTATTGAGTATAAGAAGAAAAATAATCAAATGAAAGATTGTGTTAGTTTGGGTTATCTCAGTTGTGTATGGTGCTTCTATTTGCATTGTATTTTATTTCTTAGTGAAACTTTATCTTTGTTGAACTGTGAGATGTGTTTGTCATTTATATTAAAAATATTCATAACAACAAATTTCAAGGCATCAGTTACCTTTAACACCTTTTTATAGTTACATTAATAGGCAATATTTAAATAACCTCCAATCATAAAAATCAAATAAAATAATTAGCCAAAATTAACAACTCTTTTTTATGTTCCACCTTATTAAAAAAATATAACTTCCTTTTTGAAGTAATTTATTTGTAAGTAGAGGAAGAATATAAGCATTTTAAAAAAAAAATTATATTCGTTACAAAATAGATGAGGGAAAGAGGAATGATGGGATTAGGATTGTTTATCGGGATAATGGTTCTCTACAGATATAAATTTTAAGATAGCATTATATCATATTTTAAATTAAAATAGATTGATAAAATTAAATAACACCTATTAATAAGTAGATTCAAAATAAAAAAATTAATTTTATATTAGATCTTATTAGTTCAAATATATGATCTCTATGTTAATCTAAGCAAATAAATTCAAAAATCCTTGTTGACCTAGAATAGTTGTGGAGGAAGAATTGAGTAAGCGGAAGAACATATGAATAAAAAAAGATACGAAGTTGATGAGAAATTAGAGAATTGGTATTTAAGAGTGGCCAAACACTAATCTTGATGAGGAAACACAATGATCTATGAAATAAAAACTTAGGATAACCATATAAAGAAAGAAACTTATGTAGAAGAAAGAAAACTATTTCAAAAAGTTTAATATCACTTATAATCATATAAACAAAAAATACGTAAATAATAATATAAATTAAATAAATGGTGAAAATATTTATAATTTAATTAAAGATTAATATGAATCATTTTAAATATAAAACTAGTAGATAGATAACACTTAATGAAATATAGAAAAATAAAATTTGTACTCTAATATTAGTATAGTGAGAATGGACCACATCATAAAATGACCAACTTAAAAATTGACACTAATATATATAGATATTATGATGCAAAAAAAAAATAGGTGGACCTTCCAGAGGCCATAACTTTTGACTCGCAACTCCATTTGAGATCTTCCACATACCAAAACGATCGTATCAAAAAGTTTGATTCTACCCTAAGTTGTTGTGTCCACTTAGATTTGATTTTGATATTTTTTGGAGGCCAAACATGATCATTTTAGGGTCTAAAATAAACGTTTAATGTTTTTTTTAAGAATTTTCTATTTTTAGAAATTGTATATTTTTAGAACCAAAAGTCAACTTTAGGTGAATTTCATCTCATTTGGTAATTTTAGTACTTAGGTTATTTTGAGAAATTTTTATAGTTGTACATGCTTGCATGTGAAACTTAATATAAATAATGGTTTCTAAAAATAGACATTTCTTTTTAGATTTTAGATTTTTTCAAATTTTTGCATGTCAACTCTAAATTCTAAGTTGAGGCTTATTTAAGCATGGTTTGGGTTTGTAATTATTTTAAATAATAAATATGAATCAATTTTTAATATTTTTTAAAGATCTTGGCCTATTGGTAATTTTTTTGTTCCTGATAGTTTTTGGGTTTATTATCTAGTATCAGAGCAAGTTTGAATCTTGGAGGAGTAAAGAATGGAGAGAGGATGAGGAGGTGTTGTGTAGATGAGCTAGATTATAAAAGATTTGTAGAGACATGTTCAATAAATAATATATGTTATCACCAATCAACAAAGAAGATAAGGTGGTGGTGAGGAAGACACATATAGTGATGAAAAATTCAATAAAAAGAAGAACAAGAACAAGAGCAACCACCATCAATGGAAGAAAGGATGGTTCAGGATTTAAAAGGAAGAAATGAAAGAATAAGGTTAATGTTCAAAATTATGGAGGTAGTTCAAAACCAAATGATTTGATAGATTGGATAAATAGCATGGAGAAGTTCTTCGAGTGGAAGACTATGAGAGAAGACAAGAAGCTAAAGTTTGCATGCATGAAATTAAAAGGTCATGCAATGATTTGGTGGGATCACCTACAAAAAGAGAGATAGAGAAAAGGTAAAGAGAAGATTAATTCATGGAAAAAGATGGAGAAGAATCTAAGGGAGAAATTTCTTCTTGTAGATTATGCACAAACCCTATATAGAAGATTTTATAATTTAAGGTAAAAAGATCATAGTATACAATAGTATGCAGATGAATTTTAAAATCTTTTCATACAAGTGGAACATGATGAAACATAAGAGTAGATGGTTGAAAGATATGTGAATAGTTTGAAATTTTCTATTCAAGATGAATTAATCATGCATAGAATACTTAACAAGGAGGCTTATCAATTAGCTTTGAAGGTAAAAGAAAAATAAAATAGACAAAATTTTAGAAGGATGTCTACTGGTCCAATAAGATGTGGATCCCCTCTAATAATGGGATGAGGTGTGTTTAATACCACCATAGGTGGATTTAATGCCAATAAAGGTGAATCATCATGTGGTGCAAAAAGGCAAGAAGATAAAAGGCAAGGGTTTCAATACCAACAAAGAGAAAGACGATTTCAAAGAAGATGAGGTTACAATGGTGTTAGAGGATGGTTTTTGAATCAATGTAGAAATTATGTTTGTTATAGATGTGAAGAATAGGGTCACAGAGCATTTGAGTGTCTAAACTATCAATATCAAGAAAGGATGGGAGAATATCACCCAAGAGTAAATCTAGTTGAGGCTGAAATAGAATAGCAAAATACTAAAGTTGCACTAGCTGATGTTGGAGAGAATCTCATGATGAAAAGAACCATGATCACTCCAAGGAAAGATCAAGTAAAAAATAAATAAGGTATTGATATATGGTTACAATCAAATATTTTTTGAAAAAGATGTACTTCAGGTGGAAAGGTATGAAAAGTAATTATAGATGGTGGTAGTTGTGAAAATCTGGGTTCTAAAGAAATGATTGAGAAACTAAATTTGGAGTGTGAAAAGCATCCTAACTCTTATTGAATTACATGGTTTAAGAAATGGAATTAGGTTACAGTATATAAATGGTTCTTGATCAAGATTTCTATATGAAAAACTTATAATGACGAAACATGGTGTGATGTTATTCTGATGGATGAATGTCATGTGTTATTTGGGAGACCATGGCAATTTGATAGGAAAATAGTTCATGATGGAGCAAATAACACATACACTTTTTTAAAATGTGGTACAAAGGTAGTTTTGTTAATTCTTAGAAAGGAAGAAAAGATAGAAAGCATGCTTTGTACTAAAGAGTTTATCCAAAATATGAAGGTGGTATGTTGTTGTTATGTACTAGTAGCAAAGAATGAAGAAATAAAAATGGTACCAATACCAACAGAAGAACAAGAGTGTTGAAATAATATGTATATGTTATGTTTTATGAGTTACCAAATGCTTCACCATCAAAGAGAGATAATCAACATCACATTGATTTCATTCTAGGATCAGCTCTACCCAATCAAGCAGCTTATAGGATGTGTCCAATAGAACAAGCAAAATTAAATAAATAGGTTACTAAATTGTTAAGGAAGAAAGTGACAAGGGAGAGTATGAGTCCATGTGTAACACCAACATTGCTAACTCAAAAGAAATATAGAGGATGGATAATGTGTGTGTATAGTAGAGCAATTAATAAAATTGCAATAAAGTATACATTGCCTATAGGAGAAAAATACTTTACCAAGATTGATTTAATGAGTGGTTACTATCAGATTTGAATTCTTGAAGGAGATGAGTGGAGAACTGCATTCAAGGCTAGGGATGGCTTATATGAGTGGATAGTGATGCCATTCAGATTATCTAATGCACCTAGCACATTTATGAGGGTGATGAATAAAGTGCTATGAGAATATATTAGTAAGTTTATGGTTGTTTATTTTAATGATATTTTGATATTTAGTAAGACTAAATAAGAACACTTACAACATTTGAGAATGGTAATATATTTTCTAAGAAAAGAGAAGTTGTATGCAAATTTGAAGAAGTGAAGGTTTATATAGAACAATTTTGTAATTTTGGGATTTTTAGTTTTAGTAGATGGTGTGAAAATGGATTAAGAAAAGATAAAGACAATTATTGAGTGGCCTATTCCAAAAATCTTTATAGAGGTAAGAAGTTTACATGGTTTAGAAACTTTTCACATAAAATTTATTTGAGATTTTATTATTATTGTGGCACCAATAACATATTGCATGAGAGGGAAGGAATTTCCATGGACTATAGTATCCACAAAAAGATATGAAATTTTGAAGAAGATTACAGAAACGCTAATTTTAGTGTTACCATATTTTAACAAAGTGTTTGAGGTTGATTGTAATGCTTTGTTTGTGGGAATTGGTGATGTGTTGAGTCAAGAAGGAAAGCCAATAGCATATTTCAGTGAAAAATTGAATGAGGTAAGGACAAATTATTTTACTTATGATGTTGAACTTTATGCAATTATACAATAAATAAGATATCAAAAGATTACCTAGTGCTTAAGGAGTTTATTCTATTTACAGATCATGAGGCTTTGAAGTATGTGAATACACAAAAGAAGTTCAATAGTAGGCATGTAAAGCGGGTTTCATTTTTGTAGGGGTATATTTTTGTGTTGAAGCATAAATCAGGAAAATGAAATCAGGTAGTTGATGCATTGAAAAAGAAGGTAGCATTATCAACTATTATGGTGAGTGAAGTAGTTATATTTGAAGCTAACAAAGAATTATATAATCCTGATCCATATTTTAACAAGGTAGTTAATAAGTGAAGGAATCCATTAATAGGTAGGATAAATTATATTTATAATGAGTATCTTATCCAATAAGGTTATCTCTTCAAAGGGAAACAATTGTGCATTTCAGTTGGGCCTCTATGAGACAATATAATAAGATAATTATATAGTGGTGGTTTGGCTGGACATTTTAGTAAGACAAAGATAATAGATTTTGTGGAGGAAAAGTATTTTTGACCAAATATTAAGAGAGATGTGACAAGGTATGTTTCAAGGTTCATAATATGTCATGTGGCTAAAAGACATGCACAAAATACTAGACTATACATGTCATTAGTGGTTCCAAAATAACCATGGACATATTTGAGTATGGATTTTGTGTTGGGATTGCCAAACACATAGAGATGTAGTGATTCAATTTTTATTGTTATAGATAGATTTTATAAAATGGTTCATTTCATTTCATGTAAGAAAACCAATGATGCCACTAGAGTTGAAAAATTATTTTGTATGGATAATATGAGATTGCATGGTGGTCCAAAAATAATTGCTTCAAATAGGGACATAAAATTTCTAAGTCATTTTTGGAAAACTTTGTGAAAAAATATGGGTACTAAGCTACTGTTTAGTAGTGCATATCACACACAAATAGATGGATAAAAAAATGTTGTGAATAAGAGCTTGGGAAATTTATTGAGATACATAATGGGAGAGAAGCCAAAGCAATGGGACTTGGCTTTACCACAAGTTGAGTTTGTATTTAACAATTTAGGGAATAGATCAATAGGATAGTCATCTTTTCAAATTATTTATGTCAAAAATACTATGGGTATTTTAGATTTGGTACAATTGTTAATTGTAGATCGAATTAGTGATGATGCAGAAGCATTTGTAGAGCATATATAATAGTTTTAAGGAGTAAGAAGAAAGTTGTAAGAAAGTAGTGAAAAATATAAATCAACAATAGATGTCAAAAGAATATCCAAGGTATTTGAAGTTGGTAATGGTTTACTTGAGGAAAGAGAGATTTCCAAAAGGCACATACAATAAGTTGAAGTACAAGAAAATTGGACCATGTAGAATTGTGAACGAATCAATGATAATGCCTATGAGATAAGTTTACCATAGAATTTTGATATATCTCTAGTATTTAATTTTTTATATTTATATGATTTCCATGGAGAAGATGGTGAAGATGATGAATATGAAGAAGTAAATTGGGAGAAACAAGTTCTAAATAATGAGAAAGAATAAATAGTGCAAGTTTTAGATATGAAGATAGTAAGCACAAGGTGAGGGAATTATAATAGGTATTTCATGTAATGGGAAGGATTGAATCAAGAAGACAAAACTTGGATTACAGAATGGAAGCTAAAGAAGATTGACAAAGGAAAATGGTAGTAGTATAATCAGGGCAACTCGTAGGAGCTGAGTTGTTTTCAACTAGAGGAGAATGATGTAGAAAAAATAGGCCAGCCTTTCATAGGTCATAACTTTTGACTCATAACTCTATTTGAGCTCTTCCATGTGCCAAAATGACCATAGAGAGCATTATGTGAGTTTATGTTTATATTTTTTAGATATGAAGATGGAAAAGAAGAATGGAAGAGATGATGTGGTGAATTTGTTGATGAATATATAAGATAAATTGGATATGATGATAGATCATATGCAAGAGGTAGAGAGCCAAAGATTTGGCATAGTGATGAAAAAGAAAGTGAAGTGTCCTGTGAATCTACTTATTGAGAGAAGGAGGAGGCAAGAGTTGAGACTTGTCTTAAGGAGAGAAGAGGAGTTGTTGAGATTTTTTTTAAAAAAAGAAGAGATCATATGTGATCTTGAAAATGGAGAGATAAAGGTGGAGGAAGATATTTTGGACTCCCATGACTGGGAAAATTCAAATTTATTTGATTGTGTGATGGAGTTTGAAGATGAAGATTGCAACCATGTATTATGGCATGTGAGTGAAGAATATTTCAGCAATATGGAGTTGGATGAGAGTGTAGATTTAAGCCTTGAAGAGGTGCATGTGAGTGAAGGGAGAAACCAAGAGGAGTTGTATGTTTCCATGGTGGAAGAATTACATGTAGAGATTGTGCAAGCTAGTGAACAAGAGGAGATTTTGATGAAATTTCAACCATGTATAGAAGATGAAAATGAGTGTGTGGATAAGGAGATTACAGACTTGGAAGTGGCTGATAATGATATTGTTAAAGCTCATTATGAAAGAGAAAAACATGAGGATCATGCAAGATATGAAGAAGATTTTCATGTTTATATGGAAGAAACATTGGAGGATATTTATGTGTAAATAGGTGCACATGTGGATGAGAGTTTGATGGATGAGAAGATAGATTTTATTACAGATATGAGAAAGGAGTTAAAAGTGGATGTGTTATCTGATGTGGAAGATCTAACAAGTGTTTAGATAGTTGGAATAAATCCAAGAAGGCTTTCAGTAGAGGTGGATGACCAATGGTGGGCTAGAGCTCACATGAGTTGATAAGATGCGTGATGGAGCATCTTGGTAGAGGAGGTTAGCTTTGGATGGGAGTTATGATCCCATGAGTATGGTTGGTAGTGGATGCAGTCCCACATGTGAATCCATTACTATATAGATGTGTTTTTAGAGGAGAAAGATGATATGTCGTCCTATGGGGATCATTTTAGAGCCAATATGAAGATGTTGAAAGAAAAGGAGAAAGAATTGAAATTCTTTGAGTGCACATGGTTTATGAAATGGGATGCCAAGGTCATTTCACATCATGATTGAAAGGGTGGTTCTACCACTAACCATCTCTATGTGATCATTAGATCACATTAATTACCTCAGATGTCTAATGCAATAACATCTAAGGGCATGAGCAATCTTGCATCACCCTAAAATAGATTGGTGTGCTCTTTTACCATTTTTTTAGAACAATATTATGGATAAAATCATGAAAACTCATGGGAAATAAGTTTTCTTCAACTAGAGGAGAATAATGTGGAGAATGACATTATTCACTACTAAGGTGTTCCCAACCACTATTCATGCTGACTCATCAACATTATTCTATGATTAGGTGGCATGGGGTGACATAATATTCCAAGGCACATGGGATGATTTTATTTTACACATGGGTAGATGTGTGGGATGAATTTGTATTTGGGACTCATAATTATGAATTGATCTCTTGTTGAAAAGGAGATTCTTTACTTTTTTTTACTCTTGTCTGTATCTCTCCGAATTGCATCATTAATCAAAACAATTAAAAAAAATTGATATGCACAAGGAAATGTGCACTAATTTATATCCCCAAATCACATCCTCTACTTGCATTTAGGCTCAAAGGGTTCATATTGACCCCAATTACCTACATATTTGCATTTTTGATATAACTAAAGGATTGATTAAGCCATATGTTTCATCCTATAGAATGGATTGAGCCATTATTTAGGTTTATGGATCTCAATATGGCCCAAATTACATCGCTAATTACACCTATTGACTAATTGGATCAACTCTTGACATAATTAGAGCTGATTTAGCCCTAACTCACATCTTGCTTTTATAGTTAGGTTGAAAGGGCTCAACATAGCCCCAATTTCCTTCATGATAGAATAGGTGGACTATATTTGGTAAAGGGTGTTACAACAATGAGATTGATTGACCCCCAAATTAAATATTATATAGTCAAAATAAGGTTCATGGGGTTGAATTTCATCCAACATGCATCACTAATTGTAATAATTGACTAACTGGCTTGATATGCATGAGTAAATATGAGCTAATTTATATCCCCAACTCACATCATGTACTTGCATGTAGGTTCAATGAAATATGTACTTACATGTCCTCAATATGCACAAGGAAATATGAACTAATTTCTAGCCACAAATCACATATTATACATGTATTTAGGTTCAAAGGGTTCAAATTGACCCCAATTACCACTATATTTGCACTTGTGATATAATTAAAGGGTCAATTAAGCCATATGTTGCATCCTATGGAATGGATTGAGCCATAATTTTAGTTCATGAGGCTCAATTTGGTCTAAATCACATATGTAATTGCACCAATTGACTCATTAGATCAATTCATGATTAATTTAACACCTAATCAAGTCCTTTTGTAGTTAGGTTGAACCTAGGTTCAAATTACTCCTTATTTACTCCATGATTTAATTGATGGACTATTTATTTTATTTTGTTATGATATTGGGGTCGATTGACCCCCAAATTACATCCTATTTAATCAAAATTAGGTTCATGAGGTTTAATTTCATCCAACCTACATTGATTAATTGTAGTTCCCTAAACCCTACACCCTAAACCATAACCTATAATTTAGGTTCACAAGGCACAATTTGGCCCAAACCATGTTTATAATTACATAAATTCACTAATGAGACCAATTCATGATAGAATCAAAGATAATTTATCCCCAAATCATGCCCTACTCTTGAAATTAGGTTGAAGGAGCTCAAATTGGCCTTAATTACCTCCATGATTGAATTAATCAACTATTTGGTTCATTCTATGATGACATTAGAGTCAATTTCACTAAAAATCACATCAAATACAATTCAAACTACATTTGAACATGGCTCAATTTAATTTTAATTTATTTAATTCTATTGTATTTAATTTTTGAGTTTATATTTAACTAGTATTTTTGGAGATCTAATGTGGAAAATACTATTTAAATTATGTCATTCATGTTTCATATATTTTCCTATTATATATTATTGGACAAGTGGTTGGCCATTTTAACTCCCTTGATTTACATGTAATGCAGTTTACATTTTTAATGTATTTAAAATTATATTTTCAAAATTTTAGATCATACAAAAATGATTATTTCATTAATATTGAATTAATTTTTTTAAAATATATTACAAAGAAATTTGGTTATCAGTCCTATTCTCCATTGTCTTTTTTGGTCGCAACCTTGTTTCCATCCTTAACTTCTTTTGTGAATTATTAATTAATATTTTTAAATAAAAAACATTAGATAACCCTTTTACAATAAACTAAGGATTAAAGTATTAGCTTCTTGATTATACTAATGCTACAATGGTTCACATTTTACATGACTTTAGTCTTTGATTAAATTTAACATGAATTTATTATTTAATTATATTAGTGATTTGATTGGGGTGCAATTAAGTAATATTGATCCCCAAAATTTGATTGGGACAACCTAATATTACTTGGGCTTTGATATTATTTATTTGAGTGCTCTGATTAATCAGTCACTTTATTAGTTGTGTGAGGGAATAAATTAAAGCATATTAAACTGCTCAAACACAATTCCAAAAACCTAATATCATTAAGTATTTATATGTTCTAATTGAAAAAAATAGATTAAAGATAAATCTAATGTGGATCATCAATTAGGCATACAATGTATGAATCAAATTGATAAGGGACTATTGATTTAAAATATATTACTTATTAAAAATACTAAGATAAAAATTGACATTAGGAGGAAAAAGTTTAGGAAGTAAATACTAGACAATTGAAAATGATAATTATACAAATCTGAATGCAACTCCTTAAATTTAATAACTTAATATTTATATAAATCACTAAAGAGGAATGTAATTAGCTTATTTCGATTTAATTCATGTATTTAGGAAAGGTACACTCACACGAATACAATGGAATAATACAGTGAAAGATTGGGTCTATAAATAGAGAACCTGCATCTAATAGGACGAGTTTACATTGGCTAGACAGGTCAATGGATACAATACTATCTTTTAAGTGTGGACTTATCTTGTGTAATTTTGTTATCCTATGATAGTCTTGCACCTTTACATGCATATGAGATCTATACCTTTAAGTTTGAATGCCCATGAATGTACACAAATGTCTCTATTTTTCTTATTCTTGCTTCAAACCCTAAATGTGTATTGTAAGACAAATGTGAACTAGAATAACATGAGAAAGGGATAGGCTGAGATAACATTAGCCATATCAGTGTGATTGAGTGTTGACTATGTATACAATACTCCAATGAAGGAACAAAATCACATGTAACTCTCCCACCTAGTTGAGTGTGTGAAATCCTATGTAAAACTAATATGTTGTGAAATCTTGAATAAAATCTTGATTGTGGCCTTCAACACTTTGCAACCTATGAATTGACCATGCAAATAGTGATTCAAACCTGGCTTATGGACTTATCTATTCAGGGTTTTTATATTTAGAAGATTTTAATAAGTTATTTAAATGTCCATCCAAGAGAAGTGACCCCTAATTGATTACAATTGATGCATTTATATAGGGAACTCTTTTAGGTTATTTATTTTAACTGACTTGAAAAACATGTTGGTTGGCACTTACTGGCATTTCTAATATCAAATACTCGTTGTTAAAGAGTGAGGGGCCAAGTCCTCTTTGAGTGGACAAGTTAAAAATATTAGATACATGATTTAATAGTTTGGTGTGCTCAAAATTCATATTGATTCTATAAAATATTTTGAATTTAATTTGATACAAACATATTTTCATTAATCCATGACTCATATGAAGATCATATTTAACTTACAAACCTAAGCATAACTCTATAGTTATTTTAATTATAAATAATTCAATTTGAAACAAAATATTATCACCTAAGGCTGCTAAAACTTAATTGAAATCTCATAAAAATATTGCTTCTTATCTCAAATTCCATCGAAAGGGTTGTCAAATAATAAAATCATCATCATAGTTATTAATCCATTAGAATGATAAGTTTTTTAGCATAAAATTGAACCTAGTTTTATAAGTACCATTTAATAGATTTGGAGAGCTTGGATAAAGCACTACTCAAAATACACATTGGATTCTTGTATGAGAGCCTAAGTGATTCCTTGCAAACACATATTAGCTTTGAAACTTAAATAAAAATATACAATTTTACTACATTGACTAAAAACTAAATTTATTGGCTAGACTTGGCACTACATATAGCAAATGAAAATAGAATTTGGTATTATGGATAATCAAAATAGTATTACCTTATAATTTTTCAAGCATAACATGTCAAAGAAAAAAATTAATGTGTAATGATTAAGCACGGGTTAAAATTAATAAATACATGTTTTAAGTTCTTTATTTGTAATAGTGTTAATGACCTCTAAGTTTTTTTTTATATAAGCCACTAATTTTTTTTTTAACTCCAATGTTTTATAAGAAAGTCTAATTACTATGTTAAATCATTAACAGGGAACATGTTTGCATCAACACACGTGTACTCATTCCTTGCTCTCATTTATTTAAAAAAAAAATAATTATTTTAAATTTTATATTATAGGAATTGATTTATAATGTAACATGCTCTTGGTTATAGGTCATACACTAACAAAGCACTCAAGATGGGCTCAAGTAATGATCGCACAAACCATCATAAGTTATACGCTCGTCAAAGCTTCTAATTTGAATAAACGAAAATAGTCAAACCAAAAATAGTCTACCAAAAATAGTCTACGAAGCAAAGTTGCGATACGCCATCTGACTTTGAATGCCATGCCTCTCTCTCTCTGTGTTGAGTTTCCCTCTATAAATATGGCAGAGAGTTGAATGCAATCCCACCTCCATCTCCATCTTTATCTGGTACAAACTCATTCAGTGATTTATTATTTAATTGAAACTTTGTGAGATTTCTCTGAATTTAGCTAAACCATCATAATGAGCAGTTACATTCATGCGGTTCCCATCGGAGCTGTAGCGGTACTATTCCACCAGAGCTTCAAAAA
Organism: Torreya grandis; assembly: GCA_037957365.1. Taxonomy (NCBI): domain Eukaryota; kingdom Viridiplantae; phylum Streptophyta; class Pinopsida; order Cupressales; family Taxaceae; genus Torreya; species Torreya grandis. The sequence goes on from JARHVA010000387.1 coordinate 1,417,265, forward strand.
TGCTGCACACCACCTTCTAATAAGGCACATCACAACAACAACAATCTTGCCCAAAGCATGGAGCAATTAGATTCATCGGGTTCACATCAAGACTGCAGTGGCGATTTTGGGGACCCTAGATGCTCCCCACCACCTTTCAATAAGGCACATCACAGCAACAACAATCTCACCCAAAACATGGAGCTGTTAGATTCATCGGGTTCAGATCCAAACTGCAACGGCACCATTCCAGACCCTAGATGCCCCCCACCACGCTCCATTAAGCCTGTTTTATCAGAGCAGAACTGGGCATATGGAAAGGTACCTCATATAACCATTAATGACAATGTCATTCAAAGCCCTGATTCATACCTTCAGCCTACAGACAACCACTGATTCCTATTATATTATATTATATTTCGATTTTCATTCATTCATAGGTAGATTGTAATAACAGTAATGCATCTTTATACTTGGATTAGAAGAAATAAAACTGCAGCCATGAGTTTGCATGACAGTTTAATTCAATGAATCGTTCGAATGAGGGTTCTTATATCTCACACTGCTGCAATATCTCAATGCGCTAAACATCACGTAGCAAGAGTTATTGAAATTAGTAGTTGTGAAATCGTGGGGTATAAAACCACCTCTTTCTACACTCAGAATTTTGAACCTTACTAAGAAAACATAGAAAATGCAACCTTACTGCCTTTTCGCGTTCTGTTACCATTACGGAATTAGAGAGTTTTCAGACAAATTTTAATATTAAACAATTATATTTATTATATGGGTTGATATAATAAAATACGCTAGAGTTAGATACATGTTGTTAGTTTGCAAGTGATATTCTAGTTTTCATTTTCTTCTAATCTTTAATTAAATTATAATTTTTCAAGCAATTAAATTTTGTTATTTTATATGTATTAAAATATTTAAAAATTTTCTATAAATAAGTTTTATTTTTTTTAATTCATGGAATATAATAATATTATTTATTGTCCATTGATGGATCTAAAATTTAACATGTCTTCACATGAATCAAGATTATTGTAGACACGACCAAGTAAAAAAAAATGATATTTGTGCAATTGCACACTGCTTATATTTAAAGTTGTTGGTATCTTAACAATGCATAATGTTGCGGCTCTTACTATCGATATTCAATGCATATTACGGAAAATATTAATAATCACAAATTCTTAATGCATCACTTATGTTGCACCACCTGATCTTTTGCATATATTCTACTTTGATTTGGTGTGCAATCTTGAAAAAAATACTCTCAAATATGTGATTTCATCTTGGAGATAGGATTTACAATACATTAAATGCTCTATGTCAATAGTAGGCCTCCATGCCTCACCTTTCCATTCTAGAGGCCCAAATTTCAATGATAGTGGTCTCATTATTATAGAGCTGATAACAACATAAACTTGGTTTACGAACCTTTTGGGAAGGAAAGGAAGATTATTCAAATTCATAAGGCAATGTGGAAGGCATGAATAACATTGTGCCAAATGGATCCAAAATGTTTTTGAAATTACTCTACACCTATAGTTTTCCTCTTTGATAGTCTTGTCCATCTGGGATGGTTGTATGCAATTTCATTTAAATCTAGGTTACGTTGTGCCCAAATTCTCTTTTATGGAATTGTATGTGGACATAATCAACACATTTGTATCCATTTAGTCCTCTTCATGATCATGGCTCTTTGATTCTAGTATTAATTTTATTTTTAAAATGTTATTTTGAGTTGTTGTTCTTGTATCTCTGAAAATTAACCATGGGTTGGTCATTGGCATGGCTTATGAGTCTACACCCTTTGAAACAAAGGCATTTTCTTACATAAAGAACGTGAAACTAGACTTGTTAGAATGGCCCAAGATATATATCTCACTCTCACAGAAAGAGAAAAAGGATGCCATCTTTCTATGAAGGAGAGAAAAATTCCATAGAGGTCTAAAAAGAGTGAAAAAAATGTGGACAAGATATTACAAGTAAATGGGGAGGCTTCTTTTTTAGTTAATTTCTACATCTGTTTCATGCCTCTTTATTTTCTTATAAAACTAAGCTTAGAACAATGAAAACGTTAGATATACTATCCTAACATTTTATGTAATCTTTTAGCCATTGCCTTAATATCTTGTTGAACTGAATGAATAGATGGACTGACCATACTAGTATGTTTTCTTCAAAAACCAAGGGGTTAAAAAATTATTATGGACATCAAAATAATAGGCTTTGAAGGTTATTTTATTTTTTTAATTCCTAGATCTCTAAAAATGAACTATGTGTTGGTTTTTGGCATGGATCATGATTCAACACCATCTAGAATAAAGGCCTTTGTTCATACAAAGAAGGTGAACCTAAATAATACAAATGATAACCAAGATAATAAGAGAAAGAAATGCGCATTTCAAATATATAAAAAACATGTATGATTGTCCTCTAGTCATCCTCTCTGATCCAAGTTCCCTAGAGGCTCCTAGTCATGTTATTTCTATTTCAGTTGAGGGCTCCCTAATAGATCATAGTCATGACATTTTTTCTCTACTTGAGGGTAGTTTGTTTAACAATAGAATGCACTCAACTGAATTGAGCCTCAAGAATAAATCTATGAAGATCATAATGGTAAGGAGAGAGTTAAGAGAAATTTGATGGGCTATTTTCTTGAGAGTTGGTTTAATGGATAAACCCTAAACCCTAAACCTTAATCCTTAAACCCTAAATCATACACCCTTATGTAGTTAAGGGATAAAAATATACTAGAAAAGATGGACTCAGGTCTAGGACCCAGGAAAAATCTGGGAGAGGTCCCTATTAGGTTCTAAGGGGTGTTTTGGTTCATGCCCTGTCTATTCTATTTTGGCATTTTGTTATTCAATCTGTTGCTCTTTTCTTGTGCTCTACTCATTCTATCTTGTATGTTTCTTTTTTACTGGGTAAATGTGCCCTATGTTTCTTCTTAATGTATCCTTTTAGAGACCCAAGCCTCCTGATATGCCCTAGGATGGATTTCACAGCATTCAAAGGTGGGCTTATTTAATTCAAAACTAGCCATTAAATAAGGATGGGATAAGTCTACTATGAGTAAGTTTTAATTTTTTTAATTCATGGAATATAATAATATTACTCATTATCCATTGGTTGACCCAAAATTTAATATTTTATTACTATCTTCACATGAATCAAGAGTATTGGGGACATGGCCAAATTTTAAAAATGATATTTGTGTAGTTGTACACTACTTATATTTAGATTTATTGGCATATTATCAATGCATAATGTTGCCACTCTTGATTTCAATATTGAATGCATATTGTAAATTTTTTTAATAATAAAAAATTATTAATGTGTCACTTGTGTTGCACCACATGATCTTTTGCATATCTTTTAGTTTGAGTTGGTGTGCATTCTTGAAAAAATTACTCTCAAATATTTGATTTGATCTTAGAGATAGGTTTTTTAGTACATTAAATGGTCTGAGTTGAACTAGGCCTCAATGCCTCACTTTTCCATTCTAAAGGCCTAAATTTCAATCATATTGGTCTCATTATTATAGAGTTGATAACAACATAAACTAGGTTTACAAACATTTTAGGAAGGAAGGGAAGATTATTCAAATTCATAAGGTGATGTGGGAGGCATAAATAACATTCTACCAATTGGATCCAAAACATTTTCGAAATTACTCTACACCTACAATTTTCCTCTTTGATAGTCTTGTCCATCTGGCATGGTCGTATGCAATTTCATTTAAGTCTAGGTTAACATGTGCCCAAATTCTCTTTTATGGAATTATATGTGGACATAATCAATGCATTTGTATTGATTTAGTCCTATGCATGATCATGGCTCTTTGATTGTAGTAGTAATTTCATTTTGAAATTGTTATTTTCATTTGTTTTTCTTATATCTCTACAAGTGAATTGTGGGTTGGTCATTGGCATGGCTTGTGAGTCTACACCCTCCAAAACAAAGTCATTTTCTCACAAAAATAAGGTTAACCTAGACATGTTATAATCGCCTAGGATATATAGCTCACTCTCATACAAAGATAAAAAGGATGTCATTTTTCTATGAAGGGGAGAAAAATTCCATAGTGGTCTAAAAAGAGTGAAACGAATGTGGACAAGATATTACAAGTAAATGGGGAGGCTTTTTTTTAAGTTAATTTCTACATATGTTTCATGCCACTTTATTGTCTTGTAAAAGTAAGCTTAGAACAATGAAAAGGTAAGATATAGTATCCTAACATTTTCTATAATATTTTAGCCATTGCCTTAATATCTTGTTGAATTGAATAAATGGATGGAACTGACCATACTAGTATGATTTCTTCAAAAACCAAGGGGTTATAAAATTATTATGGACATCAAAAAGATAGGATTTGAAGGCTTTTTTTTTTTTTAAATTCATGGATGTCTGAAAATGAACTGTGGGTTGGATAGTAGCATGGCTCATGATTCTAAACTATCTAAAAGAGAGGCATTCACTCATACAAACAAGGTGAACCTAAATAAGTTAATTGAGAACCAAGATAATAAAAGTAAGGAATGGTCATTTTAAATATAAAAAACATGTGTGATGATCCTCTAGTCATCCTCTCTAATCCAAGTTCCCTTAAGGCTCCTAGTCAAGTTATTTATTTTATGGTTGAGGGCTCTTTGGTGGATCCTAGTCTTGATGTTTATGCTCTGCTTGAGGGTAGTTTGTCTAAGGACAAAATGTACTAGATTGAATTGAGTATCATGAATCAATCTATGGAGATAATAATGATAATGAAAGAGTTAAAAGAAATCTGATGGGCCATTTTCTTAAGATTTGGTTCAAGGTCTAAACCCTAAACCTTAAACACTAAACTATAAACCCTTATGTATTAAAGGGATAAAAATATACTAGAAAATATGGACTTGGGTCTAGGACCCATGAGAAATCTGGGAATGGTCCTCATTAGGTTCCATGGGGTGATTTTTTTCATGCCCTATTTATTCTATTTTGGCATTTTTTGGTTAGATCTATTGCTCTATTTTTATGCTCTGCTTGTTATATCCTGTAGGTTTCTTTTCTACTAGGTAAATTTTCCCTATGTTTATTCTTAGTTTTTCCTTTTGGAGGAATATGCCATGGGATGGATTCCACACAAGTCAAAGGTGGGATTATTTAATTTAGAACTAGCCATTAAATGGGGATGGACATGTCCACTATGATTGGAAAAGTTTAAAATATCACATACATAATTTAATAGTTGAGTGTGCTCAAAATTTCACATTTCATCTAAAAAATATTTTGAATGTGATTTGATTAAAAAAATTGTATATAAATCCTTGACTCAGACGAATATTAGATTTAGTTTATAAACTTAAGGATGGTTTTATTGTTATTTTAATTAAAAATAATTCATTTCATAAAAAATATTATCACCTATGGTTGCTACATCATAATTCACATTTCCAAAAAAAAAAATCTTCTTATCTAAAACTCCAACCATACGCTCACCAAAGAACAAAATGACATTAGAATAATAGCTTTTTAAATAAATGAACCATTAGTTATATTTTGAGAGATTGGATATAATTCCATTTAAAATACATTTTGGATTCTTAGATGGAAGTATAAATTATTCCTTGAAAACACACACTAGCATTAAAACTTAAAAAAACATAGCTAATTTTATTACACTAACTAGAAACTAAATTTATGGGCTAGACATGGTTATATTTGGAGTACATGAGAATGGAATTTGGTATTTTAGATAATCATAATAGTATAACCTTATAAGTTTATAATATTAACTTTTTAAATAAGATAAAATTAATGTGTAACAATACAATGTGGGTTAAAATTAATACATGTTTTAGGTTTTTATATTTTAATAATGTCCACACATAAAATTATATTTTTTGATAAAAGTTAATATGGTATAATATAGTTGATTAGGCTTTTTTTTTATAGATACTAGGGTTTTTAAGGCTCCCATCCAAATTAAATAAATACAAGAAACAACCATATACAACATAAAATTAAAAAATGAGATTACACAAAAGACCCAGACTAAACTACCATAGCCAAGAAAGAAACAACAACATCAAATGACCAAGATTCCATAGAGAAATAAATAATAGAGATTTCAACCACCTAACAACTAAGCAAAACACCAATCCATTAGTGAGTGGGAAAGTAATCTAAGAGATTGATCGTCTTGCCTTTTTCCCTTTTTTTCTTCCTCACCTCCTACCAAATTCCTTGTTCAGAGTTCACTATAACCATCTACTTATCATGATTCTGACTTTCTAAGTTTATGTTTTTTAGCAACTCTTTATCTGAATCTAAATTTTTAGATTCATGTCCTATTTTTAATCCCCTTATTATCTTAATTAAAGGAAGGTTTTGGGATTTTTCTTTTTCCACCACTATTAACTCAGCCTCTTTAGTAGAGACCACTTGTTCTTATTTCTTTCTTCTTCCCTATTCTACATTTTCCTAAATTGGTGTATCTTAAAAATAATCTTCAGTAACCACTATCAGATCTAGAGCGCTCCATTTACTTGATGTTATCTTTTCCCCCCTTTTTCCCCTGCTTTAAATCTCTCCTAGGGACAAGAAGAAAGAAGATGACCAGGTAATTTGTAGTTAAATCATCTAAATGTTGTGTTCTCATAATCTAAAATTTGAGTATTAAAAACTTTTCCATATTTAAGGATGATTTTATTTGGAACCCCTTTGCTCAAATTAATTTATACAAAAATTCTAGCAAAGGTGTATAGACCTATATTTTTTCTCTCATTATCAACTTTTTAAAAAAGATCCAAAGCATTACCTATTTCCTTATGGGCAGGCCAAAATTGTAAGGGAAGGTTCATAAGCTGAACCCACACCGGTATCTTTATTACTGAGAGAGTGTTTGGATCAAACTTTAAAAACCAAGGAGTTACAAAAAACCATGCATTACCCCAAAACCAAGGGCATGTTGAGATACATTTTTCATCATCCTCTTGTTCACTAAAATGAACAAAAAATAAACCCTTGGAACATAAAGAGATCTCACATTTCTTTGAACAAGTCTCATATATCCAATGATATAAATTAGTTGATGAAGGCCACAAGCTATTGAACCTACAAATAACTATGTCCTTAATTAAAGTATTTAAAATAAACATTGACTTCCTCATTTGCAATCTGCATTAAGGGGATCTCATTTTCTTGTTTGAAAATATAAGCTTGAGGTGGAGGAGGACACTTTGCATGTATTGTTTTGGAGGTATTATTACTAATAGCTTCTTTGAAAGTTTTCAGTTTAGAAGGAGAATTTTGATTTGATCCTTCCACACCTCCCTGTAGTCTTGAAGTCATAAATATGAGTGATTTTTTTCCCAGATGATAAAAGGACAATGGGAGAAGTTCCTATAATTCATTGTGCTAATGCACCAGACATTGGGACTCCATAGGAATACCTAAAGAACCCTCAAAGTTTTCTTTCAAAACCTTCATAGAATCTATCCCTTTCACCCAAGTGTAGATTGTGTTTCCTAACAAAGATTGAACTAAGATTTGAAACCTTGGATTATCCTCATTTACATACTATTGATACTCAGGTTCTTCACCAGTATTCTAATTATTTATTTCATCAAACACTTGATTTTCAACCTATTTGGGCATTCTGTCAAACACTTTTACTCCATTCTCTAGCATCACTAGTTATTACATAACTAGGTCTTTATTTTTGCACAATCCTTGAGGCTCAAAGGAATTTAACCATCTTTGGGTCATTTTTATTATTAACACAACCACCTGTTATGCTAATATAGGGTTTTCTTACTTGATCTGAGAAAAAAATCTATTACACATTTAAAAAAGGCCTCTTCATCAATAATAGCTACCACTGCCAATGAAGAAGCTCTATTTCTCTCAAGGCAAAAATGAAAAATATGGCATATTAGTTTGGAATACTCCCATCCCTACTTTGAACTTCTGCTGTATACCTCCTACACCACCCAAGTCAGTTTGTAAATTACCTTTCTCTGGCCTGACAAATCATTTTCCCTTGGTCTCTTCGCTAATCTCCTATGATATCAAACCTTGGGTATGTTTATTTCCTCCCATACAAATTATGTTTCCATCCAAGCACATTCTTCATTCCTATGGTTAGAGTAAACCTTGGTAGAGCCCATTATTTTTTTCTCAATATCACTCTCAATGTCGATAAGGTTTTAACTTATATAATTTATGTTCATAAAATTATATTTTTAATCAAAGTTTAAATGGTATAATAATGTTAGCCATTTTTTTAAAATGGAATAATTTTTAAGTGATAGTCAAATGGATGTCAAACTTAAGGTTGGAATTAGAGTGTTCAAACTCACTATAGTACAACATGTGACCAACCCAAGGGAATGTGTCTATAATCAATGGTATAGAACTTTATCTCATATTATACACCACAATTTCTACCATCAATAGTTCTTTTTATCACTTTACCATAAATTCTAACTTATTTTCGTTTACAAGGGTGGTATTCACCTCCTCAATGGTATTTTTCCTAGATTGTACTTGTTATTTCTCCCTCCAATCAGGAGGATGAGGATGATAAAAATATGTGGGATAAGAATTCTTGGGAGCCAATACCATACACAGTAGAAGAGACTACTAACAACCACATCTTCTTTCCCTACTTGTGGTTTCCCCATTTGCTTAGATGTTCTTCTAATTTTTAGTTTCCTTTTTATGGTGTGTTATCTATGTTTTTTTTGCTTTTGGATTGAATTTTTTTATTAAAATTCTTTTAATTTTATTGGAATTTGTTGATGTGACCTTAGATTTTGATCATTCCTTTTATTATATATTTATAACATAGTGATAAACTAATACATAGAAAAAATTTCTTCAATAAAAACAAATAAAAAACATTAGTGGTCGACACTAGGGTTTTGATTCCTAACATAAACTAATTAACCATTTAATAGTCAAATAATGTAGTATTAGAACATTGATGTTGATATTGAAAATATTATAACAAATTTGACTTCAAATTGTGTGATGAAAGTGCTTAACAATAAATTTCTAATATGATGTGTATATGCTCCATCTTTGCCAAATGAGTTATTTGACTTATCTTTATATGATATCAATGTTTTTAGTCATGTTGAATTTGCAAAAAATTGAAATAAGAAAAAGATAAAGCGGTGAATCAACACAATTAACTTCAAAAGGTAAAAAAAAAGAGGTTATGACTATATGTACAACATTGAAAAGGAGTATTAGGGGGATAATAAAATGAGATAGAAAGAAAGAATATGTGATAATGAAACAAGGTTTCTAACCAAAATAAAGTAAAAAATAGGTCAATAATACCTAATTTAAAAAACTAACTTGTATATACTATTCAAAAACTTTATTATACATTTAATATACAAAATAATAAAATTATAGAATATTTCTTAATATACTTTAAATCTCTCCTAGGGATAAGAAGAAACAAGATGACCAGGTACTTTATAGTTATGGCATCTAAATGTTGTGTCCTCATAATCTAAAATTTGAGTATTAGAAACTTTTCCATATTTTAGGATGATTTTGTTTGGAACCCCTTTACTCAAATCAATTTATACAAAAATTATAGAAAAGGTGTATAGACCTATATTTGTTCTCTCATTATCAAATTTTAAGAAAAACCCCAAAGCACTACCTATTTCCTTATGGGCAGTCCAAAAGTGCAGGGGAAGGTTCATACGCTGAACCCACAGTGGCATCTTTCTTACTGAGAGAGTGTTTGGATCAAACTTTAGAAACCAAGGAGTTACAAACAACCATGCATTACCCCAAAACCAAGGGCATTTTGAGATACATTATTGATAATCCTCTTATTCATTAAAATGGAAAACAAATAAACCCTTGGAACATAAGGAGATCTCACATTTCTTTGAACAATTCTCATATATCTAATGATATAAATCAGTCGATGAAGGCCACAGGCCATTGAATCTACAAATAACTATGTCCTTAATTAAATTATTTAAATATACATCCAATTCCTCATTTGCAATCTCCATGAAAGGGATCTCATTCTCTTGTTTGAATATATAAGCTTGAGGTGGAGGACACTTTGCAGGGATTATTTTTGAGGTAGTATTTCTAACATCTTCTTTGAAAGTTGCCGGTTTAGAAAGAGAAGCTTGATTTGATCCTTCCACACCTCCATGTAGTCTTGAAGTCATAAATATGAGTGAATTTTTTCCTAGATGATAAAATGACAATGAGAGAATTCCCTGTAATTCTTTGTGCTGATGTACTAGACATTAGGACTCCACATGGATACCTTAAGAAGCCTCTAGGTTTTCTTTTAAAACCTTCATAGAATCTGTACCTTTCACCCAAGTATTTATTATGTTTCCTACTAAATATTTAACTAATATTTAAAACCTTGGATTATCTTCCTTTATATACTATTAATACTTAGGCTCTTCCCCAGTAGTTCAATTAGTCATTTCATCAAACAATTGGTTTTCAACCTATTTGGACATTCTGTCAAACACTTTTCCTCCATTCTCTAGCATCACTAGTTTGTGCATAACCAGGTCTTTCCTTTTGCACAATCCCTGAGGCTCAAAGAAATTTGACCATCTTTGGGTTATTTTTATTGTTAACACAACCACTTGTTATGCCAATACAGGGTTTTCCTACTTGATCTGAGAAAAAAATCTATTACACATTTGAAAAAGGCCTCTTCATCAATAATAGCTATCACTGCCAATGAAGAAGCTCAGTTTCTCTCAAATCAACAATGAAAAATATGGCATATTATTTTGGAATAATCCCATCCCTACTTTGAACTGATCTTATATACCTCCTACTCCACCTGAGTCATTTTGTAAATTACCTTTCTCTGGCCCGACAAATCATTTTCCCTTGGTCTCTTTGCTAATCTACTTTGTTATCAAACCTTGGGTATGTTGATTTCCTCCCATACAATCACCATTTCCATCCAGGCACATTATTCATTCTTGTGGTTAGAGTAAACCTTGGTAGAGCCCATTATATTTTTCTTGATATCACTCTCAATGTTGATCAGGTTTTAACTTGTATAGTTTATGTTCATAATATTATATTTTTAATCAAATTTTAAATGGTATAATAATGTCAGCCATTTTTTTTAAATGGAATAATTTTTAAGCAATAGTCAAATTGATGTCAAACTTAAGGTTGGAATTAGAGTGTTAAAACTCACTATAGTACAACACATGACCAACCCAAGGGAATGTGGATATAATCAATGGTATATAACTTGATCTCATATTCTACACCACAATTTCTCTCCTCAATAGTTCATTTTATCACTTTGCCATAAATTATAACTTATTTTTGTGGACAACAGTGGTATTCACCTCCTCAATGGAATTTTTCCTAGATTGTACTTGTTATGTCTCCCTCTAATTAGGAGGTTGAGGATGATAAAAATGTGGGATAATAATTTCTTGGATCCAATACCATATACAATAGAAGAGACTACTAAAAACCACATCCTCTTCCCCTGCTTGTGGTTTCCCCATTTGATTAGATAATCCTTTAATTTTTAGTTTCCTTTTTATGACATGTTATCTATGTTTTCTTTGATTTTGGATTGAATTTGTTTTTATTAAAATTGTTTTAATTTTATTGGAATGGGTTGATGTGACCTTAGAGTGTGATCATTCCTTTTATTATATATTTATAACATAGTGATAAACTAATACATAGAAAAAAATTCTTCAATAAAAATAAATAAAAAACATTCAGTGGTCTACACTACGGTTTTGATTCCTAACATGAAGTAATGAACCATTTTATAGTCAAGAAATGCAGTATTAGAACATTGATGTTGAATATGAAAATATTATAACAAATTTGACTTCAACTTGTGTGATGAAAGTGCTTAACAATAAAATTCTAATATGATGTGTATATTCTCCATCTTTGTCAAATTACTTATTTGACTTATATTTATATGATATCAATGTTTTCAATCATGTTGAACTTGAAAAATATTCACATAAGAAAAAGATAAAGGGGTGAATCAACATGGTTAACTTCAAAAAAAAAAAAAGAGTTTATGACTCTATGTACAACACTGAAAAGGAGTATTAGGGGGGGCAATAAAATGAGATAGGAAGAAAGACTATGTGATAATGAAACAAGGTTTCTAACCAACAAAAAGTAAAATATAGGTCAATAGTACCTAATTTAAAAAATTAACTAGTATATACTATTAAAAATCTTTATTATAAATTTAATATACAAAATAATAAAATCATAGAAGATTTCTTAACAATGTAGCTAGTTTGTATTCATAGCTCAGAGTCAACACTAGAGGATAAAATGTTAGCTCTAAATACTGCACCTAAAAAATTGGAAACATAAAACAAAGGTGGAAAAGACAAAAATATAAAATCCACATTACATCAACAAATGATGCTCAAAATCAGATTACAACCCATAAGATAATTAATCATATGTTATAGTACCCTAAGCAGGAGGTGGAGGATTGTCCTTGGGTGGCAAAGTAGTTCAATCAGAAGGCTCTACAAATGAGGATGCAAATGAGTTGTTATTATTATTTTTATTTTTTGTTCTTATATCTTTTCAAATGAACCATGGGTTAGTCATTGGCATGGCTCGTGAGTCTACATCCTCTAAAACAAAGACATTTTATCATAAAAAGAAGATGAACCTAGAAATGTTAGAATGACCCTAGATATATATCTCACACTCACAAATAGAGAAAAAGGATACCATTTTTATATTAAGGGGAGAAAAATTCCAAAGAGATCTAAAAAGAGTGAAAAAAATGTGGACAAGATATTACAAGTAAATGGGGAGGCTTCTTCTTTTTTGGTTAATTTATACATCTATTTCATGCCACTTTATTTTCTTGTAAAACTAAGCTCATAAGAATGAAAAGGTAAAATATACTATCCTAACATTTTCTATAATATTTTATCCATTACCTTAATATCTTGTTGAACTTAATAACATAAAAAAGATAGGGTTTGAAGGTCATTTTAATTTTTTATTCCTAGATCTCTAAAAATGAACTGTGGGTTGGGTGTTGTCATGGTTCATGATTGTACACCATCTAAAAGAGAGGCCTTTTCTCATACAAACAAGGTGAACCTAAATAAGACAAATGAGAACCAAAATAATAAGATAAATAAAGGGGTTGAACTAACCATAGCCACCCTAATGTGATTGAGTGTTACCTACATATCCCATACTCCAATGAATGAATCAAATCACATGTAGTTCCTCCACTTAGTTGAGTGTGTGTAATCTTGTGTAATACTATAATGTAGTGCAATATTGAATATGGATTTATAAATAAGGAGATTTATCACTTGACATTGAAAATAGTGATTTAAAATAAGCTCAGGGCTTTATCATTTTAAAGATTTTAGATTTGGAAGGTTTTAATAAGTTTATTTCAATGTGTAACCATGATAAGAAAGCCCTAAATAATTACAATTACTGTGTTTATATATGGAAGTCTTTTAGGAAATTTCTTTTAACGAACTTGAAAAACATGTGCATTGACCCTGATGGGAAATTCAAATGTAAAAGCCATGTGTGTTGATCCTTTGGTCATCTTCTCTGATCTGAGTTTCCTAGAGGCTCCTAGTCAGGTTATTTCTATTTTGATTGAGGGCTCCCCGGTGGATCCTAGTCCTAACATTTTTGCTCCATTTTAGGTTAGTTTTTCTAAAGATAAAATGTACTCAATTTAATTGAACCTTAGGAATAAATTTATGAAGATCATATAGATAAGGAAAGAGTTAAAAGATATTTGATGGGCCATTTTATCGATATTTGGTTCAGGGGATAAACCCTAGACCCTAGAACTTAAACCCTAAACCCTTATGTAGTCAAGGGATCAAAATATATTGGAAAATATGGACTCAGGTTTAGCACCAAGGAGAAATCTAGGAAAGCTCCCCATTAGGTTCTAGGGGGTAATTTTATTCATGCCCTGACTATTATATTTTAGCTTTTTTTGGTTTGATATATTTCTCTCTTTTTGTGATCTACTCATTCTATCTTGTAGATTTCTTTTTTATTTTTAAATGTGCCCTATGTTTCTTCTTATTGTATCTTTTTGGAGATGTGAGCCTCCTGATGTGCCCTACAATAAATTCCACACCAGTCAAAGGTAGGCTTATTTAATTTATAATTAGCCATTAAATGGGGATGCCACAAGTCCACTATGAGTGGACAAGTTTAAAATATCACATACATGCTTTAATAGTTAAGTGTGCTTAAATTTTCACATTGCATCTAGAAAATATTTTGTATGTGACTTAATTAACAAATTCTATCGAAATCCTTGACTTAGACAGAGATTATATTTTGTATTAAAACCTAAAGAGAGTTTTATTGTTTTTTTATTAAAAATAATTCAATTTGTAAAAAAAATTGTTACCTAGAGTTGTTATAGCATAATTAACATTTCCAAAAAAATATTTCTTCTTATTTAAAACTCTAGTCCTAGGCTTACCAATGAACAAAATAACACCAAAATAATAGCTTTTTAAGCATAGAAATGAAACATTTAATATATTTTGAGATCTTGGCTATAATTCCTCTTAAAATGCATTTTGAAGTCCTAGATAGAAATATAAATTATTCCTTGCAAACAAAGACTAGTATTGAAACTTTAAACAAATAGCTAATTTTATTGCACAAACTAAAAAATAAATTTCTTGGCTAGACTTGGTGCTACATGGAGTACATGAAAATAGAATTTGATATTTTGCATAATCATAATAGTATAACATTATAAGTTTACAATATTAACATGCCAAATAAGATAAAATTAATGTTCAATGATAAAACATGGGTTGAAACTAATACATGTTTTAAGTCCTTATATTATAATAATGTCCACACATAAAATTATATTTCTTGATATAAGTTAATATGGTATAATAATGTTGATAAAGTTTTAATTTTTATAGTTTATGTTCATAAAATTATATTTTTAATCAAAGTTTAAATGGTATAATAATGTCAGCCATTTTTTTTAAATGGAATAATTTCTAAGTGACAGTTAAATGGATGTCAAACTGAAGGTTGGAATTAAAGTATAAAAACTCATTATAGTACAACACAAGACCAACCCAAGGGAACATGGATACAATAAATAGTTTAGAACCTGATCTCAGAGTAGACACCACTATTGATCCCCTCAATAGTTTATTTTATCACCTTACCATAAGTTCCAACATATTTTAGTGGACAAGGGTGGTATTCACCTCCACAACTAAATTTTTCTTGGCTTGCACATGCTATTTCTCCCTCCAATCAAGAGGTTGAAGATGATAAAGATATGCAGGATAAGAATGATTTAGATCTAATACCATATATAATAGAAGAGACTACTAGAAGCCACATCTTCCTACTATGCTTGTGGTTTCCCCATTTGCTTAGATGCTCTTTTAATTTTTAGTTTCCTTTTTATGGCTTGTTATCTATGTTTTATCTTCTTTTGGATTGATTTTTTTCTATTAAAATTATTTTAAGTTTATTGGAATTGGCTGATGTGACCTTGTGGTGTGATCATTAATTTTATATATATTTATAACATAGTGATAAACTAATACATAGAAATAAAAAATCAATAAAAAGAAATAAAAAACATTCAGTGCTTTACACTAGGGTTTTGATTCCTAACATGAACTAACTATCCATTTAATAGTCAATCAATATAGTATTAGAACATTAATGTTGATATTGAAAATATTATAACAAATTTCACTTCAACTTGTGTGATGAAAGTGCTTATCAATAAAATTCTAATATGATGTGTATATGCTCCTTGTTTGTCAAATGAGTTATTTGACTTATCTATATATGATATCAATGATTTTAATCATGTTCAATTTACAACAAATTCAAATAAGAGAAATATATAGGTGGTTCAACATAGTTAACTTAAAAAGTTAAAAATAAAGAGGTTATCACTGTATGTACAATAGTGAAAAGGAGTATTAGGAGGATAATAAATTGAGATAGAAATAAAGAATATGTGATAGCGAAACAAGGTTTCTAATAATTAAAAAGTAAAAAATAGGTAAATAATACCTAATTTTAAAAAATAACTCATATATACTATTGTCACACTTCATTATAACTTTAATATACAAAATAATAAAATTATAGAAGATTACATAACAAGGTTGCTAGTTTGTATTCACAGCTTAAACTCAACACTGTAGGATAAAATGTTAGCTCTAAAAATTGCACCCAAAATATTGGAAACATAAAACAAAGGTGGACAATACATTATGATCAAAATCAAATTACATCAATAAATGATGCTCAAAATCACATTATAAATCATAATATAATTAAGCATAGGCTATAACACCTAAAGGAGGAGGTGGAGGATCATTCTTGGGTGATGGTGTAGTCCAATCAGAAGGCTCTACAAAAGGAGGATGCAATGCCACATAGAATACAAGGGGTATAAAATCATATATATCACCCATATATCAGTGGGATGAGTTTGAATAATAGTTTTAATAGGAGAACCTATCAGGAAGGGTGATGTAATAGATTTTCCAAGTGGTGACAATGACCTCCATCCCCCTATTGAAAGCAAGGGGAGAAGTGGTTATGATTGTGGGAATGCCTTTCATGTCTCCTAAGAGGTGTTGGAAATGTACCTTGCATTGTTTAAATTCTAATAGTATATATAACACCAAATGTTGAACATGTAATTCCAAAATTCTTTGAAGCTATGGAATTGAATCTAGTTTTGGAGTTGGTTTATGAAAAGTTTGGAGGTAACATTGTGATGTTGAATACAATAGGGCATAATATGTATATTTTTTTGATAATAATTATCTTTGAGATATCTAAATGATTGATCCATACATTGTGTTAATGTGTTTATGTTTTTTTTTCTTCTAGTGAGATAATAAAAAGGACTAGATTCATGAATAGTTAGATGGGTTTATGGCCAAATCTAAAATTTGAGGTTTTGAAGGATGAGGTTTTGGATCATTAGACAAATTTTCACATAGACAGATGAATATATTCCCCATTTTTATCATTATTTTCATGTTTTAGCATTATAATTGTTATATCTTTATATAGACATGGTTTCATGAGATCTCAAGGAAGGTTGGTTTGAAGACATATAATCTTGTGGTAAAACTAAAAGTTATCAAATATCATTTAAATGTTTAAAATAAGGAAGCCTTCAAGATTGTATCCAAAGATAAGGACTTAAGGAAAATACCATCATTTAGGAGGAAGGTATAGAGTGCCTTGATGATATTTATAAGAATGGGAGTTTATTTGGAAACATAAGTCAAATGGACATGGTTTGAGAAGGTGACAAAGACACTAGGTTTTGTTAGCAATATATCATCAAACATAGGTGGGGAATGAAACCAAGAGGCTATAATATATAATTATTATATTTTATTTCACAATTTAAGCTATTTCCACTTTTTTTGACACAAATATAAAGCTTCTGGTCCTAATCTTTCTGAATTTATTGAAGAGTCTGAATGGTCTAACAAATATTGAAGGCTATGAATGCAATTTTTTTTCCCCTCTCTTATTCCAAAGAGAAGGGATGCTATATCCCTCAATGGCTATCTTTCAATCTTGTAGTGCATCATTATTTACAAGTTACTCCTCAATGTTCTTAATAAAATGAAGGATATTTTCCTCTCTATTAGATGGTATGGTTGTTTCAGTGGCATGGATGGAAAGTAATAGGAGGATATTTTAGAGTATTGTTTAACCTTTTATGCTAAAAGGTATAAGTACATTGGTAGGGATGGGTGGGAGGATCAAGTGTAATAGTGTGAGATGTCAATAAAAATAGATGGCGTTAAATTTGACTTACTTATGATTATCACATAATAGTTTAGACCTTAAATTTGAGGTATATTTGACCATTATATAGGAGTTTTTCTTCTCATTTATATAAGAAGTTTTTATTCTTTCTTGGAGAAGGAAATCAAAAAATCATGATATCTTGGGCTTATAGTGGTGTTTGGAGTCTATTTTTATCCTTGAAAAGGTTTTTTGAGCCCTATGTAGTGGTACAAATAGATTGAGGCCAATTTTCACCAGTCAGTGGGAAATTTATGGAAAAGTTAATGCATTTGTTAACTACAGTGTTTTATGTGATAGATCCAAGATACATGCCTCGATATTAATATATCTAGGAATTTTTAAGGTAGATATATTTAAGATACTTGCACCATTAATAAGACATTTGGAGAGGGTTTGAAAATGCCATTATTGACATAATGAATACTCTTAAGCATATACAAACCAAAGAATTTGGGCTAAAGGATTAATATACTCATAGGAAAATCTATAATAACCTATTGCTAATGAAAAAACCTAGGGTGGGTGTTTACTAGCAGACCTTCAAATGTTTGGTTTGAATTAAACTTTGATGATGTTTATTTCCCTTTTATTGGTTTCACTATTTTTAAATCTAAAATGGAAGTCATGGCTTTATAAATCAATGTATACTTGGATGAAGACCATCAATATGGCTACGGAATTACATTTTTTAATGGTTTGAGACTGGCTATGGAGTGTCAAGTTGATAGGCTTATGGTTGAAGGTGACTCAAATTATGTTAATGATATCAAAAATGACAAACTAATTAGAATTAAAATGCATGATATAGTATGCAAAATTTTTAAATGTATATTTGTATAAATCTCCCTTCATTTCTTTAGTGAAAGCAATAAAATTTTCAATGCTAAGCCTTTAGAGTTTGTATTATTAGCTAGATGTTTATTTTTTTCTACATTAATGGATACTATTGTATATGGTCCTAAATACTGAAATAATACTTATCAGATATGAATCTTGATACATTCCTTCTTGGATTCATCAAATAAATGTTGGGTTTCCTATGAATATCCTTGGATATGTCTTGAGTATTCGAAAGGCACCCAATATACCCTAGACATATCCAAAGTCAGTTTTTTTTGTTTTCACTTGATAAAAAGTCAAATATAGACTTCGAAAATAAACAAAAAATAAACACTATGGGCCTATCTATTTCAAAGTTAGGATTGTTTACTACTAAATATTAAAGTTTGGGGACCTATTTGATCTTTTGTGGGAAAATTCAGTGGACTCATAATCTCTCATTGGAGGAAATACTAGTTGTGTTATTGTCAAATTGTGCCCTATTCAAATGGTTTCCATCTCTTCTTTCTTATGTGATAATATTATAGTTTTCATCATGGTGGTAATTAGGAATATGTATTAATCATTTACATTAGTACTTTAGAATGGTTGCAATCCATGCATCTTCTCTTGATGTGTGTATGAATGTATAAAAATAATTATTATCAAATTTGAGTTATCCATTCCTTGCCATCATACAAACTTGGTTAGGATATTAGGGTAAAGTTATGTATTGTAGGGTATGTACGATTATAGATAAATTCTTTAATATTTTATGACATGTTTATTAAAATGCTAACATTAGCCATATTGGTATATGTGAGCCCTTTACAATGAACTTAATTTAATATGTTGATTTGTCTTGGTTTTCTCCATGCATTGTAACATTTGCACTATGTACTTGTTTTAAGACTAATCTAAGTTCAACCACTAAATATCATGACATTTGGCATTGAATTATTAGTGCATTTTGTGGTTATTTAACTTATTTTATTTATTTTATGCATATTATGTGATTAATATTACTTATTTATCTATATTTTAAATATTTAATATATATTTTTGTATGACCATATCCAAAATGTATCCAATTCCTAGTTTTTTTCTATATCTAGGTATCTGATTCCTATATCCATATCTATACTCATACGAGTATCGACTACTTTTTTTTTGTTTGTAGATTTTGGTGCTAACTTTGTTTAGAAATATTAGATACTATGAGTCACTTATAAAGATATTTTACTTAAAATATTTCAATATGAGACTTGTGGATAATGAGTTATTGTACTTTTTTCATCTCAATAGTTATTTAACATCCTTGGCCTTTTATCAGAGATAAACAATAACCTTTCTCAACTGGGTATTTATCAACACAATGATCTTCATGATGAGGGTGTGTTTTGCATCTAAAATTGAGAACAAAGTTAATTATATTGTTGTGTATTCTAGGCTAATGGGAAAGAAACCATTATTAAAAGTAATGAACCTGAATACTATCAAGATAATAAAATACCAATAGGCAAAGATTATAAAACAATAATATCTAATGATTCATATT
>JARHVA010000387.1:1445000-1702500 GCA_037957365.1 Torreya grandis
CTAAAGCAATTGATGTCATGTAATTTGAAACTAATGGATTTCCCTTATTTATTTTCAGCATGTCATCAATGTCTACATATTTTTCTCTAGAGTATGAAAATAGGCAACAAAAATATCACCTCCTAGACTATTTATTTTTATAATTTGAAGTAAATTTATGTAGTTATTTACAAGCTATCATGACAAAAGGAGTCAATACGCATTCCAAATAGCCTCTAAATACATCATGCAAGTTGATGCATTCACATGAATGTGCTATTTAATATCGTTATGGTATATTTAATTCATCATAATTCTCTATGCTATTTATTCTTAATTCTCTATGTTATTTTGTAAGTGTGGAATTTGTAATATAAGAATATTATTCTAACTGTAAGTTTCTTAAAGGATGAAAAACAAAGAATTATTTTATCTTACTTTGAGAGGTTTGCTAAACACACTACCATGAACAAGATATATGGCTATAACAACACCCATTGAATAAATATTATATTAGCCTATGTATCCTAGTATATTCATAATATGAAAGTTTGCATGACACTTCCTTTTAAGATAGTGTCGTTAGACATAGAATATGGCCTACATTTATAGAGGAAATAACCATCACTATTGAATAGGTTTAAATCCCATGTAATATAAGTTATATATGGTAGTTGTATTTTGTAGAGACTTAATTTAATTTTCATTGTGCTTTAGATTAACATCATCCATTATTGTTGTAGGGATAATGTAGTAATAGAGCACCTCTAGTATGTGACCATTATATTTTATCCATAATAAATTCACTAGTTGATTTTGTGAGAATTTATATGCCACATTCTTGAAAAAAGTTATCAGTATGCAAAGTACAATATATATGGTGAAAACCATCATAGTGTATTGAAAATTCAACATGTTGCCTATAAAAAAAAGTGGTGCGTATGTGATTTATTTTTACATAAAAATATTTGACCATCTAAAAATATATTTGACTGATATAAATTTGTGGATAATTTTCCAAAAACTTAGAGTAAAATTATATTTGGGTCATAACTAAGAAGTGTTTTAGATGCAGTTCACAATTACGAGAACCAACTCTTATTTTCACTGAGTTGGGTGAAACTCTTGTATTGTCTTTCCAAAATTGTGCAAGTAAAATTTTGAGAACATTTTCTATAGCCTTGCCCTTTTGTGGAAGCCTACCGAAAAATTCCTATAACTCAGTAGTATTGGCTCATTAAGTCTTTGGTCTCTTCATATCACTTTCATTAATGTTTTTCTATTTATGTCCAATGCTCAGCTAGTTTTGAAATCAATCATTTTTTCCTATTTAACCACTTAATACACAAGTTTTAATTATATGTTAAGCAACATTACAATATTTGTTGCATAATTTTAGGTCTAAAGTATGATATACATCATGTAGATTTTCAACAATTTTGTGATTTTCAGCATCCATGTTAGATGTTTTTATTCCTATAATGTACATTATAGGTATCATCTTAATCAATTTCATCAACAAAAAAAATGATGTGCAAAAAAATACATTATTCACTATTGAGGTGTCACCAACCACCATTAATGCTAATTCATCAACAATAATCATTGGTTATGTGGCATGGCATGACATAATCATCCAAGGCACAAGGGATGCTCGTATTTTTCACATGGGTAGATGCGTGGGATGAATTTTTTGTGGGGATCCATAATTATGAATTTATCTCTTGTCAAAAAGGATATTCTTTACCTTTTTTGACTCTTGTCCAAGTGGGAAACCAAGAACACTATTCTATATTGATCACCCATGTGAAGTTGAATGAATTTACATGTGGTGAATTTATTTTGATTTCTATTATGAGAGTGGGTCAAAATTATATGTGCAGATAAGTCAAAAATAGAATACACTATTTTTGGATGTACATGCAAAATGGAAGAGAAAGACAATATTTTTGATTGACCACCCATGTGGAGTAGGAGACAAATTTGAGTGGCATATGTTGGAGGTGTCCAAACCAAAGTGGAGCACATAGTAGATCACCTTTTCCTATTTAAGAATATTCCATCCAAGAAGAGTGGGATGAATTTATTGTTCCCCTTGTGTCTTTCTCTCTCTTATTCTTCATGCTTGTAATTCTCTATAAAAAGGATTGTATATAAGGCATTAGAAGGCTAGGCTAGAGTTAGAAGGTTTAAGCTTAGTGAGAAGCTCGAGTATCCTCCTTGGCATGGAGACCAATTTATGTAATGGGAAGAAATATTTTTTGATAAAGCTTGTTGTAAATGAGGATGACTAATGACAATATTATGTGTTATTAAAGAAACCTTGTAGCAGCATATTTGAGATGTATTTTGTGAGATATGTGAATGTGTTTTATTGAGAATTTTGTGAGAAGATTAATGATGATATTTGTTGGTTGAATATTTTGTTGATCAGCATACTAATAAACAAAATAGGTCTGATCAGCCAAAGTAGGAAGATTAGTCGTCCAAATGTGTAGTTTTACCACATTAGAAAGACATTGATCTCTCCTCTCATCAAGGGGAGGTTCCCTGTAGGTATGCTATATATATATATATATATATATAGAAAATAATACTCATGGATATATATATATATATATATATATATAAATAGAAAATAATAGTCATGGGTGGGACAAACCATCCATCTCTCTTCTTTCAGAGATGATGCATGTGGATCAAAGGAAAAACTCAGGGGAAATGATAGACAATAATCCTCTTTTTTCAGAAGTACTATTCAGAAAACCACAAGAATTCTCCTGGTAGTAACAAAAAAATGTAGCAAGGATGTAATAACTAGCAAATCATGATGTAGCTCAAAGTCTTCACCTGGATTGCTCAAGAGTAAGATACGAAGGACAATGAGGGCACAAAGTCACCTCAAGGTCCTTTACACATAAATGAAAAGAAAATAAACTAAAGGCAATTATGGGGGCACAAAGTCTCTCCATAGTCGACTCTTTAGGATACCTTCTTGACTGTTGTCACTAATTATGCTTGTTGAATTAAAAGAATAGAAGATATATTGAAGAAAAAGACATAAGAACAATTTCCTCAATAACAAAGATATTACAGCACAAAGTCTGAAAAACCACTTGCTTTCCTATTCCAGTAACAAAATATGGTCAGCAATCTGAGCTCAAAGTCTCAGTAATGCCTTACAATTTGGGTAGAGTTTCATTATAATTGTCAAAAAAGAGATCCTTATTACAATAGAAGAAAGTCCCTTATATAGCTTCTTTAAGGACTCAAGAATAGTAAATACATCATTTTGCATTGAAATCTATTAAGAAGACATGCTGGAACTTAGGGGCATTTTACCCATTTGATTTTATCAATGTAGGGAAATAAGTCACGCTTATTGAAAATTTGCAACTTTCAATGTCCACCTGGCGATCTGATCTTATCTTCATTGTTCCTCATTTTTTTCTTAATTGAATTAGGTCCTAGATTTAGTTTGTTATTCTGTTCCTTCTCCACTTTCTACTAGTCTTGGCCTTGAAATGTGTGAATGTATTTTGGTTTGTATGTTCAAAGGATCAATGGCTAGTTCACTGTGTTGAATTTGACATTTTTGGGTGCGTCATTCCTTTATCCTATTTCAACTTTTCTATTTGGTATTTTTCCATATTGAACTTGTCCTTTCAGGTCTTGAGAAATGACCCATTTTGACTCAGAATAGCCTCTTGCAAGGATATCTATCCTTTGGGCAGTCTTTAAATGGCCTTTCAGGCTTCTTCGGGTGACCCTTCGAATATCCCCTGGGCTTTTCTTATGCTTCCTCCCGCTGATATTTTCCTGGGGAAAATTCTTGCAGACAAAAAGTCCAGGGAACCAATTTTAAATGGCTTAAACAAATCTAAACTAATAACATTTTGGCTTCCTTGAAAATGACCCTTCTGAAGGTTGCTTTTATCGATTAAGTGTCCTCCGTAAGGGCACTTGTCCTTTGGGAAGCTTCCTTTTACATTGAACTGCCCCTTTGAACTTTGGCGATGAACCATTCCATTGAACTAAGACATTGAACCAATCGATTGAACCAAAAATGGTTCAAGCCGATGTTTCAATTTGAATGAACCGAGCCAATGAACTAAGAATTGAATTGAACATTGAACTTGCCTTTGAACCATGTCTTTGAACCAAGACGTTGAACCAAGTTTTGGTTCAATGGTTCAAACAAAGCTTTGAACTAACTAACAAACCGTTTGATTGAGCCAAAGAATGAACCAAAAGTTGAAACAAAGTGGATAAACCAAATGTTGAAACAAAGCATTGAACCACTTGATTGAACATGCCTTTGAACCATTTGACTGTGAACCAAACATTGAACCTGTTGTTGATGCTTGTCGATGGAAATTCTGACAAAAGTTGTAAAGCCCATTGAACTTATAGAAATGAGCCTATTTACAGAGTCCGTAGATTTCTAAAAAGCTTTAAAAAATGAGGAATGTCAATGCCCAAGACAAATTTTGGAAAGGGAAGAGATAATTTTGGTATGTAGGACCAAAATAATTCAAATTTTGTCCCAAAAATGAGTGATATTTTTGGGGGACAATAGATGGCTCCAATTGGGGAACTTTTGTCAATTGCAAAATGAATTGAAAGGAGTAGAATCTAGAATCTCTAATGTCTTCAAGTATGCCATTGGGTTACAGAGTCATGCTACCTAGAAATGAAATGCATCAAAAATGGAAACAAACAAAAAAAAATAGAATTAAAAACTATACAAATATACATATATACATATGCAATTATCTAATACATCAATAATTGAAGTATCTCAGATGTTGCTTCTTGAGAGACAGTGAAAATAGTGCGCCATCTTGGTAAACCAGCAAGAAGACATTTTGTCCCTAGAAACGATGACGAGTGAATGGAGCTCTCCACCAACAAACCAATTTTCTACGTCTTCCTCTTGGTCTTTTCTTCTTTTTGCTCTGTGGTAAGACGTGGTCTTCAAACTGAAAACCATAACTCCTTGCTCTCCCTGTGAAGGGTTCCTTTGCCTGATTTTGATTTGCAGTAGCATGGTCCATTACCATAATTGGTTGTTCTTCTGGTTTAGTCCAACATATGATTGGATTGTCCATATC
Source organism: Torreya grandis (assembly GCA_037957365.1). Taxonomy (NCBI): domain Eukaryota; kingdom Viridiplantae; phylum Streptophyta; class Pinopsida; order Cupressales; family Taxaceae; genus Torreya; species Torreya grandis. The sequence goes on from JARHVA010000387.1 coordinate 1,450,094, forward strand.
AAAGTCCTGACAAACTATCAAATTAACATCTCCTTTGATGTGAAGGAGTTTTACTTCTTCATCTTGAGCAATCTTCAATTTAAGCAATAGAGAATCACATACAACTGTGTTGTTGGTGTTGCTAACTTGAAAATTGCATGAAGGAAGAATATCTCCTTGAGGAGATATCAACATAGTTCCAACTTCATCATTGGTGGAAGAATTGTTGTCATCATTAGAAGCTGATCTGCTATCAAATTTCTCTTCATTAGAGATGGAAGATCCTTCCTTGTTTAAACTGCATCCTACCAATTCCCCTAAAGTCTTATTTGGATCTATTCCTGGATTGTCAGCTATAAGACTTTCATCTGCAGAAACATGAACAGCCTCTGTGGTAAAGAAATAATTACCCCTGCCTGAAGACTCAAATAGAATTTGTGCTACAGGGGCTAATGTTTGGGTGACCACATATTTTGTCTCAGACAGGTCTGCATCTAGTTTTCCATCAATGTCCAATTGCTCAAGATTGACTTGCAGGGATTCAAACTCAGTCATTTGAATTTTGGATTCCTTGACACGATAAATCATGTCAAATGACTGGAATAGATTTGGAAGAGAGGATGGGAGTTCATCCTTTTGATTCCTGAGAGGGGAAGGACTGGTGTGTGAAGCTAAAGTAGAAGGTACAGAGATGTTTGATGTACTTACTTCTTTGGTAATCATCAGGTCCTTTGATTGAAAAGGAAGAGGGGTTCTCTACTCAGCAATTGAAATTGTTGGTTGGGGTCACTCCTCTGTCTTCTCTTTGTCGACCTGCTGGGCTGACTGATTCTGGGACTGGGTGAATACTATGTATGATCCTTTGATTGCTTCACCTTAACTTTTGGATTCATCTTGGTAATTTAGGAAACTAATGTGGGAGTCACCAGCTGATTCTTCTAGATCCTCCCTGAAGAGATCAGTGCCATTTTCTTGCTCTAACTTAGGTTGGAAATAGGAAACATGCTCTGTTTCAAGATATCCAACTACCAAGTTTGTTGGAAGTGCTTCAAAGGCAGGATTCCTCTAAGGAGGAAGAATATGATTTTGTTGCCCTTGACTTTTGGCAGCATTGTCTTGATATGGCTGATTAGGGAATGTCCTCCTTGGTATATCTTTATATACAGGAGTAAAAGACATACTTTGTGTCATTTGCCTTTTCAAGGCTAAAAATTCATTTGCCAACTTTTGCACCATTGGATTAGTGGTGCTTGTAGATGAATATTCAAAAGATGATGAAGCTCTAATTCTGTTAGGATCTCTCCTTATCTTTCCTACCAAGATAAGGTCATCTTCTAGCTTAGTAGCCATGTCTTGAGTAGCCTCAAGGTCTATGTGTCTATCCCATCTCAATAGAAAACTCACTTCAAGTAGCTATGAATTGATGAAGAAACACGTGAGATTCTAAGGTGTTGGCTAGGCGATCATGGGAATCTTGTGCCTTAGCTTGTTAAACCTGGCAATGAAGTCCCTCATAGGTTCATGGGGCTCCTTCTTCATGTGTGTGAGCTAGGCTAGCAAGGCATGTGCATCTTCTATGGGCTTGAATCTTGCTTTGAACTTGGCTTTAAGTGTATCCTAGTCAGTCACTGATCTAGCTTGTAGATGGTAGAACCAGTCTGTAGCAGCATCTTTTAGTGTGTCCACAAAAATCCTGACTACCACGTCTTTAAATTTCACCCCTATTACACCACAAGCTATGGTGAATGCTACAATGTTTTCATCAAGATGGACTCTTCCATCACCAAAGAATTTGGGGAAATTCTTCCTTGAACTGAGTGGTAGCTCATGCAGAGGTGGATTTAGATTAAATGGGCCAAATGAGTTACCTCAGGGGCCTCAAACTGCCATGATCAGATTATGAACAATAGGGATAACACATCTAAGTGGAGTTGCTAGATTAAAAAACAAAAATGGAACTTATTTTTCCAGATTGAACTTATCCTTTCAGGTCTTGAGAAATGACCCATTTTGAGTCAGAATAGCCTCCCGCAAGGATATCTATCCTTCAGGCAATCTTTAAATGGCCTTTTGAGCTTCTTCGGGTGACCCTTTGAATATCCCTCAGGCTTTTCTTACGCTTCCTCTTGCTGACATTTTCCTAGGGAAAATTCCCATGGACCAAAAGTCTAGGGAACCAATTTTGAATGCCTCAAACAAATCTGAAAGAATTACCTTTTGGCTTCCTTGAAAATGACCTTCTAAAGGGTGCTTTTATCGATTAAGTGTCCTCTGTAAGGGCACTTGTCCTTCGGGAAGCTTCCTTTTGCATTGAACCACCCCTTTAAACTTTGGCGATGAACCATTCCATTGAACCAAGACATTGAACCAATCAGTTGAGCCAAAAATGGTTCAAGCCGATGGTTCAATTTGAATGAACCAAGCCGATGAACTAAGCATTGAACCGAACATTGAACTTGCCTTTGAACCATGTCTTTGAACCAAGATGTTGAACCAACCATTGAACAAAGTTTTGGTTCAACAATTCAAACAAAGCTTTGAACCAACTAACGAACCATTTGATTGAACCAAAGAATGAACCAAAAGTTGAAACAAAATGGATGAACCAAATTTGAAACAAAGCATTGAACTGCTTGATTGAACCTGCCTTTGAACCATTTGACATTGAACCAAACATTGAACCTGCTACTGATGCTTGCCGATGGAAATTCTAGCAAAAGTCGTGAAGCCCGTTGAACTTGTAGAAATGAGCCTGTTTGCAGAGTCTGTAGATTTTTGAAAAGCTTGAAAAAATGAGGAATTTGAATGCCCAAGACAAATTTTGGAAAGGGAAGAGATAATTCTGGTCTGTAAGACCAAAATAATTCAAATTTTGTCCCAAAAATGAGTGATATATGAAAGTTTTCATGACACTTCCTTTTAAGATAGTGTCGTTAGACATAGAATAGGGCATACATTTACAGAGGAAATAACCATCACTATTGAATAGGTTTAAATCCCATGTAATATAAGTTATATATGGCATTGGTATTTTGTAGTGACTTAATTTAATTTTCATTGTGATTTAGATTAGCATCATCCATTATTGTTGTAGGGATAATGCAGTAATAGAGCACCTCCAGTATGTGACCATAATATTTTATCCATAATAAATTCACTAGTTGATTTTGGGAGAATTTATATGCCACATTCTTGAAAACAGTTACCAGTATGCAAAGTACAATATATATGGTGAAAACCATCATAGTGTATTGAAAATTCAACATGTTGCCTATAAAAAAAAGTGGTGTGTATGTGATTTATTTTTACATAAAACTATTTGACCATCTAAAAATATATTTGACTAATATAAAGTTGTTGATATTTTTCCAAAAACTTAGAGTAAAATTATATTTGGGTCATATCTAAGAAGTGTTTTAGATGTGGTTCACAATTACGAGAACCAACTCTTATTTTCACTAAGTTGGGTGAAACTCTTGTATTGTCTTTCCAAAATTGTGCAAGTAAAGTTTTGCGAACATTGGTTATAGCCTTGCCCTTTTGTGGAAGCCTACCAAAAAATTCCTATAACTCAGTAGTATTGGCTCATTAAGTCTTTGGTCTCTTCATATCACTTTCATTAATGTTTTTCTATTTATGTCCAATGCTTAGCTAGTTTTTGAAATCAATCATTTTTTTCCTATTTAACTACTTTCTACACAAGTTTTAATTATATGCTAAGCAACATTACAATATATGTTGCATAATTTTAGGTCTAAAGTATGATATACATCATGTAGATTTTCAACAATTTTGTGATTTTCAACATCCATGTTAGATGTTTTTAGTCCTATAATGTATATTATAGGTATCATCTTAATCAATTTCATCAACAAAACAAATGATGGGTAAAAAAAAGACACTATTCACTATTGAGGTGTAACCAACCACCATTCATGCTAATTCATCAACAATAATCATTGGTTATGTGGCATAGCATGACATAATCATCCAAGGCACAAGGGATGCTTGTATTTTTCACATGGGTAGATGTGTGGGATGAATTTTTTGTGGGGATCCATAATTATGAATTTATCTCTTGTCAAAAAGGAGATTCTTTACCTTTTTTGACTCTTGTCCAAGTGGGAAACCAAGAAAACTATTCTATATTGATCACCCATGTGAAGTTGAATGAATTTACATGTGGTGAATTTTATTTTGATTTCTATTATGAGAGCGGGTCAAAATTATATGTGTAGATAAGTCAAAAATAGAATACACTATTTTTGGATGTACATTCAAAATGGAAGAGAAAGACAATATTTTTGATTGACCACCCATGTGGAGTGGGAGACAAATTTGAGTGGCGTATGTTGGAGGTGTCCAAACCAAAGTGGAGCACATAGTAGATCACCTTTTCCTATTTAAGAATATTCCATCCAAGAAGAGTGGGATGAATTTATTGGTCCCCTTGTGTCTTTCTCTCTCTTATTCTTCATGCTTGTAATTCTCTATATAAAGGATTGTATTTAAGGCATTAGAAGGCTAGGCTAGAGTTAGAAGGTTTAAGCTTAGTGAGAAGCTCGAGTATCCTCCTTGGCATTGAGACCAATTTATGTAATGGGAAGAAATATTTTTTGATAAAGATTGTTGTAGGATGACTAATGACAATATTATGTGTTATTAAAGAAACCTTGTAGCATCATATTTGAGATGTATTTTGTGAGATATGTGAATGTGTTTTAACTAAGAATTTTGTGAGAAGATTAATTATGATATTTATTTTAATTATGAATTAATTTTTATAAGTGAAGGAGCTATGGTTTTAGGCCACATCAAGTGGTATCAGATCAATTTTTGATTCCTTGGGAAAGGATGCTAGAGAGCATTATGTGAGTTTATGTTTTTTTATTTTATAGGTATGAAGATGGAGAAGAAGAATGGAAGAGAGGACATGGTGAATGTGTTGATGAAGATATAATACAAGTTATTTATGATGATAGAGCATATGCAAGAGATAGAGAGCCAAATATTTAGCACAGTGATGAAAAAGAGAGTGAAGTGTCCTATGAAGCTTCTTGTTGAGAGAAGAAGGAGGTAAGAGTTGAGACTCGACTTACGGAGAAAAGAGGAGTTGTGGATAGAAAAACAAGAAAATATCATATTTGATCTTGAAAATGGAGAGATAATTATTGAGGAAGATATTTTAGATTCCCATGAGTGGGAAAATTTAGATTTTTTTGATTATGAGATGGAGGTTGAAGATGAAGATTACAACCATGTATTATGGCATGTGAGTTAAAAAGTTTTCAGTAGTATGGAGTTGCATGAGAGTGTAGATTTTATCCTTGAAGAGGCTCATGTGATTGAATGGAGAAACTATAGAAGAGTTACATGTTTCCATGGTGGAATCATTGGATGGAGAGATTGTGCAAGCTAGTGCACAAGAGGGGATTTTGATGAAATTTCAGACATATGTAGAAGATGAAAATGAGTGTGTGGATGAGGAGATTACAGCCTTGTAAGTGGTTTATAATGATATTTTTAAAGATAATTGTGAGATATAAGTCCATGAGGAACATACAGGATATGAAGAGGAGTTTCATGTTTCTATGGAAGAAATATTGGAGGATATTTTTTTGCAAGTAGGTGCATATGTGGATGAAAGTTTAATCAATGAGAAGATAAATGTTGTTGAAAAACCGAGTGAGGAGATAATCATGGATGTGTTATGTGATGTGGATAATCTAACACATGGTTGGATAGTGTGTGAACAAATCCAAGAAGGCTTTAGGTGGAGGTGGATGGTTAGTGGTGGGTTAGAGCTCACATGAGTTGTTAAAATGTGTGATGGACCATCTTGATGGAGGAGTTCAATTTTAGATGGGAGTTATGATCCCATGAGTATGGTTAATAGTGGGTGTAGTCCTACACGTGTATCCATTTCTATATGGATGTGTTTTTTGAGGAGGAAGATGGTATGTGGTCCCATGGGGATCATTTTCGAGCTAGTATGAAGATGTTGGAAGAGAAGGAGAAAGAATTGAAATTATCTAGGTGCACATGGTTTATGGAATGGAATTCCAAGGTATTTTCACATCATGATTGAAATGGTGGTTCTACCACTCACCACCTCTATGTGATCATTAGATCAGATTAATTACCTCAGATGTGTAATGCATGAGCATCTAAGGGCATGAGCAATCTTGCATCACCCAAAAATATAGTGGTGTGATATTTTACCTTTTTTCAAAATAAGGGTATGGATACAATCATAGTAACTCATGGGAATTGATTTGTCTTCAATTAGAGGATAATGATGTGAAGAAAAAAGACACCATTCATCTTGACACTATTCTCTATTTAGGTGTCACCAACCACTATTCATGCTGACTCATCAACATTATTCATTGATTAGGTGGAATGGGGTGACATAATCATCCAAAACACATGGGATGATTATATTTTGCACATGGGTAGATGTGTGGGTTGAATTTGTAGTTGGGATTCATAATTATGAATTGATCTCTTGTCAAAAAGGAGATTCTCTACTTTTTTGACTCTTGTGAAGATGTCTGCTCCAAACTTACTTCTATCAAATGCCCAACCTCTTAAAGGGATAAACTATGCCACCTAGAAAATGAAGATGCACATAATCCTTAAGTTTTAAAGACTATGGGGCATCACCATAGGGACTATGCAGGTTCCTACTGATCCTGATGTGCTCATGAAATATGAAATAACTAATGCTAAAGAATTGATGTTGATTATGTGAAGCATCATTGATGACGTGCAACTGCATGTCAGGGATGATAAAAGAGTAAAGATAGTGTGGGATAGATTAATGACCATCTATGAGGTGAAAAATAAGACTAAGATCCTCCATCTACCCTCATGATTTTATACATTGTCTATAGAGTTTGACGAGAAAGTCAAGGAATTTTTACGCTAAGTAGCTGAGCTATAAATGTTGTTGATAGAACTTGATGAGATGGTAGATGATAAAATATTGATCCAAATCACCTTGAGAGCACTCCCTTCCTAATTCAAAGCGTTTGTCATGACACTACATGTTTTTAATTAGACAGTGTCATTCTAAGAACTCATGAACCTATTTTAGCAAGAAGAACCCATCAACTCAGTCCATGATGAGTTGCAAGATAAAGATCTTATCTTGAAGCAAAAATGAGGTCAGAATTATCACAAGGGACCTTTAGAAAAGCAACCATATAAATAATATCAATAACTATCTTGACATCAAAAATCATAAAATTCAAAGAGGTGGTCTCACATCTGTCGAAACAACACTCATGACATGGACAACTACTAGTATAATGGCCTAAAACAAGGATATTCTAGTAAAGAAAGCACATTAGGGTGTGATGATTCTTAGAAATGAAAAAGATGTCCCCATCGATGGAAGTAGAAGGGATATCTCATATCTCAATAAGATGATAGATCTAATGAGGAGAAACCTGAAGAAGACAAAATCTTAGTGCTAGTCTTCCAGAACTCGTAGCCCTTGAGGAATATCTAGTTGATTGACTCAAGTGCCACTAAACACATGTTAGGAAACATGAAGATGTTTGGTTTATTAATAGACCAACCCATTAAAGATCGAGTTAGGATTACTGATGATAAAGAGTATGTTACAAAAAGAATAAGCTAACTTACCATTCCTCTTGAAACATGAAAATATATGCTCTTAAAGCTACTCTATGTTCTTGGATTGACATCTAATCTCTTATCATTTAGTAAGATTTTGAATTATCATGTAAATGTGGAGTTTCTTGTTAATAATGGCATCAAAACCTACTTGATCTCATGAAAAGGTATGGTTATTTCTAGAGCATTTTTGAAAGATAAACTATTTTATTTAGATGATATTAGCTTTATCTACCTCTATGGTAGAATCTACTGATCTTTGGAACTACCATTATGGTCACCTATCTATAGGATCTTTGTATTAGCTAAGTTCAAAATGAATGGTACATGGACTTCCCAAGTCGTCCAATTCTTTGCCCATTTGCCTTAGATGTATTACAGGTAAACAACATAGGGATCTATTCAAGACAAGTAACTTTCATTCCAAGATACATTTGAAGTTTATTCATACCGATCTCAATATAATTTTACCTACTTCATTTTTAGGATACAAGTACTTCTAACTATTTTTGGATGACTATTCTTGAAAGATATGGGTGTTTTTCTTGAAGAAGAGTCAATCTCTTCATCATTTCTAGGTCTTCTATTAGCAAGTAATGAGGTCGACCAAACAACCTCTTCTTCACCTTCATTCAGATCAAGGGGGGAATTCACATCAAAGAAGTTCTTGGCATTCCTAAACCAACAAGACATCAAACAAAATTTGGCTGATCCCTACACACCCTAGTAGAATGGCATTAGTATTTGACACAATCACATAGTGATGGAAATGGTTTGTTACATGTTGTCAATAACAAAGTTGGAAAAATGATCTTGGGTAGAAGTATTGTAGACAGATATTTATCTTATCAATAGGGAACCAATGAAAATTCTAAAGGATAAAATGCCAAAAGAGGTATGGAGTGGTAAAAAGTCATCCATATCTCATATACAATTGTTTGGTTTCACTACATATATGCATGTCCCAACTCCAAAGAGGAAGAAACTCGAGTCAAAAACACTCCTGTGCATCCTATTGGGCTATAGAACTAACTAGATAACATACCATCTCAAGGATCTCAAGATGAATAAAATCTATGAAAGTAGAGATGTGATTTATGACAAGTCATATTTTGACTCTGTGATGTAGAAAGAAGAATCAACACCAACCACCTCTCTCCAATTACTTTCTAAGTTAGATGATGAGAAGACATCTCACAAAGAAGATGAGATAAAAGTGGAGCTATATGTTGATCTTCGAGAATTGTAAAATCCACCAGGTAGTTATTCATATCAATAAAGTAGTTCTTCACATCAGCAACAAAGTTCCCATCCAAAGAGGGTACAAAGCACCATCAAAGACTCTCATACTTCATTAAGAGTTATAATGAGGAGTTAGACAAAAAATGAGGTAAATTTTGCACTTGTGAGTATGGTAGTTGATAGCTTTGAACCTGATAATGTTTGATAAGCACTAATTTAACTTCAGTGGAAGAAAGTAATAGATGTTGAGTATGACTCATGTAGAATTAGACTTGGGAACTTATTGATCTACCTACAGGGAAGAAACGAATAGGTTTCAAATGGGTTTTTAAAACTAAATATAAGGCAGATGAATCCATTGACAAGCATAAATCATGAATTATAACAAAGGGATATGCTCATAAAGAAGGCATTGACTGTGAAGAAACCTTTATACCCACTATGAAGATTAATATTGTCAGAGTTATTTACATACTAGAAACATAGAATGGATGAAAACTTTAGTAGATGGACATCAAGAATGATTTCATAAATGGTGATCTCAAATAAGACATATACATGACCCAACTGCAAGGATTTGTTGATGAAAAGAATCCTAAAAAGGTATCTCATCTCATCAAATCACTGTATGGATTAAAACAAGTTCCTAATACATGGTACATCAAGATAGATTATCACTTTTTGAATCATTGTTTTACCTGTAGCCCCTTGAATTCTAACTTGTACATAAATAAGGTAAGAACATAAATAATCATTATTTTTTTTTATGTAGATGATTTTGTGATCACTAAAGTTTTGAAGATTAGGTTGATATAGTGAAGAATAAACTCAAAATATCCTTCGACATGATTGATTTGGGGTTACTCCATTATTGTCTTGGCTTGGAGATATGGCAGAAATAGAATCACTTTTTTATCTCCCAGATAAAATATGCCAAGACACTCTTAGAAAAGTACAAAATGTCAAATTGTAAACCTCTTTCAACACTAATGGAAAAAAATTTACAACTCTCTCGATTTTAGGACTCAGCTCAAGTGGGCGCAACTCTCTATAGATATCCCATTGGGAGTCTCATCTACTTGACCAACACTAGACTAGATATATGTTTTGTTGTAAGCTATCTCTTCTCATTCATGTAGGAGCCAAAAAATGTCACTAAGTTATAGGAAAGCATGTTTTAAGATATGTCGGAGGTACACTTAAGTATGGTCTTGAATACAAGAAGAATACTTAGTTCTTCTTATAGGGATACATCGACTCAGAATACACTAGATCTGTTGATGATAGAAAGTCAATGTCAGGATACATATTTCACCTCAGATCTAGACAAATATCATGGATCAATAAGAATCAAAATATCATTTCTCTCTCATCCATCAAGGCAAAGTATCACACCACATGTGGAGCTATTTGCGAGGTGATATGGTTACATCATATTCTAACTTATATGGGAATTAGTGAAAAGAAGCCACCTATCTTTCATTATAATAATTAGGGTTTGTTAAAGTTTGTGAAGAATCCTATTTTTCATGAAAGAACCAAGCATATTGAAGTTGAATGTCACTACATTTGAGAGCAAGTCTTAAACCACCATATCCATCTCCAGTACTACCCAATAGATGCACAGATAGCTAATATACTCACCAAATCCCTTGGAAATGTGAGATTTGAGCTATTTTGGGGGTATATTTATAAAAATAATGTAATAAGGGGTGGGGGGAATGTCAGTGTAAGATATAGTGAATAGGATAAATTACATTATTTTTAGGTATTAGCTATAACAAATTCTATTTTATGAATTCTCTAGTGTCCTCCCTTTAAGACATTCTATTAACATATTTTTGGTAATTTATCATGTATATATTCAGCCTTGTTTTCATGAATAAAACATCGAGTTAATTATTGCAACATTTTTTATATTCGAAAACAAATTCAGCTATGTAAACATGGTCAATGGTAACATGACTTAAAATGCAATAGTTTTTAAGAGATTTACATATCAAATTTTAAAATCCATCTAGTTTATGTAAGGACAATAGAATGTTTTAAGATAAATGTGCATTCATTAAGGCAAAATGTATTTATAAAAGTACATGTTCTTGATTAGTTATTCAATGGCAATGGTAGCACCAAAAGAATAGTTGTTGTGAAAGAAATTATGATATTTTAACATTACATTTCTAAGTCTATACAACATTTGATTGACATTTATGTTTATTTTTTCATGTTGTTTTCATATTTTATTAAAAAAAATTTTGTGATTTTTTAATTTTCCTTTGTCATGTATGAGATGTTGTATGTTTTTGTAACATATAAGTTTAAAATAAATTATGAATCAATATTAGCTTACAATAAATACAACATGTTTCTTATAAAACTATTGCTCCATAATTGTGATGGTATATACATAATACAAATGGTAGGCTATTTAATTATAATTTGTATTGCTTCTATGTACTATGACTTACTCATGCCAAGGTTTAGTAAAAAAGTGTTGAAGTAATTAAAAGTAATATATTGTTTTGTGCTTTGTATCAAGTAAATATGTTTTGATGCTGTAATTAAAAGTTTATTTTTTTCTTCAGATGGCTCAAGTATTGTTTTTTATTGCATTGGTAGTTGAGTAAAGTTTTATCTACATGTTTTTTTCTTTTTTTTCCTACAACTCTTAGTATGATGGTGTATATGTAATTTAGCTATGTCATGTTCAAGAATGTCAATATCAAAAGTTATGTCCTTGTTTATAAATTATCTAATCATCAAATTTTGATCTTTTCTATATATTGGTGCATTTTTTATCCATACTAGCCAATGATCATGTTTATTTCCTTTATTTTGAATTTTGTTACAGAAAAAAAATCTATGATTTTGCCTAGCAACAATTCATTGCTACTTTTGCCTAGCAACAATTCATTGCTACATAGAATTTATCTCAATGCATTGATGCAATGTATATAATAAACATGTGACTAGATAATTTTTTACAAGAAAGGAAGCGTCATTCAATTTATTTAATTCATTGAGTTTGGAACCCCGCTTTTTTTGTATTTTAGACATATTTTTTTTAATGCATTTATCAATGGTTGCCAATGATTTTTGGCAATTGTAGAAGTTAAGAAGAATGATGGTGGTCCTAATTGACATATCATGGCAAAGACATTATTCAGACCTTGCATGTAATAAGGGAAGTTACATTTTTTTTAAAAAAAATCTACATATCCAATTTATGATTTAAGTAACTTTTCTATGTTTGGTTTGTATTTGACATCCTTAACCAAAATCTTTCTTCCCTTTAATTAGCCTTTTCTAATTCTAACCTAAATAGTATTTCCAACTTGATCTAGGATTTCTTTTATTTCCTTGAAAAATAAATTTGTAAGATGATATGTAAATTGATGATTAACATGCAACAACTCCTATTGTGCATTTTTTTTATATGTAAATCTTGACATGACATATTTTCCATGAGGTTACCAAATAAACCTGTTGGAATTTCTTTTCTGATTCTTTGTATTTAAAACTTCCAAGAGGATGATTTTATTCAGATAGCATTTTGTAATTACCTTGTCTTGAAATGTGACAATACATGTTAAGTGTGTAAGTCCATATTGTAATTTTTGGCCAAATGTTGAATTTATTCGGACAAATTATTCGAGACAAGGTTAACAAAGGGATGATTTCTTTTAGATAAAATTTCCAAATCAAAAGTCAGAGACCTTTCATTTAGGGAAATTGTCCAAGACAATCTTATCGAAGGATAACTCATCAATAAAATGGTCCACTTCAAAATTTCCCAAAGGAATTTTATTGCAAAGTGCCCCAAATAATTTCCCTGAAGGGTTCTTTTCTTGAGAAATGGTCCAGTTAAAAATTCTAAAAGAATTGTTTTTTTGCCAAAAGTTCCAAAGGAATTGGTCTTTAAAAAATTCTTGAAGGGTACCTTCCTTTCAGAAAAGCTTTTTTGTAAAATTCTGAAAGGTTCATTGCAAAAAATCCAAAGGGCACTTCTCAATAAAAAGGGTCATTTTCAAGAATTTTGAAGGGTACTTTCCTTTCAAAAAGGGCATTTCAAGTGAAAAATAGGGCACTTTAAAAAAATCCAAAGGTAATTTTTAAGAAGTCTGAATGAAATTATTTCCAAAAAAAGGCCGAAGACATGATTTCCTTCAAACAAATTATCTTCAAGCACATAGTCTAAAGAAATGGCCAAAAACAAAATTTTGAAGGAATTAATGATGGGACCATAAACATCAAGTTTGAATGCTTGCAAGCACCTATTGCCTTTGGTCAAGTTTTAAAAAGGTTCATCAATATTTTTGTTAGCTTGACACTTGTCAAGATCTAATAAGGAGATTAATGGATGAGAAAAGGCTAGGTTTTCAAAAGGATCCTAGTAAGATTTTACTAGCCAATAAATAGAAAAAGATGAGAATTTATCCTTTCAAATATGATGATGTGGTCTATATCTCACATATAGAATATACAAAGTAACCCAAGCTTGATTAGATGCATCCAAGTGGAGTGCAAACATGTATCAATAAAAGATCTATAGTCCAATACTACAATAAGGAGCATGCCAAGTTTAAATACAAGGATCGAATCATTCACACTTGGTAGGGACATGCAACTACCTTCAACATAGCTCTGTCAATTCTTAAAAAAGGGACTTGAATACATGAGGGGCTCAAGGAGATTTTTAGATGGCTGATCTCATAATCAAATTAGTTTCATGATTTTAATGTTGAGGAGCTCAAGAACAACAAGGAGGGATCCATAGTTATTGGTAATGTCTACTCTTAGTTCCTCACTCCAACATTTAAGTCACTCTTCTATCTTATCTGTTCTTCTATAAGTACAAGCTTTTGAGCTATTATAAGGATCAATTTTTTCATGTTTGGAGGACATCTGTATTGTACATATTTTGATGAATAAGATAGAGTTGATCTCTCCTCAAAAGCCTATTTTTAGTGTATTTTCATGGTCTATTGGGACATGAAAGTGATAACTAAGGATTCCTCTTATCTTAGCCTTTCCATTATAGCAACTTTTAGGTGTTAATCTCATCCTTGTAGGTCACATAGTGTGCTCTATCATCTTTTTTGTATGTCAAGTGCAAGCTCTCTCTAGTATCTTTGATAGACCTATTGAACAATTATCTTAGATCATGCACAAGCCTGAGTCCTTATGCAAAATACTGAAGCTCGAAGGCTACCATTTGAGTAGTGTAATTAAATCCATGTCATTTTTCATCTTCTCAGTGCATGTCAAGTAGATGAAGTTCATATTTTTGGTGTATCACCATCATAGATAGGATTTCCCTTCAAGTTTCTTTCTTCCCTTTTCCCTCTTCCCTTTTCCTCAATAATTTATGGCATAGACTAGGGATCTTAAGAGATACACCAAATGGAGCTAGCCATTAGAATCTAGAGATTAAATCAGTTGATTAGGTTACCCATAGCCTAGGATTGTTTCCATGTTTTAGTAGACTATGAAGGCCTAAAACTACCATCACAAGGGTGTGAGTCTAGTTGACAATAGTTTTTGGAATGCCTGATGGGACTATGTTGTTCAATAAGTGAATATTTTTGGTGTTATCTTCATCTAATTAGCCTTTAGAGGCATGTGTGCAAACACCAATAATGTATCTAAGTATTTATCAACTGGTATGAGTAGCCTAAGTGACTAATCATCATTATTTGGTATGTATAATTAATTAGCTTTTGATCAACATGCTTATACTCTACCTCAACATCACATTTATCAAGCTAATAATGTTTATGTGTCCCCCCTAAGTGGCCCTCAAACAACTTATCAACCCTATTATGGCCTTTGTTCTCCTCCCACTCCTATGTATGACCAAGATCAGTCTCTTTTGCATTCAAATCAGTCTACTAATTCCCCTTATCAAGACTATGTTTATCCTATTACATCCTTGTCAAGATTCAAGCAAACATTATCATATTATATTAAGTTGATAAGGGAGATTTGTAGGGTTTTAGATCTTTCTTTAGTCATCCCTATTCATGTTCTACAAGAGGCAAGGAGTTCTCTTCAGTTGGTCAAGAATAGGTGGTTAGTTTATGAGGATGAACAATGGGTAGTTTGTTCGAGGGATAATAACGTGTGGTTGAGAAGCATGTGTGGTTGATAAGAAGGTGTGGTGGGATGATCATGTTTATTTCCTTTATGTTGAATTTTGTTACAAAAAAAAAAAATCTATGATTTTGTCTAGCAACAATTCATTGCTACATAGAATTTATCTCAATACATTGATGCAATGTATATAATAAACATGTGACTAGATAATTTTTTACAAGAAAGGAAGCGTCATTCAATTTATTTAATTCATTGAGTTTGGAACCCCCCTTTTTTTGTATTTTAGACATAATTTTTTTAATGAATTTATCAATGGTTGCCAATCATTTTTGGCACTTGTAGAAGTTAAGAAGAATGGTGGTGGTCCTAATTGACATATCATGGCAAAGAAATTGTTCAGACCTTACATGTAATTAGGGAAGTTACATTTTTTTTAAATACATCTACATATCCAATTTATGATTTAAGTAACATTTTTATGTTTGGTTTGTATTTGACATCCTTCACCAAAATCTTTCTTCCCTTTAATTAGCCTTTTCTAATTCTAACCCAAATAGTATTTCCAACTTGATCTAGGATTTTTTTAATTTCCTTGAAAAATAAATTTGTAAAATGATATGTAAATTGATGATTAACATGCAACAACTCCTATTGTGCATTTTTTTTTATGTAAATCCTGACATGATATATTTTCCATGAGGTTACCAAATAAACCTGTTGGAATTTTTTTTTTTTGATTCTTTGTATTTAAAACTTTCAAGAGGATGATTTTATTCAGCTAGCATTATTGTAATTACCTTGTCTTGAAATGCGACAATACATGTTGAGTGTGTAAGTCCATATTGTAATTTTTGGCCAAGTGTTGAATTCATTCAGACAAATTATCTGAGACAAGGTTAACAAAGGGATGGTTTTTTTAGATAAAATGTCCAAATCAAAATTCAAAGACCTTTCTATTAGGGAAATTATCCAAGACAATTTTGTCGAAGGGTAACTCATCAATAAAATGGTCCATTTCAAAATTTCCCAAAGGAATTTTATTGCAAAGTGCCCCAAATAATTTCCCTGAAGGGTTCTTTTCTTGAGAAATGGTCCAGTTAAAAATTCTAAAAGAATTGGTTTTTTGCCAAAAGTTCCAAAGGAATTGGTCTTTAAAAAATTCTTGAAGGGTACCTTCCTTTCAGAAAAGTTTTTTTGTAAAATTCGGAAAGGTTCATTGCAAAAAATCCAAAGGGCACTTCTCAAGAAAAAGGGTCATTTTCAAGAATTTTTAAGGGTACTTTCCTTTCAAAAAGGGCATTTCAAGTGAAAAATAGGGCACTTTAAAAAAATCCAAAGGTAATTTTTAAGAAGTCTGAATGAAATTATTTCCAAAAAAAGGCCGAAGACATGATTTCCTTTGAACAAATTATCTTCAAGCAAATAGTCTAAAGAAATGGTCAAAAACAAAAGTTTGAAGGAATTAATGATGGGACCATAAACATCAAGTTTGAATGCCTACAAGCATCTATTGCCTTTGGTCAAGTTTTAAAAAGGTTCATCAAGATTTTTGTTAGCTTGACACTTGTCAAGATATAATAAGGAGATTAATGGATGAGAAAAGGCTAGGTTTTCAAAAGGATCCTAGTAGGATTTTATTAGCCAATAAATAGAAAAAGATGAGAATTTATCCTTTCAAATATGATGATGTGGTCTATATCTCACATATAAAATATATAAAGTAACCCAAGCTTGATTAGATGCATCCAAGTGGAGTGCAAACATGTAGCAATAAAAGATCTATAGTCCAATACTACAATAAGGAGCATGCCAAGTTTTAAATACAAGGATCGAGTCATTCACACTTGGTTGGGACATGCAACTACCTTCAACATAGCTCTGTCAGTTCTTAGAAAAGGGACTTGAATACATGAGGGGCTCAAGGAGATTTGTAGTGTTTTAGATGGCTGATCTCATAATCAAATTAGTTGCATGATTTTAATGTTGAGGAGCTCAAGAACAACAAGGAGGGATCCATAGTTACTGGTAATGTCTACTCTTAGTTCCTCACTCCAACATTTAAGTCACTCTTCTATCTTATATTTTCTTCTATATGTGCAAGCTTTTGAGCTATTATAAGGATCAATTTTTCCATGTTCGGAGGACATCTGTATTGTACATATTTTGATGAATAAGATAGAGTTGATCTCTCCTCAAAAGCCTATTTTTAGTGTATATTCATGGTCTATTGGAACATGAAAGTGATAACTAAGGATTCCTCTTATCTTATCCTTTCCATTATACCGATTTATAGGAGTTAATCTCATCCTTATAGGTCACATAGTGTGCTTTATCATCATGTTTGTATGTCAAGTGCAAGCTCTCTCTAGTGTCTTTGATAGACCTATTGAATAATTATCTTAGGTCATGCACAAGCCTGAGTCCTTATGCAAAATATTCAATCTCAAAGGCTGCCATTTGAGTAGTGTAATTAAATTCATGTCCTTTTTCATATTTTCAGTGCATGTCAAGTAGATGAAGGTCATATTTTTTGTGTATCACCATCATAGATAGGATTTCCCTTCAAGTTTCTTTCTTGCCTTTTGCCTCTTCCCTTTTCCTCAATAATTTATGGCATAGACTAGGGATCTTAAGAGATACACCAAATGGAGCTAGCCATTAGAATCTAGAGATTAAATCAGTTGATTAGGTTACCAATAGCCTAGAATTGTTTCCATGTTTTAGTAGACTATGAAGGCCTAAAACTACCATCACAAGGGTGTGAGTCTAGTTGACAATAGTTTTTAGAATGCTTGATGGGACTATGTTGTTCAATAAGTGAAGAGTTTTGGTGTTATCTTCATCTAATTAGCCTTTGGAGGCATGTATGCAAACACCAATAATGTATCTATGTATTTATCAACCGGTATGAGTAGCCTAAGTGCCTAATCATCATTATTTGGTATGCATAATCAATTGTCTTTTGATCAACATGTTTATTCTCTACCTTAACATCACACTTATCAAGCTAATAATGTTTATGTGTCCCCCCTAAGTGGCCCTCAAACAACTTAACCCTATTATGGCCTTTGTTCTCCTCCCACTCCTATGTATGACCAAGATCAGTCTCTTTTGCATTCAAATCACTCTACTAATTCCCCTTGTCAAGACTATGTTTATCCTATTACATCCTTGTCAATATTCAAGCAAACATTATCATATTATATTAAGTTGATAAGGGAGATTTTTAGGGGTTTAGATATTTCTTAGTCATCCCTATTCATGTTCTAAAAGAGGCAAGGAGTTCTCTTCAGTTGGTCAAGAATAGGTGGTTAGTTTATGAGGATGAACAATGGGTAGTTTGTCTGAGGGATAATAAGTCCACCCTTGTCAAAAATCAAAGAATAATTACTAGACCAATCAAGAATAATCTTGAAAATAAATAATGAGGTTAGACTTGGACAATAATTCCACATTCATGAGATGGAGGGATAAGGAGATTCTTGTATAAATTTTGGAGTATGTGGGCATCCATTGGAGAAGGTGACTATCCACACATTGAGAATAAAGAGATGAAGGAATGGATACTCTCAATAGAGGATATCTTGACTCATTATGAGGATGACTATGTTAAACCCAAAACAATAAGTTTGTCCTCTCCTACCCCTATGCCCATTCCCACTCAAGATTTTGAAACCATCACACCATGGATATTCTCCTACACCTTTTCCCTTGATTATGTCATGTCCTCTTTTATGAAACCATCCCCTCCTATACTCATTCAAAAGAAAAGAGGCTATTGTTCTGTACATATTTCCATCATGGAAACTGGTTCAAAAGGGCATAGAGAAGAAGGAAGAGGTGTTAGTTGTGGTGATCCAAGAGCCAGTTCAAGAGAAGGAGGAATTAGTGGTTAAAAAATAGGTGTTATCTCAGCTCAATGAGCTTTCCCTACAAGAGTTCCAAGACTCTTTCTCCCTTCCTCAATAACTACCAAAGAGACCACTCAAAGTCACTAGTTGGAAAGACACACTCTTGAGCAACAAGCAAAATGAACTTCTTCACCCTCCTACCATCTCCCTCTTGGAGGAAGAGCTTATTTTTCAAGGAATAGAGGATGAGATTAGAGTGAAATTTGAGATTGAAGAGGACAATACAAGTGTCTATGATGAATAAATCATGATAAGTAGTCCACTCCAAAAAAGGGAGGAGAAATAAGGTTTAGGCCAGCTATTGTGGCATGACTTTTAAATTGATTAATTAGAGTCTGAAGGTAGTATTGATGCCTTCATAATTAAAGAGGTGTGTATTTAGGATGCATATAATATTAAAGAGGATTTTTTTTGGTCCCAAGAGCTTCCATTTTATGTGGTTGTAGATGAAGATGACCAAAGTGCAGACATTGACATAGTCAATCAATTAGCTGACGATGTTAAAGAGGTCGTAAATGAGAAAGAGGATCAAGATGAAGTATGGAAGTAGCTATACCATGAATTCATGGATCAGGTAGAGGTTCTAAACTAGCCTATGCCTCCTCTAAATTATGAGGATGAACTCACCAATCAAGTTGAAAAAGTTGACCAATCTCAAGATGAATTGTCCATTGAAGGCAATACTGATGTCTTCAAGAATGAGGGGGAATGGTCAGATCCAAAGCCAAAAAAATATAGCATGTTGGGCCTTAGGTGGATTGAAAAACTAATATATGGCTCCTTTCAAAATAAATAGATCAAATATGGAGTTGAAGTTGGCATTGTCTCAGATGACTAAGAGGAAGCTACCTTTTGGGAAGACTTAGAGCTTTTCTGCTTAAGTCTAGATAGTCAACCAAGCACCAGTTCAAAGGAGCCATCACATGTTGTGCTTGATTCAGAGCACAAAATTGAGTCATCAAATGAGAAGATTACAAAATCCTCTATAGTCCAACATGAACCATGTTTGGAGGACATGAACTAATATGTCTACATTGTTCACATGTTTGTTTCATTCCATCCATTAGAGAGCACATTAAAAGGATTGACCATAATTTCCTAGTTCACCAATTATGATACCTCCAAAGAAAGGTATTTTTCATCTTGGACTATTCAAAGTGAATAATAATCATATTTTAAAATTTTATCTAGGAGGGATATGCTTATAAAATTATAACCTTGTATATATTAGAGTATTTTTTCATGCTTTCCTCTAAGTCCCTCATGCACAATTATTTTTAGTTATGTTTTTCCTTTCCCTAAGTGTCTTGGGCATAGTGTTTGTTTTGTTATTATTGTCCTTATTACTTCAATGGGAGTTTATAAATAGGGTTAGACTTTCCAAATAAAGTAGTAACTATGTGCCTAATGGATCAGATGAGGCAAATGAGCTAGTTTCTCAAGCATGGCTGGCATGCTCCCTATGAGTCACCAAAAATGTTGGCCATTTTTGGCCCACACACTAAATCTCTTACATGTTTTAATGAAATAGTGGATCAAAAGCTTAGAAGAGGATCCAAGTAGGTTTTCAAGGATCTAACATTAGTGTTCAAGGATAAGCCTATAAGCAAGAAAATAAGTGCAAAATATTTTATTCAGATAAGTCTTTACTTGTTCATTCTTTCAAAATTTATAGGGAATAAGTGTTTCTTTTCTTTTGGGACCTTTTTTGGCTAAGTGTTGAATTATTTTAGACAAGTTGTCTGAGATAAGGTTTCTGAAGAGATGATTTCTTTCAAACAAAATGTCTAAAGAAAAATGGAAAGACCTTTTATTTTAGGGAAATTATCTAGGATAATTTTCCCAAAGGGTAAATCCTCAGTAAAATGGTCCTTTTCAAAAATTTCCAAAGGAATTCTATAGCAAAGTGTCCCAAACAATTTCCTTGAAAGGTTCTTTTCTTGAGAAATGGTCTAGTTAAAAAATTTGAAGGAGTTGGTTTTTTGGTAAAAGTTCCAAAGGAATTGGTATTTTCAAAATTCTCGAAGGGTACCCTCCTTTTGGAAAAGGTTCTTTGAAATTTTATGAAAGGTTCATTGTAAAAAATCTGAAAGGAACTTCTCAGGAAAAGGGGTCATTTTCAAGAATTTTGAAGGGTACTTTCCTTTCAAAAAGGGCATTTCAAGTGAAAAATAGGGAAATTTACAAAAATATAAAGGTAATTTTCAAGAAATTTGAAAGAAATTCTTTTATAAAAAAGGTTGAAGACATGATTTCCTTCAGATAAATTGTCCATGAGCAAATAGTTTGAAGAAATGGACAAAAGTAAAAGTCTGAAGGAATTAATGATGGGCCAAAAAACATCAATTTTGAGCCCATACAAGTAGCCCTTACCTTTGGTCAAGTTTTCAAAAGATTCATCAAGATTGTTGTGAGCTTGACACTTGTCAAGATCTAGTAGGGAGATCAACGAATGAGAAAAGGCCATGTTTTTAGAAGGATCTTAGTAGGATTTTGACAGCCAATTAGTAGAAAAGGATGAGGATTTCTCCTTTCAACTCTTATGATATGGTCTACATATCACATATAAAACATGTAAAGTAACTCAAGCTTAATTAGAGGCATCCAGGTGGAGTGTGAACATGTAGGAATAGAAGATATATAGTCCAACACTGTAGTAAGGAGCACACCATGTTTTAAATGCAAGGATCGAATAATTCACACTTAGTAAGGACATGTAGCTACCTTCAGCATGGATCTATTAGTTCTTAAAGAAGGGAATTGAATGCATGAGGGGCTTGATGATATTTATGGTGTTTTGGATAGTTGATCTCATAATCAAAGTAGTTGCATGCTTTTATGTTGAGGAGCTTGAGAACAATAAAGAGGGATCCATAGTTTTTGGTAATGTCTATTCTTAGTTCCTCACTCCAACATGAAAGTCCCTCTTCTCTCTTGTCTTTTTTTCTATATGTACAAGATTTTGATCCATTATAAGGATGAGATTTTCCATGTTCAGAGAATGTTTTTATTATGCCTCTTTTGATGAATAAGATAGAGTTGATATCTCCTCAAAAACTTGTGTTTTATTGTATTTTCATGGTCTATTAGGAGATGAAATTGATAGCTAAGGATTGCTCTCATCTTATCCTTTCCATTATACCTATTTATAGGTTTTAAGCTCATCCTTTTAGGTCATATAGTGTGCTCTATCATCTTGTTTATATGTCAAGTGTAAGATCTCTCTAGTATCTTTGACAAACCTATTGAATATTTATCTTAGATCATGCACATGATCAAGCCCTTATGTAAAATACTAATTCTTAGAGGATGCCATTTGAGTAGTTTAATTAGATTCACATCCTTGTTCATCTTCTCAATGTATATCAAGTAGATGAAGGTCATATTTTTAGTGTATCACCATCATAGATAGGATTTCCTTTCAAGTTTATTTCTTACCTTTTACCTCTTCCCTTTTCCTCAAAAATTTATGGCATAGACTAGGGATCCTCAGTGATACACCGAAGGGAGATATCCCTTAGAATTTATAGATTTAATTTATTACTTAGGTCACCCATAGCCCAAGAGTATTTTAATGTTTTAGCAGATTGTGAAGGCCTAAAACTACCTTCACAAGGGTGTGAGTCTGATTGACAATAGTTTTGTGAAAAAATAAGTCACTTTGAAAAAATTCAAAGGTATTTTTCAAGAATTCTAAAATAAATTATTTCCAAAAAAGGTCAAAGACATGGTTTCCTTCAAAAAAATTGTCCACGAGAAAATAGTCTAAAGAAATGGCTGAAAACAAAAGACTAATGGAATTAATGATGGGCCTACAAATGTCAAGTTTGAGCCCCTTCAAGTATCTATTTCCTTTGGTCATGTTTTAAAATAATTCATCAATATTTCCACTAGATTGACATTTTTCAAGATCTAGCAAGGAGATCAATAGACGAGAAAAGGCCAGGTTTTCAAAATGATCCTAGTAGGATTTCAATAGCTAATCAATAGAAAAAGACAAGAATTTCTCTTTTTAACTTTGATGACATGGTCTATAGTTCACATACAAAACATATGAATTAACCCAAGCTCAATTATATGCATCTAGGTGGAGCACAAACACATAAGAATAGAAGATATATAGTCCAAAACTATAGTAAGGAGCATGCTAAGTTTTAAATGCAAGGATTAAATCATTCACACTTGGAAAGGATGTGTAACTAACTTTGACATGGATCTATTAGTTCTTAAACAAGGGACTTGAATGCATGAGGGGCTCAAGGATATTTTTGGTGTTTTGTATGGTTGATCTCATAATCAAAGTAGTTATATGCTTTCAATGTTGAGGAGCTGAAGAATAATGAGGGATCCAAAGTTATTAGTAATGTCTACTCTCAAATCCTCACTCCAACACACAAGTCCCTCTTCTCTCTTGTCTTTTATTATATATGTAAATCTTTTAAGCCATTGTAAGAATCAATTTTTCCATGTTTAGAGAACATTTGTATTATACCTCTTTTGATGAAGAAGATAGATTTTATATCTCCTCAAAATCCTATGTTTTAGTGTATTTTCATGGTCTGTTAGGAGATGAAATTGATAGCTAAGTCTTCCTCTCATCTTATCCTTTACATTATACCTATTTATAAGTGTTTAACTCATCCTTGTAGGTTGCATAGTGTGCGCTATCATCTTGTTTGTATGGTAAGTTCAAGTTTTCTCTAGTGTCTTTGACAGACCTATTGAACAATTATCTTAGATCATGCACAAGCCCAAGCCCTTATGTGAAATACTAATGTTCAGAGGCTGCTATTTGAGTAGTGTAATTATATTCATGTCCTTGTTCATATTCTCAGTGCATATCAAGTAGATGAAGGTCATCTTTTTGGTGTATCACCATCATAGATAGGATTTCCCTTCAAGTTTCTTTCTTACATTTTCCCTCTTCCCTTTTCCTTAGTAATTTATGGCATAGACTAGGGATCTTAATAAATACACCAAAGGCATATAGCCCTTAGAATATAAAGATTCAATCCATTTATTAGGTCACCCATAGTCTAGAATTGTTTCCATGTTTCAATAAACTATGAAGCCCTAAAACTACTTTCACAAAGGTGCGAGTCTAATTGACAATAGCTTGTCCATACATTAACAAAAGAATCTATAAGTGCTTTAGTATATTATTAACTTATTAATGGTTTATAATTTACATGTTCTATATTTGTTTCAAAAAATATTATGTTGTATATGAGGTGTGGCTAAGCACATTCGTTATAGATTTTAACAATTTGTTGACTTGTCGATGACCATAGAGAAATTATCACTTTTAATAGATATGAAATATACTGGATAGAAATTTTTTAACCTCTATTCCACATTCAGCATGGATCAAACTTATCTTAATAATGTATGCTGGCCAATTTGTAATAGTTGGTATGTTCATGATAACATTATATGTTAGATTTTACTCCAAACAAGCATATGTTTTTACATCTCCAAAAACAAAAGAATTATAAAAAGACTATAATACATAGCATCATAAATATATTATGTATAAAACATCTTTTGTTCAAGTATAAATAGAACTAAATATGTTATCTCCATAATAAGATGTGTCTTCTAACATTCTAGACAATCTACATCATCTCATCTTTACAACATTTATATCCCAATAAAACTAGAGAACAACATTGGTTCTTGATAAAGGTGTTTTCCTTGAGGGGAATTGATATTTGTTTAATTTATGATAGTACAATGGTTCATAATGTCTGTACACTGGGTCTTGATCATGGAATAATATGAAATACGAAGGCAAATGTATGTTCTTGTTAAAATGGAACTATTTTTTCCCCTATTAAAGACCAAAAACAAATGAGGATTCTTAACATTTATAAATCCAATTTATTCAAAAAATCTCGCCCCATAAACGATGTACAATATTTATTTTTGATGAAATTTCTAGAATTTACATCCGATAAAAATATGTTTTTGTGTCCTATGCTTTATATATATATATATATATATATATATATATATATATATATATATATATATAAACCAAATCTAAGTACTCACTCATTATATTTATTATGATAAAAAATATTAGGTGAATATAAAATATCATTTTTTATTGAGAGATACATTGGGGACCCATATTTCTAACCTGAAGGGGACATGTTGTATAACCATAAATAAAAATTAGATTTTACAACCATAAATATATCTATAACATTATGTCAAGTAATAGTGAACATGTATATTGATATGCTAAAGAGACTCACTATTCGTGTACATTCTTCATATTCTATATTGAATGAAATACATGAAAAATAGAAACAAAATAATAATGGATATATAGATAATCACATTATATTTATAATGATAGATAAGGTATTCACATAATATATTTTATTTATCATTATATATAAAATGTGAATGAGTATTTATATCTATTTATATTGTATATAAGGTATATATAAGGAGTTTGTGTGTGTATATAAAAATAAAATATGTTACATATATATTTTATATATACAAATATGCATGTAATGTAAATAAATATATTTCAAGTATTCACTTAAATTGTATCTATAATAATAAATAAATATATTAAGTGAATATATAGTATAATTTTTAATTGATAAATAAGTTGGGATTCAAATTTTTAAACAAGAGGGACATACATTGTACAATTATAAATAAATACTACCTTTTATAACTATAAATACATATATAAAATTATATGAGTACTATATTTTAGCAATAGTTAGCTTAGCCATGTAAATACATTCACCTAGATGAAGACAATGATGATTGGAACAATGTTAAATTGAGAGAGACATGTGCCTCAACAAGCTATATCAATAATATGTATGTAGGGCTACAAGTATTACTTGAACAATAAGCTATTTTCATAACATGTACAGTTTCTTATGTAAATGTTATCTTAGTTTCCATTTTCTGAACACGGTGATATGTGTAACCATTTTATCAATGCAATTAATTTCTCTATATATTGATTGTTCTCAAAAAAAAATTGAGCTCAATTTTTTTTCCCTCCTAGGGTGTCTTCTAATTATTATTTTTTAGACAATAAAAATAATCCTCTACAAAAAAGATTATACCCCCAATGATTATGCATGTGACTAGCTATATTGCTATTCTTTTTTAATGTTTGTTTTACAAAGCTATTTGAGAATAGGTTCACATGTTACTTCCATGAAACTATTCAAGAGTAGGTTCATGTATCAGTTATTGTTATGATATATGATTTTAATTGTAAATTTATAAATAAAGATTATAATTTATATATTAATTATTATAATTTTATTTTTAATTTAAATACTATTTAATATATATTTTATAAAGATGCTTATATTTTATAACATTATTATAATTTAAAAATGGGATATATGACCATATCTTTTAAAATAAAAATATAAAGATGAAAGTATAAAATAGTTTATAATAATAGATTAGTCAGTTGGTATTTAAAAACTAAATTAAATGATTGTGGGAAAAAAATAATATTGAATTCTAAGTATTAAAATATATAATTAAAAGTAATAAATATTAATTACAATAAATAATGACTCAAAATTAAAGACGTTTCAAATTATGCTTGGGAGGGATGTTAACCCAAGAAGTGGGCTCCTTTGATAGTACATTTAACACCACCAAATCATCTTGAGTATTAAAATGCATAAACACTTTCCACCTAGGTGATAGAGGAATGAGCATAATAATATCCATGCCATCATGAGCAAGGAACGTCCAATTCAAAAAATGAATAATAGAGTTTCCATGTGGATGTAGACTTTAACCTCTTCATTCAAGATTTGAGGGTGGATAAGTGACTATGTCACTAGCTCCATTACCACCATGATGCTAGTGGATGAGAAGCCTATAATGGTATATTGGAAGGAACTATAATTGTAGTATAATGAGCACTCCCCAAGTCTTTGATAATATCTTGTAAGTGCTTATGTTACAAGTCAAATTTCTTGTCCTATGGTTGACACTGAAAGAATTTAGATGTAAGCACATAAACATTATCATTAATGAAAAATTTGTTATGAAATAATATCATTATTGGGCATATATTATGAAAATACCTTTGCACCATTGGAAAGACAAGAGACCATTGGAATGGTGATTTTCTTATCATATTAAAATAAATAGAGCATACATCACATGGATCTAAAAAGTGCCTTATTTAAGGGGTACTTAGAAGAGGGGGTCTATGTACAACAATCACAAATTTTTTGAGTACATGATAATAAAAATCAAATATATAAGTTGAATAATTATTTATATGGCCTCAAACAATCACCAAGATCATTGTATGCCTGAATTGATGGTTATGTTTAGAAGAATGGCTTCAAGAGATGTAAGAGTGACCCTACTTTTTACTACAAGAAAGAATGTAAGTATATCCTTTTTGTAATTTTGTATGTTGATTATTTTTTTTATATAGGTAACATTTATAAGTTGAAGGAATAATTCATTATTGTTATGATAGATTAATTTGAAATGAAATATTTAGGTATCATGTAATAGTTCCTAGAAATGGAAGTTCATCATAGTAAGGATGAAATATTCATTTTTCAAACAAAGTATGCAAAGGATATGTTGAATAAATTTAGTATGGTTGAATTTATAACAATATCAACTCCAATTTCACATATAGTTATGTTATATAGAGAAAATGGTGTTGAAATAGTTGATGAGACAACTTATAAAAGTATTGTTATAAGTTTAGTGTTTCTAACTCACAAGACTGGATCATATATTTTGCTTCAAGATATATGTTTGATCCATTTAAGATTCATATGAAGGTATCCAGGAGGATATTTACATATGTTAAAGGTAATATCAATTTTAGTATTCATTATAGCACCACTAAAAAAATTGAACTTGATAGTTTTGGTGATTTTGATTCAGGGGGTAGTTTAAATGACCATAATTCAACATTTGGCAATAATTTTTTACTTGGTTTGGGTTTGAATACATGGATATTAAAGAATAAAAGTTTAGTTTACTTTATAACTACAAAATTAGAATATATTACAATCACTTTATTAGATACATAGCCATTATGGCTCTAAAAAATTATAGAACTTGGGGTGAAAAAAAATCAATTGACAATTATTTCTTTTGATAACATGAGTGCTATAAAATTGGCCAATAACCTAATTTATCATAGCAATTCAAAGCATTTTTATTTAAAGTACTGCTTCATTTAAGATTTGGTTCAAAATAAGGAGGTGGAATTGAAGTATAGAAACACCTATGTCTTTCAAATATTTTCACTATAGATGTTATAAAATTTAATTTTTGAAACTCTGAGATTAAATTATTTGTCCACAAAACCAAGGAGGAAAATGTTGGATAAGTGTTTTTGAGTGATGTTTTTAGTCTATTTTTAAAAAATAATAAAGCCAATGGAATAGATTAGATTAGTTTGTTTTATAATAATTAGTTTTATTTGTTATCTTTTTGGTAAGATTTAGAATAATATATTCACTAAAATATCATGTCCACATTTTTTTTTAAATACATAATAATGGATTAATTTTATTAAGTATAATAATATAAATAATCAATTTAAAGACTGTGTTGGTCTGGGTTATCTTAGTTGTGTATGGTGCTTCTCTTTTCATTGTATGTTATTTCTTAGTGAAAGTTTATCTTTTTTAAATTTTTAGAAGTGTTTGTTCCTTATATTAAAAATCTTCATAACAACACCTTTCAATGCACTAGTTACCTTAGACAACACCTTTCAGTAGTTATATTAATAAACAATATTTAAAGAACCTCTAATCATAAACCATGAATAAAACAACTAATCAAAAGTAACAACTCTTTTTCATGATCCACCCTATTAAGAAAGTATATAACTTCCTTTACAAAGGAATTCTTTTAGGAAGTATTGGAAGAATATAAGTACTTTTATAAATTGTTATAAAATAGATGAGGTAAAATGGAATAACATGATTAGGATTGTTCGTCATCTTTGTCATTCTCTACATATCTAAATTTTGGGTTGGTATTATATTAGATCAAAAATTAAAATAAATTGACAAAATTAAAAGACACCTACCAATAAGTAGGTTCAAAAATAAATAAATAAATAAACATTTTAATATTAGATTTTATTAGTTTGAACATGTGATTTGGATGTTAATCTAAGTAAAGAAGTTAAAAATATGGAGACTCATTGTTGACCCAAAATGGTTGTAGAGGAATCGTTAAGAAAGAGGAAGAACATGCGAATGAAATAAAAAAATAAATTGATGATAAAGTGGGGCATTAGAATTCAAGAGTGCCCAAATATTAATGTTAATTAGGAAACACAAAGGTCTATGAAATAAAAATTTGGGGTAAGATTATAAACAAAGAAACTTGGGTGGAATAAAGAGAACTATTTCAAAGAATTTAATATCAATTATAATAATATGAAAAAAAGCATAATAATAATAGAAATTAGGTGGATGGTGAAAATATTGATGATTTAATTAAGGACTAGTGCTTACCATTTTATATATGAAATTGGTAGGTGGACAATGCTTAATGAAATCTAGAAAAAGAGAATTTATACTTTAATATTTGTACAAGCAGATTAGACCACATCATAAAGTGCTCAACTTAAGAATTGACACATTGACTACCTTTTCCACATCATAAAGTGACCAACTTAAAAATTGACAGTCTAACTACCTTATATTATAAAAAATTAGATTAAATAAAATAGAAAAATAAACTCAATAGAATAACATTGGTCTCAAATAATTGTTTTCACATTGAACACCCTTATTGTGGCTATTTTTCTAAATATACTCAGCAAGAGTTTTATCTTCATTGGGGTTCCAACACCCTTTATTTAGGTCCAATTTTTCATGGCAATGGCTTCTACGATTTATTCTTTTGTTTTTTTTCTTCCCATTTCACTGCAGTAAAACAACTAACTGTATATGCTTATTTGAATAAGAATGGATTGCAACAACATAAAATGGACTTAAAATATCCTTAGATTATATTTTACATTTTAATCAATGTATTTTTTTAATTTAAAAAGTTTACTAATATAATATATATCTTATAATGGTGTCTATGTTTTATAATTATCAATAAAATTTAAAAATAAATAAAGATAAATTGGAAACATAAAATCATATTTATTAAAACAAGAATATAGAGATAAAATTACAAAATAATTTACAATAATAGTTTAGTTGGTTGGTATTTACACCCCAAAATAAATGACTTTAGGGAAAAAATAGTACTAAATACCAAGTATTGAAACATAGAGTTAATAGTAATAAATATTAAGTACAAATAATGACACCAAATGAAGGATGTGTCAGATCATCCTTGGGAGGGATGATAACCCAAGAAGAGGGATCCCTTGATAGTAGATTTAGCACCACCAAACCATCCTGAAAAAGCATCATAATATCCATGCCATTATGAATAGGAAAGATCCAATTTAACAACCTAACAATAGACTTTGCATGCCATGGTGGACTTTAACCTATTCATTGAGGAACTGAGGGTGAAGAAGTGGCTATGTGACTAGTTCTATCACCATCTTGGAATATATTAGATTTTTTTTTAAAAATAATAATTAGTTTTATTTGTTATCTTTTTGGTCAGATTTAGAATAATATATTCACTAAAATATCATGTGACCATGAATTTTTTAAATACATCATAATGGATTAATTTTATTAAGTATAAGAATAAAAATAATCAATTAAAGACAGTGTTGGTCTAGGTTATCTGAGTTATGTATAATGCTTCTATTTTCATTGTATGTTATTTCTTAGTGGAAGTTTGTCTTTATTGAATTGTGAGAAGTGTTTGTTCTTTATATTAAAAATCTTCATAAAAACACCTTTCAATGCACTAGTTACCTTTGACAACACCTTTCAATATTTATATTAATAAATAATATTTAAAGGACCTCTAATCATAAACCATGAATAAAATAACTAATCAAAAGTAACAACTCTTTTTCATGATCCACCCTATTAAGAAAGTATATAACTTCTTCTACAAAGGAATTTTTTTTGGAAGTATTGGAAAATATAAGTAATTTTATAAATTTTTATAATTGTTATAAAATAGATGAGGGAAAATGGAATAACATGATTAGCATTGTTTGTCATCTTGGTCATTTTCTACATATCTAAATTTTAAGTTAGTATTATATTAGATCAAAAATTAAAATAAATTGATAAAATTAAAAGACACCTACTAACAATTAGGTTTTTTTTTCTTTTTTTTTAAACATTTTAATATTAGATTTTATTAGTTTGAACATGTGATTTGGATGCTAATCTAAGTAAAGAAGTTAAAAATATGGAGACTCATTGTTGACCTAGAATGGTTGTGGAGGAAGCGTTGAGAAAGAGGAAGAACATGTGCATGAAATAAAACAATAAATTGATGATAAAGTGGGGCATTAGCATTGAAGAGTGCCCAAATATTAATGCTTATTATGAAACACAAAGGTCTATGAAATAAAAATTTGGGGTAAGATTATAAATAAAGAAACTTGGGTGGAAGAAAGAGAACTATTTCAAAAAATTTAATGTCACTTATAACCATATAAAAAAAAACCTAAATAATAATAGAAATCAAGTGGATGGTGAAAACATTGATGATTTAAATTAAGGACTAGTACATAGAATTTTATATATGAAACTGGTAAGTGGACAATGCTTAATGAAATCTAAAAAAAGAGAATTTATACTTTAATATTCATACATGCAGATTGGACCACATCATAAAGTGCTCAACTTAAAAATTGACACATTGACTACCTTTTCCACATCACAAAGTGACCAACTTAAAAGTTGACAGTCTGACTGCCTTATATTATAATAAAATAGATTAAATAAAATAGCAAAATAAACACAAAAGAATAGCATTGGTCTCAAATAACTGTTTTCACATTGAAGACCCTTATTGTGGCTATTTTTGTAAATATACTCAACAAGAGTTTTATCTTCATTGGGGTTTCAACACCCTTTATTTAGGTCCAATTTTTCATGGCAATGGCTTCTACCCTTTATTCTTTTGTTTTTTTTCTTCCCATTCTGTTGTAGTAAAATAACTAACTGTATATGTCTGTTTGAATAAGAATGCATTTCAACAACATAAAATAGACTTAAAATCTCCTAAGATTATATTTTACATTTTAATTAATCTATTTTTTTAATTTAAAAAGTTTAGTAATATAATATATAACTTATAATGGTGTCTATGTTTTATAATTATCAATAGAATTTAAAAATAAATAAAAATAAATTGGAAAGATAATATCATATTTATTAAAACAAGAATAAATTACAAAATAATTTACAATAACAAATTAGATGGTTAGTATTTACAACCCAAAATAAATGTCTGTAGTGAAAAATTAGTATTAAATACCAAGTATTGAAACATAAAGTTAATAGTAATAAATATTAAGTACAAATAGTGACACCAAATGAGGGATGTGTCAGATCATCCTTCAGAGGGATGCTGACCCAAGAAGAGGGATCCCTTGATAGTAGATTTAGCACCACCAAACCATCTTGAATATTAACTTACATAAACACTCTCAACTCAACTGACAGAGGAAAAAGCATCATAATATCCATGCCATCATGAATAGGGAAGATCCAATTCAACAACCTAACAATAGACTTTACATGCCATGGTGGACTTTAACCTATTCATTGAGGAACTGAGGGTGGAGAAGTGGCTATGTGACTAGTTCTATCACCACCTTGGTGATAACAGATGAGAAACCTATAATGGGATATCAGGAGGAACCTTTGTCATGGTAGAAGGAGCACTCCCCAAGTCATTGAACAACTCTTGTAAGTACTTAAGTTAAAAGTAAAGTTTATTAGCCTATTGTTTAAACTAAAAAAATGTAGAGGTGATCACATAAAAATTACCATTACTAAAAAATTTACTATGAAATAATCTCATTATTGGGCATATATTATGAAAATATTTTATCACTAGTGGAAAGGCAAAAAACCTTTACAATGGTGATTTTTCTAGCATCTCAAAATAAATGGAGCATACATCACATGGATATGAGTAGTGTATTCTTGAGTGGGTAATTAGAAGAGGAAGTCTATTTACAACAACCATAAGGTTTTTTAGTAAAACATAGGGACAACCAAGTCTATAATTTTAAGAAAAATTTTTATGGACTAAAAAAAATATGAAGAGCATGGTGTGAGTGAATTGATGGCATTTTTTAGAAGAATAACTTTAAGAGAAGTAAGAGTGACCCTACTTTTTACTACAAGCACAAAGGTAATTATATCCTTATTATAATTTTATATGTTGATGATTTGATTTATATAGGTAAAAGTTCTAATTTTAAGGAAGAATTCATTATTGTTATAATAGATGAATTTCAAATGAAATATTTAGATATCATGCAATACTTCATAGGTATGGAAGTTCACCGAAGTAAAGATGAAATATTCATTTTTAAAACAAAATATGTAAAGGATATGTTGAGGAAATTTAATATGGTTGATATTATATTAGTTCCACTCCAATTGAACATATAGCTATGTTATATAGAGAAGATGGTGTTTATATATTTGATGAGACAACTTATAGAAGTATTTTTAGAAATTTAATGTTTTTAACTCACAAAAGACCAAACCATATATTTTGTTTCAATATATATGTTTGATATATTTAAGATTAACATGAAGGTATGCAAGAGGATGTTGAGATATGTGAAAAGCACCATCAATGTTGGTATTCATTATTATGCCACTAAAAAATCCAAAATTGCTAGTTTTGGCAATTTTGATTGGGGGAGAAGTTTAGATGACTAGAATTCGACATTTGGAAATAATGTTTTACTTGATTTGAGTTTGTTTATATGAATATAATATAAATAAAGTTAATTTAACTTTTCAACTAAAGAAGTAGTATATATTTCAATCATTTTAGTAGGTACATAAGTATTATGTCTCTAAAAAATTATACAATAAATTGGGGATTAAAAAATCAACCTACAATGATCTCTTGTGATAACATGAGTGCTATCGAATTGGCCAAGAAACTAGTATATCACAATAAGTCAAATCATTATAATTTAAAGTACCAGTTCATTTGAGACTTGGTTCAAAAGAAAGAGGTGGAATTGAATTATAGAAACACCTAAGAACATCTTCCAAATATCTTCACTATAGGTGTTATAAAATTTTATTTTTTAAACTCTGAGATCAAATTATTAGTCCACTCAACACCAAAGAGGAGAATGTTGGATAAGTGATATTGAGTGATATATTTTAGTCTATTGTTAAAAAAGTATAAAGACAATGGAATAGATGATATTAGTTTGTTTTTTAAAAAAATGTTTTATTTTTTATATTTTTGGTAAGATTTAGAATAATATATTCACTCAAAGATCATGTTCACATTAAATTTTATAAAACATCATAATGGATCAATTTTATTGAGTATAAGAAGAAAAATAATCAATTGAAAGATTGTGTTAGTCTGGGTTATCTTAGTTGTGTATGGTGCTTCTATTTTCATTGTATTTTATTTCTTAGTGAAAATTTATCTTTGTTCAATTGTGAGATGTGTTTGTTATTTATATTAAAAATATTCATAACAACAAATTTCAAAGCATCAGTTACCTTTGACAACACATTTTATAGTTACATTAATAGACAATATTTAAATAACCTCCAATCATAAACCATGAATAAAATAATTAGCCAAAATTAACAACTCTTTTTTATGTTCCACCTTATTAAAAAAATATAACTTCCTTTCTGAAGGAATTTTTTTTTAAGTAGAGGAAGAATATAAGCATTTTTTTAAATTTTTATATTCGTTACAAAATAGATGAGGGAAAGAGGAATGATGGGATTAGGATTGTTTATCAGGATAATGGTTCTCTACAGATATAAATTTTAAGATAGCATTATATCATATTTTAAATTAAAATAGATTGATAAAATTAAAGAACACCTATTAATAAGCAGATTCAAAATAAAAAAATTAAATTTATATTAGATTTTATTAGTTCAAACATATGATCTCTATGTTAATCTAAGTAAATAAATTCAAAAATCCTTATTGACCTAGAATAGTTGTGGAGGAAGAATTGAGTAAGCGGAAGAACATATGAATTAAAAAACGATAGGAAGTTGATGAGAAATTAGGGAATTAGCATTTAAGAGTTGCCAAACACTAATCTTGATGAGGAAATACAATGATGTATGAAATAAAAATTCGGGATAACCATATAAAGAAAGAAACTTAGGTAGAAGAAAGAAAACTATTTCAAAAAGTTTAATATCACTTATAATCATATTTTAAAAAAACTTAAATAATAATATAAATTAAATAAATGGTGAAAATATTTATAATTTAATTAAAGATAAATATGAATCATTTTAAATATAAAACTAGTAGATAGATAACACTTCATGAAATGTAGAAAAATAAAATTTATACTCTAATATTAGTATAGTGAGAATGGACCACATCATAAAATGACCAACTTAAAATTTGACATTAATATATATAGATATTATGATGCAAAAAAAAATAGGTGGACCTTCCAGAGGCCATAACTTTTAATTCGCAACTCCATTTGAGCTCTTCCAAATACCAAAACGATCGTATCAAAAAGTTTGATTCTACCCTAAGTTTTTGTGTCCACTTGGATTTGATTTTTATATTTTTTGGAGGCCAAACATGATCATTTGAGGGTCTAAACTAAATGTTTAATGTTTTTTTTTTTAAGAATTTTCTATTTTTAGTAATTGTATATTTTTAGAACCAAAAGTCAACTTTAGGTGAATTTCATCTTATTTGGTAATTTTAGTATTTATGTTATTTTGAGAAATTTTTATAGCCGTACATGCTTGCATGTGAAACTTAATATAAATAATGGTTTCTAAAAATAGACATTTCTTTTTAGATTTTAGATTTTTTCAACTTTTTGCATGTCAACTCTAAATTATAAGTTGAGGCTTATTTAAGCATGGTTTGGGTTTGTAATTATTTTAAATAATCAATATGAATCAATTTTGAATATTGTTTGAATATCTTGCCCTATTGGTAATTTTCTTGTTCCTGATAGTTTTTGGGTTTATTATCTGGTATCAGAGCAAGTTTGAATCTTGGAGGAGTAAAGAATGGAGAGAGGATGAGGAGGTGTTGTGTAGATGAACTAGACTATAAAAGATCTTTAGAGACATGTTTAATAAATAATATATGGAGAAGTTCTTCGAGTGGAAGACTATAAGAGAAGACAAGAAGCTCAAGTTTGCATGCATGAAATTAAAAGGTCATGCAATGATTTGGTGGGATCACCTACAGAAAGAGAGATAGAGAAAAGGTAATGAGAAGATTAATTCATGGAAAAAGATGGAGAAGAATATGAGGGAGAAATTTCTTCTTGTAGATTATGCACAAACTCTATATAGAAGATTTTAGAATTTAAGGTAAAAAGATCATAGTATACAATAGTATGTAGATGAATTTTAAAATATTTTCATACAAGTTCAACATGATGAAACATAAGAGTAGATGGATGAAAGATATGTGAATGGTTTGAAATTCTCTATTTAAGATGAATTAATCATGCATAGAATACTTAACAAGGAGGAGGCTTATCAATTAGCTTTGAAGGTAAAAGAAAAACAAAATAGACAAAATTTTAGAAGGATGGCTACTGGTCCAATAAGATGTGGATCCCCTCTAATAATGGGATGAGGTGTGTTTAATACCACCATAGGTGGATTCAATGCCAATAAAGGTGAATCATCATGTGGTGCAAAAAGGCAAGAAGATAAAAAAGGCAAGGGTTTCAATACCAACAAAGAGAAAGAAGATTTCAAAAAAGATGAGGTTACAATGGTGTTAGAGGATGGCTTTTGAATCAATGTAGAACTTATGTTTGTTATAGATGTGAAGAACAAGGTCACAGAGCATTTGAGTGTCTAAACTATCAATATCAAGAAAGGATGGGAGAATATCGCCCAAGAGTAAATCTAGTTAAGGCTGAAATAGAAGAGCAAAATACTAAAGTTGCACTAGTTGATGTTGGAGAGAATCTCATGATGAAAAGAACCATGATCACTCCAAGGAAAGATCAAGTATAAAATAAATAAGGTATTGATATATGGTTACGATCAACTATTTTTTGAAAAAGATGTACTTCGGGTGGAAAGGTATGGAAAGTAATTATAGATGGTGGTAGTTGTGAAAATATGGTTTCTAAGGAAATGATTAAAAAACTAAATTTGGAATGTGAAAAGCATCCTTACCCTTATTGAATTACATGGTTTAAGAAATGGAATTAGGTTACAATATATAAATGGTTCTTGATCAATATTTCTATATGAAAAACTTATAATGATGAAATATGGTGTGATGTTATTCTGATGGATGAATGTCATGTGTTATTGGGGAGACCATGGCAATTTGATAGGAAAGTAGTTCATGATGGAGAAAATAACACATACACTTTTTTAAAAGGTGGTACAAAGGTAGTTTTGTTAATTCTTAAAAAGCAAGAAAAAATAGAAAGCATGCTTTGTACTAAAGAATATATCCAAGATATGAAGGTAGTAAGTTGTTGTTATGCACTAGTAGCAAAGAATGAAGAAATAAAAATGGTACCAATACCAATAGAAGAAGCAAGAGTGTTGAAATAATATGTATATGTTATGTTTTATGAGTTACCAACTGGTTCGCCATCAAAGAGAGATAATCAACATCAAATTGATTTAATTCTACAATCAGCTCTACCCAATCAAGCAGCTTATAGGATGCATCCAATAGAACAAGAAAAATTAAATAAATAGGTTACTAAATTGTTAAGGAAGAAAGTGATAAGGGAGAGTATGAGTCCATGTGTAACACCAACATTGCTAACTCAAAAGAAAGATAGAGGATGGATAATGTGTGTGGATAGTAGAGCAATTAATAAAATTACAATAAAGTATAGGTTTCCTATACCTCATTTAGATGATATGATAGATGTGCCTATAGGTGAAAAATATTTTACCAAGATTGATTTAATGAGTGGTTACTATCAGATTTGAATTCATGAAGGAGATGAGTGGAAAACTGCATTCAAGGCTAGGGACGGCTTATATGAGTAGATGGTGATGTCATTCAGATTATCTAATACACCTAGCACATTTATGAGGATGATGAATAAAGTGATATGAGAATATATTGGTAAGTTTATGGTTGTTTATTTTAATGATATTTTGATATTCAGTAAGACTAAATAAGAACACTTACAACATTTGAGAATGCAATATATTTTCTAATAAAAGAAAAGTTGTATGCAAATTTGAAGAAGTGAAGGTTTATATAGAACAATTTTGTAATGTTAGGATTTGTAGTTTTAGTAGATGGTGTGAAAATGGATTAAGAAAAGATAAAGACAATTATTGAGTAGCATATTCCAAAAAGCTTTACAGAGGTAAGAAGTTTACATGGTTTAGAAACTTTTCACATAAAATTTATTTGAGATTTTAGTATTATTGTGGCACCAATAATATATTGCATGAGAGGGAAGGAATTTCCATGGACTATAGTATCCACAAAATGATTTGAAATTTTGAAGAAGAAGATTACAGAAAGGCTAATTTTAGTGTTACCAGATTTTAACAAAGTGTTTGAGGTTGATTGTAATGCTTTGTTTGTGGGAATTGGTGATGTGTTGAGTCAAGAAGGAAAGCCAATAGCATATTTTAGTGAAAAATTGAATGAGGTAAGGACAAAGTATTTTACTTATGATGTTGAACTTTATGCAATTATACAATAAATAATATATTAGAAGATTACCTAGTGCCTAAGGAGTTTATTCTATTTACAGATCATGAGGCTTTGAAGTATGTGAATACACAAAAGAAGTTGAATAGCAGGCATGCAAATTGGGTTTCCTTTTTGTAGGGGTATATTTTTGTGTTGAAGCATAAATCAAGAAAATGAAATTAGGTAGTTGATGCATTGAGAAGGAAGGTAGCATTATCAACTATTATGGTGAGTGAAGTAGTTATATTTGAAGCTAACAAAGAACTATATAATCTTGATCCATATTTTAACAAGGTAGTTAAGAAGTGAAGGAATCCATTAACAGGTAGGATAAATTATATTTATAATGAGTATCTTATCCAATAAGGTTATCTCTTCAAACAAAAACAATTGTGCATTTTATTTGGGTCTCTATGAGACAATATAATAAGAGAATTACATAGTGGTAGTTTGGCTGGACATTTTAGTAAGACAAAGATAATAGATTTTGTGGAGGAAAAGTATTTTGACCAAATATTAAGAGAGATGTGACAAGGTATGTTTCAAGGTTCATAATATGTCAAGTGGCTAAAAGACATGCACAAAATACTAGATTATACATGCCATTATTGGTTCCAAAATAACCATGGACATATTTGAGTATGGATTTTGTGTTGGGATTGCCAAACAAACAAAGATGTAATGATTCAATTTTTGTTGTTGTAGATAGATTTTATAAAATGGTTCATTTCATTTCATGTAAGAAAACCAATGATGCCACTAGAGTTGAAAAATTATTTTGTATGGATAATATGAGATTGCATGGTGTTCCAAAAATAATTGCTTTAGATAGGGAGATAAAATTTCTAAGTCATTTTTTGAGGACTTTTTGAAAAAATATGGGTACTAAGCTACAATTTAGTAATGCATATCACACACAAATAGACGGATAAACAAATGTTGTGATAGGAGGTTAGGAAATTTATTGAGATACATAATGGGAGAGAAGCCAAAGCAATGGGACTTGGCTTTACCACAAGTTGAGTTTGCATTTAAAAATTTAGTGAATAGATCAATAGGAAAGTCATATTTTCAAATTATTTATGTCAAAAATACTATGGGTATTTTAGATTTGGTACAATTGTTAATTGTAGATCGAATTAGTGATGATGCAGAAGAATTTGCAGAGCATATATAATAGTTGTAAGAAGGAGTAAGAAGAAAGTTATAGGAAAGTAATGAAAAATATACAGCAACAATAGATGCCAAAAGAATATCCAAGGTATTTGAAGAAGGAGAGTTGGTAATGGTTTACTTGAGGAAAGAGAGATTTCCAAAAGGCATAACAATAAGTTGAAGTACAAGAAAATTGGACCATGTAAAATTGTGAAAAAAATCAATGATAATGCCTATGAGGTAAGTTTACCACAGAATTTTGATATATCTCTAGTATTTAATGTTTTAGATTTATATGAGTTCCATGGAGAAGATGGTGAAGATGATGAATATGAAGAAGTAAATTGGGAGAAACAAGTTCTAAAGAATAAGAAAGAATAAATAGTGTAGGTTTTAGATATGAAGATAGTGAGCACAAGGTGAGTGAATTATAATAGGTATTTGGTGTAATGGGAATGATTGAATCAAGAAGACAAAACTTGGATTACAGAATGGAAGCTAAAGAAGATTGACAAAGGAAAATGGTAGTAGTATAATCAGGCCAACTTGTAGGAGCTGAGTTGTTTTCAACCAGAGGAGAATGATGCAGAAAAAATAGGCCAACCTTTCAGAGGCCATAACTTTTGACACGTAACTCTGTTTGAGCTCTTCCATGTGCCAAAATGACCATAGAGAGCATTATGTGA
The DNA here is from genome assembly GCA_037957365.1 of Torreya grandis. NCBI lineage: Eukaryota > Viridiplantae > Streptophyta > Pinopsida > Cupressales > Taxaceae > Torreya > Torreya grandis. Next base: position 1,490,613 of record JARHVA010000387.1, read on the forward strand.
ATTTAGGTTTCATATTTTTTAGATACGAAGATGGAGAAGAAGAATGGAAGAGATGATGTGGTGAATTTGTTGATGAATATATAAGATAAATTGGATATGGTGATAGATCATATGCAAGAGGTAGAGAGCCAAAGATTTGGCATAGTGATGAAAAAGAAATGAAGTGTCTTGTGAATCTACTTATTGAGAGAAGGAGGAGGAAAGAGTTGAGACTTGCCTTAACGAGAGAAGAGGAGTTCTTAAGATTAAAAAAAAAGAAGAGATCATATGTGATCTTGAAAATGGAGAGATAATGGTGGAGGAAGATATTTTGGATTCCCATGACTGGGAAAATTCAAATTTATTTGATTGTGTGATGGAGTTTGAAGATGAAGATTGCAACCATGTATTATAGCATGTGAGTGAAGAACATTTTGGCAATATGGAGTTACATGAGAGTGTAGATTTAAGCCTTGAAGAGGTGCATGTGAGTGAAGGGAGAAACCAAGAGGAGTTGCATGTTTCCATGGTGGAAGCATTACATGTAGAGGTTGTGCAAGCTAGTGAACAAGAGGAGATTTTGATGAAATTTCAACCATGTATAGAAGATGAAAATGAGTGTGTAGATAAGGAGATTATAGACTTGGAAGTGGTTGATAAGGATATTATTAAAGCTTATTATGAAAGAGAAAAACATGAGGATCATTCAAGATATGAAGAAGAGTTTCATGTTTCTATGGAAGAAGCATTGGAGGATATTTATGTGTAAATAGGTGCACATGTGGATGAGAGTTTGATGGATGAGAAGCTAAATTTTATTATAGATATGAGAGAGGAGTTAAAAGTGGATGTGTTATCTGATGTGGAGGATCTAACAGGTGGTTAGATAGTTGGAATAAATCCAAGAAGGATTTCGGTAGAGGTGGATGACCAATGGTGGGCTAGAGCTCACATGAGTTAATAAGATGCATGATGGAGCATCTTGGTAGAGGAGGTTAGCTTTGGATGGGAGTTATGATCCCATGATTATGGTTGGTAGTGGGTGCAGTCCCAAAATGAATCCATTACTATATAGATGTGTTTTTAGAGGAGAAAGATGATATGTGGTCCTATGGGGATCATTTTGGAGCCAGTATGAAGATGTTGAAAGAAAAGGAAAAAGAATTGAAATTCTTTGAGTATGCATGGTTTATGAAAGGGGATGCCAAGGTCATTTCACATCATGATTGAAAGGGTGGTTCTACCACTAACCATCTCTATGTGATCATTAGATCACATTAATTACCTCAGATGTCTAATGCAATAACATCTACGGGCATGAGCAATCTTGCATCACCCTAAAATAGATTGGTGTGCTCTTTTACCTTTTTTTTAGAACAATGGTATGGATAAAATCATGAAAACTCATGGTAAATAAGTTTTCTTCAACCAGAGGAGAATGATGTGGAGAAAAAACATTTTATTTTGACATTATTCACTACTAAGGTGTTACCAACCACTATTCATGTTGACTCATCAACATTATTCTTTGATTAGGTGGCATGGGGTGACATAATATTCCAAGGCACATGGGATGATTTTATTTTGCACATGGGTAGATGTGTGGGATGAATTTGTATTTGGGACTCATAATTATGAATTGATCTCTTGTTGAAAAGGAGATTCTTTACTTTTTTTTCTCTTGTCCGTATCTCTCCAAATTACATCATTAATCAAAACAATCAAAAATTTAAATTGATATGCACAAGGAAATGTGAACTAATTTATATCCCCAAATCACATCCTCTACTTTCATTTAGGCTCAAAGGGTTCATATTGACCCCAATTACCTACATATTTGCATTTTTGATATATCTAAAGGATTGATTAAGCCATATGTTTCATCCTATAGAATGGATTGAGCCATTATTTAGGTTTATGGATCTCAATATGGCCCAAATTACATCGCCAATTACACCTATTGACTAATTAGATCAACTCTTGACATAATCATAGCTAATTTAGCCCCAACTCACATCTTTCTTTTATAGTTAGGTTCAAAGGGCTCAACTTAGCCCCAATTTCCTTCATGATAGAATAGGTGGACTATATTTGGTTTAGGGTGTTAGGACAGTGAGATTGATTGACCCCCAAATTAAATATTATATAGTCAAAATAAGATTCATGGGGTTGAATTTCATCCAACATGCATCAACGAGTGTAATAATCGACTAACTGGCTTGATATGCATGAGTAAATATGAGCTAATTTATATCCCCAAATCACATCATGTACTTGCATTTAGGTTCAATGAAATATGTACTTACATGTCCTTGATATGAACAAGGAAATATGAACTAGTTTCTAGCCACAAATCACATCTTATACAGGTATTTAGGTTTAAAAGGTTCAAATTGACCCCAATTACCTCTATATTTGCACTTGTGATACAATTAAAGGGTCGATTAAGCCATATGTTGCATCCTATGGAATGGATTGAGCCATAATTTTAGTTCATGAGGCTTAATTTGGTCCAAATAAAATATGTAATTGCACCAATTGACTCATTAGATCAATTCATGATTAATTTAACACCAAATAAAGTCCTTCTTTTGCAGTTAGGTTGAACCTAGGTTCAAATTACTCCTTATTTACTCCATGATTTAATTGATGGACTATTTATTTTATTTTGTTATGATATTGGGGTCGATTGACCCCCAAATTACATCCTATTTAATCAAAATTAGGTTCATGAGGTTCAATTTCATCCAACCTACATCGATTAATTGTAGTTCCCTAAACCCTACACCCTAAACCATAACCCATAATTTAGGTTCACAAGGCACAATTTGGCCCAAACCATGTTTATAATTACATAAATTCACTAATTGGATCAATTCATGATAAAATCAAAGATAATTTATCCCCAAATCATGCCCTACTCTTGAAATTAGGTTGAAGGAGCTCAAATTGGCCTTAATTACCTCCATGATTGAATTAATCAACTATTTGGTTCATTATATGATGACATTAGAGTCAATTTCACTAAAAATCACATCAAATACAATTCAAACCGCATTTGAACATGGCTCAATTTAATTTTAATTTATTTAATTCTATTGTATTTAATTTTTGAGTTTATATTTCACTAGTATTTTTGGAGATCTAATGTGGAAAATACTATTTAAATTATGTCAGTCATGTTTCATATATTTTCCTATTATATATTATTGGACAAGTGGTTGGCCATTTTAACTCCCTTGATTTACATGTAATGCACTTTACATTTTTAATATATTTAAAATTATATTTTCAAAATTTCTAATCATATAAAAATGAGTATTTCATTAATATTGAATTATTATTTTTTAAAGATATTACAAAGAAATTTGGTTATCAAGCCTATTCTCCATTGTCTTTTTTGGTTGCAACCTTGTTTCCATCCTTAACTTCTTTTGTGAATTATTAATTAATATTTTTAAATAAAAAACATTAGATAACCCTTTTACAATAAACTGAGGATTAAAGTATTAGCTTTTTGATTATACTAATGCTACAATGGTTCACATTTTACATGACTTTAGTCTTTGATTACATTTAACATGAATTTAGTATTTGATTATATTAGTGATTTGATTGGGGTGCAATTAAGTAATATTGATCCCCAAAATTTGATTGGGAAAACCTAATATTACTTGGGCTTTGATACTATTTATTTGAGTGTTCTGATTAATCAGTCACTTTATTAGTTGTGTGAGAGAATAAATTAAAGCATATTAAATTGCTCAAACACAATTCCAACAAACTAATATCATTAAGTATTTACATGTTTCAATTGAAAAAAATAGATTAAAGATAAATATAATATAATATGTATATATAGTTTTACTACAAAAACAAAGACTTAAAGATAATAAAACCTATAAAATTATTTTTGTTCATAAAAAATAGATTAAATACAAATATAAATTAAATACATTTCATAAAAATAAATTATATAAACATTATATATAATGCTTGAAATAAAGAAACTTAAAGACCATAAACTGTATAAAATTATTTTATTTATGTGATGCTAACTTAATATTTATTAATGTTCACAAAAACCATTAATAGTTATATGCTAGCCATCCTCAAGCCTTATGATGCAACCATGTCAACACATGCCATGCATGAGAAGTGGTGAAATGTGATTGTATTCATCATCCAACATCTAATGTGGATCATCGATTAGGCATACGATGTATGAATCAAATTGATAAGGGAATACCTATTGACTTAAAATGTATTACTTGTTAAAAATACTAAGATAAAAATTGACATTAGGAGGAAAAAATTTAGGAAATAAATACTAGACAATTGAAAATGATAATTATACAAATCTGAATGCAACTCCTTAAATTTAAAAACTTAATATTTCTATAAATCACTAAAGAGGAATGTAATTAGATTATTTCGATTGAATTCATGTATTTAGGAAAGGTACACTCATACAAATACAATGGAATAATACAGTGAAAGATTGGGCCTATAAACAGAGAACCTGCATCTAATAGGACGAGTTTACACTGGCTAGACAAGTCAATGGATACAATACTATCTTTTAAGTGTGGATTTATCTTGTTTAATTTTGTTATCCTATGATAGTCTTGCACCTTTACATGCATATGAGATCTATACCTTTAATTTTGAATGCCCATGAATGTACACAAATGTCTCTATTTTTCTTATTCTTGCTTCCAACCCTAACTGTGTATTGTAAGACAAATGTGAACTAGAATAACATGAGAACGGGAAAGGTTGAGATAACATTAGCCATCTTAGTGTGATTGAGTGTTGACTATGTATACAATACTCCAATGAAGGAACAAAATCACATGTAACTCTCCCACCTAGTTGAGTGTGTGAAATCCCATGTAAAACTAATATGTTGTGAAATCTTGAATATGGCTTTCAACACTTTGCAACCTATGAATTGACCATACAAATAGTGATTCAAACCTAGCTTATGGATTTATCTATGTATGGTTTTTATATTTAGAAGATTTTAATAAGTTATTTAAACGTCCATCCAAGAGAAGAGACCCCTAATTGATTACAATGGATGTGTTTATATAGGGAACTCTTTTAGGTTATTTATTTTAACTGACTTGAAAAACATGTTGATTGGCACTTACTGGCATTTCTAATATCAATTACTCATTGTTAAAGAGTGAGGGGCCAAGTCCTCTCTGAGTGGACAAGTTAAAAATATTAGATACATGATTTAATAGTTCGGTGTGCTCAAAATTCATATTGATTCTATAAAATATTTTCAATTTAATTTGATACAAACATATTTTCATTAATCATGACTCATATGAAGATCATATTCAACTTACAAACCTAAGAATAACTCTATCATTATTTTAGTTATAAATAATTCAATTTGAAACAAAATATTATCACCTAAGGCTGCTAAAACTTAATTGAAATCTCATAAAAATATTTCTTCATATCTCAAATTCCATCAAAAGGGTTGTCAAATAATAAAATCATCATCATAGTTATTAATCCATTAGAATGATAATTTTTTTAGCATAGAATTGAACCTAGTTTTATAAGTACCATTTAATAGATTTGGAGAGATTGGATAAAGCACTACTCAAAATACACATTGGAGTCTTATATGAGAGCATAAGTGATTCCTTGCAAACACATATTAGCTTTGAAACTTAAATACAAACATACAATTTTACTACATTGACTAAAAAATAAATTTATTGGCTAGACTTGGCGCTACATATAGAAAATGAAAATAGAATTTGGTATTATGGATAATCACAAAGGTATTACCTTATAATTTTTCAAACATAACATGCCAAAGAATAAAAAATTAATGTGTAATGATTAAGCATGGGTTAAAATTAATAAATACATGTTTTAAGTTCTTTACTTGTAATAGTGTTAATGACCTCTAAGTTTTTTTTATATAAGCCACTAAATTTTTTCTTAGCTCCAATGTTTTATAAGGAAGTATAATTACTATGCTATATCATTAACAGGGAACATGTTTGCATCAACAGACATGTGTACTCATTCCTTGCTCTCATTTATTTTAAAAAAAATTAATTATTTTAAATTTTAGATTATAAGAATTGATTTATAATGCAACATGCTATTGGTTATAGGTCATACACTAACAAAGCACTCAAAATGGGCTCAAGTAATTATCATAGTGTGTTATACATACCAATGTACACGTTTATTTCCTTTAACATAGTAATTTCACCTTTATGCATTACTAGATTAAAGGAGGAGGGAATGTATATACTAAAAATAAATATTTATAGCATCTTAAAAATTTGATAAAAATCTTTTACTATTAATTTTAGATCCACACCTATTTTCTAACCATTAGGACACTACTAGTTGCAGAGGGGAAATACCATTGATGGTAGTGTCCAAATCACTATCTAGTGTCTAGTTTCTAAAGGCCATCTAAATTAAAAATTATTCGAAGCCTATAGGTCGGCCTATTTGTCTTATTCAACCCTACCATAAGATTATTTCAAAATATGAAGTAAACATACAAGTCCCAGCCTTCTAATTATTGATCTAACAAATACCAAGTAAATACCCATTAAAGCTAAATCATTCCACTACACAACCAAGCTATTCTACCCTATTTATCCCTATTTTCATATCAAGCATAATATCAATCATATTACATGTCTGAAGCATTCAAAGGGCATCTTGTGAGTGATATTTTTTAAATTACAAGCTATATCATTGAATGCTTAATGATATAGTATATTATATCCTTATGCACACACTTTGCCACACACAAGGGAGAATTACATTAGTTTGAGGCCCTCCTTGAAGTATTGGCTATGTAGGGAGTAAACATTGATAGAGAGAAATTTGGGGTTAATAGGACATTGTGAGCCCATTATTCTATTTTTAGCAAAATGTGTTCCAAGGGTGAAAAAGGGTGAAGAGTTAGGGTTTTAATCAATCAATAAAGAGATATTACTTATATCCTAGATCTAAATACACCAATAGAAAGGCAATATAAAATACAAAATGTCAAAGTTTCTTACATCTAGATCTAGTCTTTATTTCGTATTAGACACTTACATCACAATTAGACATTATGTCGATGGCAATATCCAAATCTGATGATAGTGTTTGTGGCCACATAAGTGCAACTTACAGAAACTGATGACTAATTTAGAATATTGATCTTACATACTTTATAATTATTTCCAATCCAGATCTACTTACACATAGTAAACCATGTACCATTGTTTCTTATTTATTCTAATATTTTTCAATAGTTGTACTGTTAAGTTTTGGAGCTAAAAGCTTCACCAAGATGCTAATCAGAGAGTTGTTGAGTTCAATCAGTAACCGGCATCGGCAGTATTGCTGATGTCAGTCAGGCAGGGACCAAGGATCGGCCAACGTTAGTCAGGAGCAGACCGACAGCAACCGACATCGGTCACCTGTGCTTGTGCATGCATCTACATGCGTTTCTAGAACGTGTTTCTAGAATTAGACTCGTCTAATTTTAAGAGGTCCGAGAGTGTTTGCATGTTGAAGACTAATTTAAGTCTTGAGTCTGTGTTTCTAATTATTGTAATTAGAATTCTAATTATTGTATGCTTGGGATCCTATTTAAGAGACCCATGAGGCATATATTGTAATGAAGGCAAGTAAAGCATTGAAGCAAGAAAGCAAGGTCAAAGGAGATCTGCAAGGTGCAAGGTCAAGGAGATCAGCTGAAGCTATCAAGGAGGGGATAACAACTCAGGTTGTTGAGTTAGTTGTGGTTGAGAAAGAGAGAGAGAACTCTTATGTGAAATATTGTACACCCAAAAAGTGTGAGGAGGAGAGGAAGATTTCTTTATTGTATTCAAGAAGAGTGTTAATACAGATAGTATTGTTTCTCATATTCTTTGTTGTTTCAAGTTTCTAGTTACTTAATCATTCTAGTTCAATTCTGTGTTTAATTACTTATAGAAGAAAGTAATCAATTGTGCTCCTAATCCTGACATGGTATCAGAGCAAGGTTTCAGGGAGTAGGTTATTGTTTGATTACAGGTCATTCTCAGGGGTTTTTTGATTGAGTGGGAGTACAACAATGGCAGAAGAAAGTAAGCTATGAATGGAAAAGTTTAACAGCAAGAATTATCAACATTGGAGGATGCAGATAGAAGATTATCTATATCAGAAAGATTTATACTTACCATTGGGTGGGGTTGCATCCAAACCCACAGATATGAAGGATGAAGAATGGAATGTTCTTGATCAGAAGGCTCTGGGATCCATAAGGTTGATCCTTGCATCGTCTGTGATTTCCAATTTATCACAGTGTAAGACAACGAAAGAGTTGATAGGATCTTTGGAAAATTTATATGAAAAGCCCTCAGCTTCGAATAAGGCATTTCTTATGAAGCAATTATTTACTTTGCAAATGCAAGAAGGTGGATCAGTATATAGTCATCTTAGTGATTTCCATGGTTTGGTAAACCAGTTAAATTCAGTCAATATTGTTTTTAATGATGAAATAAAGGCTCTCTTAATCTTATGCTCTTTACCTAAAAGTTGGGATAGTTTGGTAATGGCAATAAGTAATATTGCGTCTGCTTCTAAAATCTTAAAAGTTGATGATGTGGTTAGTGTAATCTTGAATGAAAAAATTCACAAAAAAAGCATAGGTGAATCATCAGAGAATGCTCTAAGTGCTGAAAGCAGGGGAAGGCAAAGAGAGAAGGTCGAGCAAAGGAAATCAAGGTCAAAGATGGGAAAGAGATCCAAATCCAGAAATGGAGGTATCACCTGCTAGTTTTGTGGAAAGAGAGGACACATAAAAAAAGATTGTTGGTTAAAGGATAAAGAAAATCAACATGAAGGTAATGAAGAAGCAAAAGATGCAGGTATTGTGGCACAGGATGCTCTCATACTTTCTTTGGATAGTCAGCTAGAATCATGGGTTTTATATTCTGGTGCTTCTTTTCATGTAACCCCAAATAGAGATTTGTTCCATGAGTATGTCCAGGGAGACTTTGGAGAGATTTATTTAGGGGATGGTACGCCTTGTCGAATGGTTGGCAAAGGGAAAGTGTAGCTGGAATTGCAGATAGGCAACACATGGGTGTTGAAGGAGGTTATATATGTCTCAGTCCTGAAGCAGAGTTTGGTTTTTGTAAGAAATTTGGGTGATGAAGGATGCACAGTAACCCTCACAATGGATTCTTGGAAGGTTATTAAGGGTGCACTTGTTTTAGCAAGAGGTAAGAAAGTAGGTACTCTTTATCTATCTACTTGTATTACTGATTCTACTTCTGGTTTATCTGCTTCAGCTATAGATTCAAAGATGTGGCTTAGTAGGCTTGGTCACATAAATAAGAAGGGAATGGACGTTCTTGAGTAAAAGGGTATGAGTTCAGATTCGGAGGGCATAGATTGAGTTCATCGCAGGAAAAGGAAATTTGATGTTTTTGACAAGAATAGGGAAGCCTTGGTGTTTATGGAGGTGATGATGGATAGAGATCAGTCATAGGGGCTGAATAATTCTGAGTAGGGTAGTTTGGATGGGGTTTTGATCCAAGATGAGCTCGCGAGTAAAGAAGTCATCACTTACAAGAAAACACAGTTACCGACGTCAGTCACATAGAACCGACATCGATCAGGCAGGTACCGACATCGGTCATGTGCAGACCAGCAGAGTCAGTAGTGTTAGGCAGGTGGAGACCGACGTCGGTCAGGGGGAACTGATGTCGGCAGGTGGGTCAATCGCATGGAACCGACGCCGGTCAGGTGCAGACTGAGAGATGGCCGAGATCGGTCACTGGAATAGATGTTGGACGGACAACAAGCTGTCAAAGAGTCTCAAACGCCCATATGGAGGACTGAAAGGGTAAGTGGACCTCATATTCATTGTTCACCTTCTTTATATTACTTCTTGCTTACTGATGGTCAAGAACCAGGAAGATGTGAAGAGGCAATGCAGGTAGAATCCAAGAAACAGTGGGAGCATGGCATAAATTTTTCAAAAAAGAACCAAGTGGGAGATTTGGTAGAGTTGCCAGCCGAGATAAAAGCACTGACAGAAAAATGGATTTCCAGGTTAGAGAAGAGAGTGGATGGACACATGAGATGGAAGGCCAAGGTATATGGTCTTGAGCAGGCTGTAGGGCAATGGAGGTTTGACAGGGATATGACTAAGCATGGCTTTAGTCAAGGTCAATGTGACCATTGTGTTTTCTTTTACCAGGTTGGATAATATTAGCTACATTATCCTGTTACTGTAGTGTGTGTCTTTGTTGCAAGGTCACACATGTAGAGAGTTTTTGAGCTAAAGGTAAAGTTAGTTCAGATGGGTGTCATGAAGAATTTGGGAGAAGCAAGATTCTTTGGCATGAGTATGTCTAGAGACAGGAAAGATCACAGATTAATGTTGTCTCAAGATTATTGTGTGAATAAGGTAGTGGCGAGATTCAAGATTCAGGATGCAAAACTGATTAACACACCTATGGATGGATAGTTCATAGAACACTGTCCCAATTCACATGATGAGGTTAAGTACATGGTATGTACTAGACCTGAGTTTTCCCAAGCAATGGGAGTTGTCAGAAAGTTCAGAGCCAATTCGAGAAAGAAGGAGTACTGGAGAGCAGTTCAGTGGATTCTCAGGTATTTGAGAGGGACCAATAGCAGGTATTTATGCAGGTTCAAGCACTTCTCTACATGGTATGTAGGTTCGGATGTGGCAGGGTACTTGGATGACAGGTGTAGCATCACAGGATGTGTGGTGGTTGGTCTTCAAAATTGAGCTTGAAGATGGAGGTGCCTAAGATGGTTAGTGGAGGTTGTTGTACAGGTGCAGCTATTTATCTCCAAGTGGGAGATTGTTAAGTTGTGGAGCTAAAAGCTTCACCAGGATGTTAATCAGGGAGTTGCTAAGTTCAATCAGTAACCAGCATCGGCAATATCGTCGACGTCAATCATGCAGGAACCAAGGATCAGCCGACGTCGGTCAGGAGCAGACCGACAGCAACTGACGTCGGTCACCTGTGCTTGTGCATGCATCTACATGCGTTTCTAGAACGCGTTTTTAGAATTAGACTCGTCTAATTTTAAGAGGTCCGAGAGTGTTTGCATGTTGAAGACTAATTTAAGTCTTGAGTCTATGTTTCTAATTATTGTAATTAGAAGTCTAATTATTGTATGCTTGGGATCCTATTTAAGAGACCCATGAGGCATGTATTGTAATGAAGGCAAGTAAAGCATTAAAGCAAGAAAGCAAGGTCAAAGGAGATCTGCAAGGTGCAAGGTCAAGGAGATCAGCTGAAGCTGTCAAGGAGGGGATAACAACAACTCAGGTTGTTGAGTTAGTTGTGGTTGAGAAAGAGAGACAGAACTCTTGAGTGAAATACTGTACACCCAAGCGGTGTGAAGAGGAGAGGAAGATTTCTTTATTGTATTCAAGAAGAGTGTTAATACAGATAGTATTGTTTCTCATATTCTTTGATGTTTCAAGTTTCTAGTTACTTAATCATTCTGGTTCAATTTCGTGTTTAATTGCTTATAGAAGAAAGTAATCAATTGTGCTCCTAACCCTGACATGTACTTTACTATTTTTAGCAATTTCTCAATTTTATAATTCAAAATAATTTTAATTTGAGTTTTATATTAATTGATTTACTAAAATTTAGTTTATTGCCTTTGTGATTGAACTAATTCTATATTCTTAACTCTATCCACCACACATAAAAAATTTAGGGTTAAACTAATACATGATTATTTTTAAAATCTCATCAAGATGGTTTTTTTTTTGCAAACACATCAATGGATGGCAATATTATAGGCATAAACACTTTCTCACCAAACTAAATGTACTACCTACAATATTCTCCAATCGAAAACATCAACCCAACATTAAGCTTCTTCTCGAAAATTAAATGAAGGGCATCATTTTTAAACTTTATTTTTAGTCATTGGTATGGGATTTCAATCCAGAAAGATAGTCCATGCAACTAACATGAGACCTATAGATTGCTTTATGTGAGTAATAGGCGACCAACCACTTTTGAATAAATCATTAACTATAATCAAAGGCCATGTCACACGTCGATTTTGTTATGGACAAAATGTAAAATACTACAAAAAAAGACCAAAAAATTCTCACTAGAAAATAAAGGCCAAGTATTAAAAAGACTTAAAAAATAAATTTATTATGATATATAAATTATATATATTTCATAAAAATAAATTATAGAATCATGTATAAAGATATAAAAATACACAAACCTAAAAGACCTTTTTTTTTTTGTGAGATGCTACCTTAATATGAAAAAATAAAAAATATGAAAATGAAATTTAAATTTTATGTTTTTCAGTTGGGAGAAATGATCGCACAAACCATCATAAGTTATACGCTCGTCAAAGCTTCTAATTTGAATAAACGACACAAAAATAGTCAAACCAAAAATAGTCTACGAAGCAAAGTTGCGATACGCCATCTGACTTTGAATGCCATGCCTCTCTCTCTCTGTGTTGAGTTTCCCTCTATAAATATGGCAGAGAGTTGAATGCAATCCCACCTCCATCTCCATCTTTATCTGGTACAAACTCATTCAGTGATTTATTATTTAATTGAAACTTTGTGAGATTTCTCTGAATTTAGCTAAACAAAGCTTTAAATATGGCACGATTAGTGCTGCTGCTTGTGCTCAACGTTATATTTATGGTGAATGTCTCCGCTCGACATAACCTTCTTAAGGCACATCATAATAAGCAGTTACATTCATGCGGTTCCCATCGGAGCTGTAGCGGTACTATTCCACCAGAGCTTCAAAAATGCTGCACACCACCTTCTAATAAGGCACATCACAACAACAACAATCTTGCCCAAAGCATGGAGCAATTAGATTCATCTGGTTCACATCAAGACTGCAGTGGCGATTTTGGGGACCCTAGATGCTCCCCACCACCTTTCAATAAGGCACATCACAGCAACAACAATCTCACCCAAAACATGGAGCTGTTAGATTCATCGGGTTCAGATCCAAACTGCAATGGCACCATTCCAGACCCTAGATGCCCCCCACCACGCTCCATTAAGCCTGTTTTTATCAGAGCAGAACTGGGCATATGGAAAGGTCCCTCATATAACCATTAATAACAATGTCATTCAAAGCCCTGATTCATACCTTCAGCCTACAGACAACCATTGATTCCTGTTCAATCCTATTATATTATATTATATTTCGATTTTCATTCATTCATTAGTAGATTGTAATAACAGTAATGCATCTTTATCCTTGGATTAGAAGAAATAAAACTGCAGCCATGAGTTTGCATGACGGTTTAATTCAATGAATCGTTCGAATGAGGGTTCTTATATCTCACACTGCTGCAATATCTCAATGCGCTAAACATCACGTAGCAAGAGTTATTGAAATTAGTAGTTGTGAAATCGTGGGGTATAAAACCACCTCTGTCTACACTCAGAATTTTGAACCTTACTAAGAAAACATAGAAAATGCAACCTCACTGCCTTTTCGCGTTCTGTTACCATTACGGAATTAGAGAGTTTTCAGACAAATTTTAATATTAAACAATTATATTTATTATATGGGTTGATATAATAAAATACGGTAGAGTTAGATAAATGTTGTTAGTTTGCAAGTGATATTCTAGTTTTCATTTTCTTCTAATCTTTCATTAAATTATAATTTTTCAAGCAATTCAATTTTGTTATTTTATATCTATTAAAATATTTAAAATTTTTCTATAAATAAGTTTTTTTTTTTTTTTAATTCATGGAATATAATAATATTATTTATTGTCCATTGATGGATCTAAAATTTAACATGTCCTTACATGAATCAAGATTATTGTAGACACGATCAAGTAAGAAAAAATGATATGTGTGCAGTTGTACACTGTTTATATTTAAAGTTGTTGGCATCATATCAATGCATAATGTTGCATCTCTTACTATTGATATTCAATGCATATTACAGAAAATATTAATAATCACAAATTCTTAATGCATCACTTATGTTGCACCACCTGATCTTTTGCATATATTCTACTTTGATTTGGTGTGCATTCTTGAAAAAAATACTCTCAAATATGTGATTTCATCTTGGAGATAGGATTTACAGTACATTAAATGCTCGATGTTGATAGTAGGCCTCCATGCCTCACCTTTCCATTCTAGAGGCCCAAATTTCAATGATAGTGGTCTCATTATTATAGAGATGATAACAACATAAACCTGGTTTACGAACCTTTTGAGAAGGAAAGGAAGATTATTCAAATTCATAAGGCGATGTGGAAGGCATGAATAACATTGTGCCAAATGGATCAAAAATATTTTTTAAAGTACTCTACACCTGTAATTTTCCTCTTTGATAGTCTTGTCCATCTGGGATGGTTATATGCAATTTCATTTAAATCTAGGTTACGCTGTGCCCAAATTCTCTTTTACGGAATTGTATGTGGACATAATCAACACATTTGTATCAATTTAGTCCTCTTCATGATCATGGCTCTTTGATTCTAGTACTAATTTTATTTTTAAAATGTTATTTTGATTTGTTGTTCTTGTATCTCTGAAAATAAACCGTGGGTTGGTCATTGGCATGGCTTATGAGTCTACACCTTCGAAACAAAGGCATTTCCTTGCATAAAGAAGGTGAAACTAGACTTGTTAGAATGGCCCAAGATATATATCTCACTCTCACAGAAAGAGAAAAAGGATGCCATCTTTCTATGAAGGAGAGAAAAATTCCATAGAGGTCTAAAAAGAGTGAAAAAAACTATGGACAAGATATTACAAGCAAATGGGGAGGCTTCTTCTTTTTTAGTTAATTTTTACATCTGTTTCATGCCTCTCTATTTTCTTATAAAACTAAGCTTAGAACAATGAAAACGTCAGATATACTATCCTAACATTTTCTATAATCTTTTAGCCATTGCGTTAATATCTTCTTGAATTGAATGAATAGATAGACTGACCATACTAGTATGTTTTCTTCAAAAACCAAGGGGTTAAAAAATTATTATGGACATCAAAATAATAGGGTTTGAAGGTTATTTTATTTTTTTAATTCCTAGATCTCTAAAAATGAACTATGGGTTAGTTTTTGGCATGTATCATGATTCTACACCATCTAGAATAAAGGCCTTTGTTCATACAAAGAAGGTGAACCTAAATAATACAAATGATAACCAAGATAATAAGAGAAATAAATGCACATTTCAAATATATAAAAAACATGTATGATTATCCTCTAGTCATCCTCTCTAATCCAAGTTCCCTGGAGGCTCCTAGTCATGTTATTTCTATTTCAGTTGAGGCCTCCCTAATAGATCATAGTCATGACATTTTTTCTCTACTTGAGGGTAGTTTGTCTAACGATAGGATGCACTCAATTGAATTGAGCCTCAGGAATAAATCTATGAAGATCATAATGGTAAGGAGAGAGTTAAGAGAAATTTGATGGGTTATTTTCTTGAGAGTTGGTTTAGGGGATAAACCCTAAACCCTAAACCTTAAACCTTAAACCCTAAATCATAAACCCTTCTGTAGTCAAGGGATAAAAATATACTAGAAAAGATGGACTCAGGTCTATGACCCAGGAAATATCTGGGAGATGTCCCTATTACGTTCTAAGGGGTGTTTTGGTTCGTGCCCTATCTATTCTATTTTGGCATTTTGTTATTCAATCTGTTGCTCTTTTTTTGTGTCTACTCATTATATCTTGTATGTTTCTTTTTTATTTGGTAAATGTGCCCTATGTTTCTTCTTACTGTATCCTTTTAGAAACCCAAGCCTCCTGATATGCCCTAGGATGGATTCCACACCATTCAAAGGTGGGCTTATTTAATTCAAAACTAGCCATTAAATAAGGATGGGATAAGTCTACTATGAGTAAGTTTTAATTTTTTTAATTCATGGAATATAATAATATTACTTATTATCCATTGATTGACCCAAAATTTAATATTTTATTACTACCTTCACATGAATCAAGAGTATTGGGGACATAGCCAAATTTAAAAAATGATATTTGTGTAGTTGTACACTACTTATATTTAGAGTTATTGGCATATTATCAATGCATAATGTTTCCACTCTTGATTTCAATATTGAATGCATATTGTAAAATTTTTTAATAATAAAAAATTACTAATGTGTCACTTGTGTTGCACCACCTGATCTTTTGCATATCTTTTAGTTTGAGTTGGTGTGCATTCTTGAAAAAATTACTCTCAAATATGTGATTTGATCTTAGAGATAGGTTTTTTAGTACGTTAAATGGTCTGAGTTGAACTAGGCCTCAATGCCTCACCTTTCCATTCTAAAGGCCTAAATTTCAATCATAGTGGTCTCATTATTATAGAGCTGATAACAACATAAACTTGGTTTACAAACCTTTTAGGAAGGAAAGGAAGATTATTAAAATTCATAAGGTGATGTGGGAGGCATAAATAACACTCTACCAATTGGATCCAAAACGTTTTTGAAATTACTCTACACCTACAATTTTCCTCTTTGATAGTCTTGTCCATCTGGCATGGTCGTATGCAATTTCATTTAAGTCTAGGTTAACATGTGCCCAAATTCTCTTTTATGGAATTATATGTGGACATAATCAATGCATTTGTACTGATTTAATCCTCATCATGATCATGGCTCTTTGATTGTAGTAGTAATTTCATTTTGAAATTGTTATTTTGATTTGTTTTTCTTATATCTCTACAAATGAATTGTGGGTTGGTCATTGGCATGGCTTGTTAGTCTACACCCTCCAAAACAAAGGCATCTTCTCACAAAAATAAGGTTAACCTAGACATGTTATAATGGCCTAGGATATATAGCTCGCTCTCATACAAAGATAAAAAGGATGCCATTTTTCTATGAAGGGGAGAAAAATTACATAGAGGTCTAAAAAGAGTGAAAAGAATGTGGACAAGATATTACAAGTAAATGGGGAGGACTTTTTTTTAAGTTAATTTCTACATATATTTCATGCCACTTTATTGTCTTGTAAAAGTAAGCTTAGAACAATGAAAACGTATGATATAGTATCCTAACATTTTCTATAATCTTTTAGCCATTGCCTTAATATCTTGTTGAATTGAATAAATGGATGGAACTGAACATACTAGTATGATTTCTTCAAAAACCAAGGGGTTATAAAATTATTATAGACATCAAAAAGATAGGATTTGAAGGTTATTTTATTTTTTTATTCATGGATGTTTGAAAATGAACTGTGGGTTGGCTATTAGCATGGCTCATGATTCTACACTATCTAAAAGAGAGGCAGTTGCTCATACAAACAAGGTGGACCTAAATAAGTTAAATGAGAACCAAGATAATAAGAGTAAGGAATGGTCATTTCAAATATAAAAAACATGTGTGATGATCCTCTTGTCATTCTCTCTAATCCAAGTTCCCTTAAGGCTCCTATTCAGGTTATTTATTTTATGGTTGAGGGTTGTTTGGTGGATCCTAGTCTTGATGTTTATGCTCTGCTTGAGGTTAGTTCGTCTAAGGACTAAATGTACTCTATTGAATTGAGTATCGTGAATCAATCTATGGAGATCATAATGATAATGAAGGAGTTAAAAGAAATCTGATGGGCCATTTTCTCAAGATTTGGTTCAGGGTCTAAACCCTAAACCTTAAACACAAAACTATAAACCCTTATGTAGTAAGGGGATAAAAATATACTATAAAATATGGACTTGGGTCTAGGACCCATGAGAAATCTGGGAAAGGTCCTTATTAGGTTCCATGGGGTGATTTTGTTCATGCCCTGTTTATTCTATTTTGGCATTTTTTGGTTAGATCTATTGCTCTCTTTTTATGCTCTGCTTGTTATATCTTGTAGGTTTCTTTTCTACTAGGTAAATTTTCCCTATGTTTATTCTTACTTTTTCCTTTTGGAGACCTAAGCCTCCTAATATGCCCTAGGATGGATTCCACACAAGTCAAAGGTGGGATTATTTAATTTAGAACTAGTCATTAAATGGGGATGGGACATGTCCACTATGATTGGAAAAGTTTAAAAGATCACATACATAATTTAATAGTTAAGTGTGCTCAAAATTTCACATTTCATCTAAAAAATATTTTGAATGTGATTTGATTAAAAAAGCTGTATATAAATCCTTGACTCAGATGAATATTAGATTTAGTTTATAAACTTAAGGATGGTTTTATTGTTATTTTAATTTAAAATAATTCATTTCATAAAAAATATTATCACCTATGGTTGCTACATTATAATTCACATTTCCAAAAAAAAAAATCTTGTTATCTAAAACTCCAACCATACACTCACCAAAGAACAAAATGACATTAGAATAATAGTTTTTTAAGCATATAAATGAACCATTAGTTATATTTTGAGAGATTGGATATAATTCCACTTAAAATACATTTTGGAGTCTTAGATGGAAGTATAAATTATTCCTTGAAAACACACACTAGCATTAAAACTTAAAAAAACATAGCTAATTTTATTACACTAACTAGAAACTAAATTTATGGGCTAGACATGGTTATATATGGAGTACATGAGAATGGAATTTGGTATTGTAGATAATCATAATATTATAACCTTATAAGTTTATAATATTAACTTTCTAAATAAGATAAAATTAATGTGTAACAATAGAATGTGGGTTAAAATTAATACATGTTTTAGGTTTTTATATTGTGATAATGTCCACACATAATTTTTTTTTTGTTTTTGATAAAAGTTAATATGGTATAATAATGTTGATCAGGATTTTATTTTTTATAGATACTAGGGTTTTTAAGGCTCCCATCCAAATTAAATAAATACAAGAAACAACCATATACAACATAAAATTAAAAAATGAGATTACACAATAGACCCAGACTAAAATACCATAGCCAAGAAAGAAACAACAACATCAAATGACCAAGATTCCATAGAGAAATAAATAATAGAGATTTCAACCACCTAACAACTAAGCAAAACACCAATCCATTAGTGAGTGGGAAAGTAATCTAAGAGATTGATCATCTTGCCTTTTTCCCTTTTTTCTTCCTCACCTCCTACCAAATTCCTTATTCAGAGTTCACTATAACCATCTACTTATCATGATTCTGACTTTCTAAGTTTATGGTTTTTAGCAACTCTTTGTCTGAATCTAAATTTTTAGATTCATTTCCTATTTTTAATCCCCTTATTATCTTAATTAAAGGAAGGTTTTGGGATTTTTATTTTTCCACCACTATTAACTCAGCCTCTTTAGTAGAGACCACTTGTTCTTATTTCTTTCTTCTTCCTTATTCTACATTTTCCTAAATTGTTGTATCTTAAAAACAATCTTCAGTAACTACTATCAGATCTAGAGCGCTCCATTTACTTGATGTTATCTTTTCCCCCCTTTTTCCCCTACTTTAAATCTCTCCTAGGGACAAGAAGAAAGAAGATGACCAGGTAATTTGCAGTTAAATCATCTAAATGTTGTGTTCTCATAATCTAAAATTTGAGTATTAAAAACTTTTCCATATTTAAGGATGATTTTATTTGGAACCCCTTTGCTCAAATTAATTTATACAAAAATTCTAGCAAAGGTGTATAGACCTATATTTTTTCTCTCATTATCAACTTTTAAAAAAAGATCCAAAGCATTACCTATTTCCTTATGGGCAAGCCAAAATTGTAAGGGAAGGTTCATAAGCTGAATCCACACCGGTATCTTTATTACTGAGAGAGTGTTTGGATCAAACTTCAAAACCAAGGAGTTACAAAAAACCATGCATTACCCCAAAACCAAGAGCACGTTGAGATACATTTTTGATCATCCTCTTGTTCACTAAAATGAACAAAAAATAAACCCTTGGAACATAAAGAAATCTCACATTTCTTTGAACAAGTCTCATATATCCAATGATATAAATTAGTTGATGAAGGCCACAAGCTGTTGAACCTACAAATAACTATGTCCTTAATTAAAGTATTTAAAATAAACATTGACTTCCTCATTTGCAATCTGCATGAAGGGGATCTCATTTTCTTGTTTGAAAATATAAGCTTGAGGTGGAGGAGGACACTTTGCATGTATTGTTTTGGAGGTAGTATTAGTAATAGCTTCTTTGAAAGTTTTCAGTTTAGAAGGAGAAGTTTGATTTGATCCTTCCACACCTCCCTGTAGTCTTGAAGTTCCCAGATGATAAAAGGACAATGGGAGAAGTTCCTATAATTCATTGTGCTAATGCACCAGACATTGGGACTCCATAGGAATACCTAAAGAAGTCTCAAAGTTTTCTTTCAAAACCTTCATAGAATCTATCCCTTTCACCCAAGTGTAGATTGTGTTTCCTAACAAAGATTGAACTAAGATTTGAAACCTTGGATTATCCTCATTTATATACTATTGATACTCAGGTTCTTCACCAGTATTCTAATTAGTTATTTCATCAAACACTTGATTTTCAACCTATTTAGGCATTCTGTCAAACACTTTTACTCCATTCTCTAGCATCACTAGTTATTACATAACTAGGTCTTTATTTTTGCATAATCCTTGAGGCTCAAAGGAATTTAACCATCTTTGGGTCATTTTTATTATTAACACAACCACTTGTTATGCTAATATAGGGTTTTCCTACTTGATCTGAGAAAAAAATCTATTACACATTTAAAAAAGGCCTCTTCATCAATAATAGCTACCACTGCTAATGAAGAAGCTCTATTTCTCTCAGGGCAAAAATGAAAAATATGGCATATTAGTTTGGAATACTCCCATCCCTACTTTGAACTTCTCCTGTATACCTCCTACACCACCCAAGTCAGTTTGTAAATTACCTTTCTCTGGCCTGACAAATCATTTTCCTCTGGTCTCTTCGCTAATCTCCTGTGATATCAAACCTTGGATATGTTGATTTCCTCCCATACAAATTATGTTTCCATCCAAGCACATTCTTCATTCCTATGGTTAGAGTAAACCTTGGTAGAGCCCATTATTTTTTTCTCGATATCACTCTCAATGTCGATAAGGTTTTAACTTATATAATTTATGTTCATAAAATTATATTTTTAATCAAAGTTTAAATGGTATAATAATGTTATCCATTTTTTTTAAATGGAATAATTTTTAAGTGATAGTCAAATGGATGTCAAACTTAAGGTTGGAATTAGAGTGTTCAAACTCACTATAGTACAACACGTGACCAACCCAAGGGAATGTGTCTATAATCAATGGTATATAACTTTATCTCATAGTATACACCACAATTTCTGCCATCAATAGTTCTTTTTATCACTTTACCATAAATTCTAACTTATTTTCGTTTACAAGGGTGGTATTCACCTCCTCAATGGTATTTTTCCTAGATTGTACTTGTTATTTCTCCCTCCAATCAAGAGGATGAGGATGATAAAAATATTTGGGATAAGAATTCTTGGGAGCCAATACCATACACAATAGAAGAGACTACTAACAACCACATCTTCTTTCCCTACTTGTGGTTTCCCCATTTGCTTAGATGTTCTTCTAATTTTTAGTTTCCTTTTTATGGTGTGTTATCTATGTTTTTTTTGCTTTTGGATTGAATTTATTTTATTAAAATTCTTTTAATTTTATTGGAATTGGTTGATGTGAGCTTAGATTTTGATCATTCCTTTTATTATATATTTATAACATAGTGATAAACTAATACATAGAAAAAATTTCTTCAATAAAAACAAATAAAAAACATTAGTGGTCTACACTAGGGTTTTGATTCCTAACATAAACTAATTAACCATTTAATAGTCAAATAATGTAGTATTAGAACATTGATGTTGATATTAAAAATATTATAACAAATTTGACTTCAACTTGTGTGATGAAAGTGCTTAACAATAAAGCTCTAATATGATGTGTATATGCTCCATCTTTGCCAAATGAGTTATTTGACTTATCTTTATATGATATCAATGTTTTTAGTCATGTTGAACTTTCAAAAAATTGAAATAAGAAAAAGATAAAGGGGTGAATCAACACAATTAACTTCAAAAGGTAAAAAAAAAGAGGTTATGACTATATGTACAACACTGAAAAGGAGTATTAGGGGGATAATAAAATGAGATAGAAAGAAAGAATATGTGATAATGAAACAAGGTTTCTAACCAAAATAAAGTAAAAAATAGGTCAATAATACCTAATTTAAAAAACTAACTTGTATATACTATTCAAAAACTTTATTATAAATTTAATATACAAAATAATAAAATTATAGAATATTTCTTAACAATGTAGCCACTTTGTATTCACAGCTCAGACTCAACACTGGAGGATAAAATGTTAGCTCCAAATAATGCACCCAAAAAATTAGAAACATAAAACAAAGGTGGACAAGACACAAAGATCAAAATCACATTACACCAACAAATGATGCTAAAAATCACATTACAACCCATAAGATATTTAATCATATGTTATAACACCCTAAGGAGGAGGTGGAGGATTGTCCTTGGGTGGAAAAGTAGTTCTATCAGAAGGATCTACAAAAGGAGGATGCAAATGAGTTATTATTATTATTTTGATTTGTCATTCTTGTATCTCTACAAATGAACTGTGGGTTTGTCATTGACATGGATCGTGAGTCTACATCCTCTAAAATAAAGACATTTTATCATAGAAAGAACATGAACCTAGAAATGTTAGAATGACCCAAGATATATATCTCACACTCATAGAGATAGAAAAAGGATGACATTTTTATATGAATGGGAGAAAAATTCCACAGAGATATAAAAAGAGTGAAAAAAATGTGGACAAGATATTACAAGTAAATGCGGAGTATTCTTCTTTTTTAGTTCATATCTACATCTATTTCATGCCACTTTATTTTCTTGTAAAACTAAGTTCATAATAATGACAAGGTAAAACATATAGTCCTAACATTTTCTTTAATCTTTTAGCTATTACCTTAATATCTTGTTGAATCGAATAACATCAAAAAGATATGATTTGATGGTTATTTTGTTTTTATTCTTGGATCTCTAAAAATGAACTATGGGTTCGTTGTTGGCATGGTTCTTGATTATACACCATCTAAAAGAGAGAACTTTTCTCATACAAACAAGGTGAACCTAAATAAGACAAATGAGAACCAAGATAATAGGAGAAAGAAATGGATTGAACTAACCATAGCCACCCTAATGTGTTTGAGTCTTACCTACATATCCCATACTCTAATGAAGGAATCAAATCACATGTATTTCCTCCAATTAGTTGAGTGTGTGTAATCTTATGTAATACTATAATGTAGTGCAATCTTGAAAATGGATTTAAACAAAATGAGAGTTATCACTTGACATTGAAAATAGTGATTCAAAATAAGCTCAGGACTTTATAATTTTAAGTATTTTAGATTTTGAATTATTTAATAAATTTATTTCAATGTGTAGTCATGATAAGAAATCCATAAATACTTACAATAAATGTGTTTATATACGGAACTCTTTCAAGAAATTTCTTTTAACTAGCTTGAAATACATGTGGGTTGACCCTGATGGCCAATTCAAATGTAAAATCCATGTGTGTTGGTCCTCTGGTCATATTCTTTGATCTGAGTTCCCTAGAGGCTCCTAGTCAAGGTATTTCTATTTTTGTTGAGGGCTCCCCAGTGGATCCTAGTCCTAACATTTTTGCTCCATTTGAGGGTAGTTTTTCTAAGGATAGAATGCACTCAATTGAATTCAACCTTAAGAATAAATATATGGATATCATATAGATAAGGAAAGAGTTAAAATAAATCTGATGGGCCATTTTATTGAGATTTGGTTCAGGGGCTAAACCCTAAACCCTAGATCCTAGAACTTAAACCCTAAACCCTTATGTAGTCAAGGGATAAAAATATATTGGAAAATATGGACTCATGTTTAGGAGCAAGGAAAAATTTTGGAAAGCTCCCCATTAGGTTCTAGGGGTGATTTTGTTCATTCCTTGACTATTCTATTTTGGCATTTTTTGGTTTGATATATTGCTCTCTTTTTGTACTCTACTCATTCTATCTTGTATATTTCTTTTTTATTGGTTAAATGTGCCCTATGTTTTTTATTATTATATCTTTTTGGGGATCTGAGCCCCCTGATGTGCCCTAAGATGAATTCCACACCAGTCAAAGGTGGGCTTATTTACTTCATGTCAACTGATGGGAAATAAGTTGTCTTCAACTAGAGGAGAATGATGTGGAGAAAAAAGACACTATTTATTTTGACACTACTCACTCCTGAGGTGTTACCAACCACTATTCATGATGACTCATCAACACTATTCATTGATTAGGTGGCATGGGGTGACATAATATTCCAAGGCACATGGTATGATTTTAGTTTTCACATTGGTAAATGTGTGGGATGAATTTGTAGTTGGGATTCATAATTATGAATTGATCTCTTATTGAAAAGGAGATTCTTTACTTTTTTGACTCTTGTATGTATCTCTCCAAATTGCATCATTGATCATAATAATTAAAAAATTGAATTGATATGCAAATGGAAATATGAACTAATTTCTAGCCCCAAATCACATGCTCTATTTACATTTAGGCTCAAAGGGTTCATATTGACCCCAATTACCTACGTATGTGTATTTGTGATAAAACTAAAGGATTGATTAAGCCATATGTTTCATCCTATAGAATGGATTAAGCCATAATTTAGGTTCATGGAGCTCAATATGGCCCAAATTACATCAATAATTACACCTACTGACTAATTGGATCAACTCTTGACATGATCAGAGCTAATTTAGCCCAAACTCAAATCTTCCTCTTTTAGTTAGGTTGAATGGGCTCAAATTAGCCCTAATTTCCTTCATGATATAATAGGTGGACTATATTTGATTTAGGGTGTTATAATAGTGTGATTGATTGACCCCTAAATTACATCCTATATAATCAAAATAAGTTTCATGGGGTTGAATTTCATCTAACATGCATCAATGATTGTAATAATAGACTAATTAGCTTGATATGCATGAGGAAATATGATCTAATTTATGTCCCTAAATCACATCATGTACTTACATTTAGGTTCAATGAAATATCTACTTGCATGTCCTTGATATGCACAAGGAAATATGAACTAATTTCTAGCCAAAAATCCCATCTTATACATGCATTTAGGTTCAAATTGAACCCAATTACCTCTGTATTTGCATTTGTGATATAATTAAAGGGTCAATTAAGCCATATGTTTCATCCTATATAATAGATTGAGCCATAATTTTTCTTAATGAGGCTGAATTTGGTCTAGTTCACATAAGTAATTGCTCTAATTGACTCATTAGATCAATTCATGATTAACTTAGCCCCAAAGCATGTCCTTCTTTTGTAGTTGGGTTGAACCTAGGTTCAAATTAGTCCTTATCTCCTCCATGATTTAATTGATGGACTATTTATTTTATTTTTTTATGATATTGGGGTCAGTTGAGCACTAAATTACATCTTATATAATCAAAATTAGGTTCATGAGGTTCAATTTTGTCTAACCTACATCGATTAATTGTAGTTCCCCAAACCCTACACCCTAAACCGTAACCCATAATTTTGGTCCACAAGGCTCAATTTGGCCCAAACCATGTTTATAATTATATAAATTGACTAATTAGATCAATTCATGATAGAATCAAAGATAATATATTTAAAATTATATTTTCAAAATTTTAGATCATATAAAAATGAGTATTCCATTAATATTGAATTAACTTTTTACAAGATATTACTAAGAAATTTGGCTATCAAGCCTATTCTCCATTGTCTTTTTTGATTGCAACCTTGTTTCCATCCTTAACTTCTTTTGTGAATTATTAATTAATATTTTAAAAAAAAAGAGATAACCCTTTTACAATAAACTGAGGATTAAAGTATTAGCTTCTTGATTATACATATGCTACAGTGATTCACATTTAACATGACTTCAGTCTTTGATTACATTTAACATGAATTTAGTATTTGATTATATTAGTGATTTGGTTAGGGTACAGTTAAGTAATATTGATCCCCAAAATTTAATTGGGACAACCTAATATTACTTGGGGTTTGATATTATTTAATTGAGTGCTTTGATTAATCAATCACTTTATTAGTTGTGTGAGGGAATAGATTAAAGCTTATTAAACTGCTCAAACACAATTACAATAAACTAATATCATTAAGTCTTTTTATGTTCTAATTTAAAAAATAGATTAAAGAAAAATATAGTATAATATTAATAAATTTTAATAATTAAAATTTAAATAAATAGTTAATGTGAGAATTAATAAATATTAAGTTAGAATTGCATAAATAAAATAATTTTATACAGTTTATGGTCTTTACGTTTATGTATTTCAAGTATATATATATATATATATATATATATATATATACTTGAAATACATAAACGTAAAGACCATAAACTGTATAAAATTATTTTATTAATGCGATTCTAGCTTAATATTTATTAATGCTCACACAAACCATTAATAGTTATATACTATCCATCCTCAAGCCTTATGATGCAATCGTGTCAACACATGCCATGTATGAGAAGTGGTGAAATGTGATTGTATTCATCGTCCAACGTCTAATGTGGATCATTGATTAGGCATACGATGTATGAATCAAATCAATAAGGGAATACCTATTGATGTAAAAATATATTACTTGTTAAAAATACTAAGATAAAAATTAACATTAGGAGGAAAAAATATAGGAAATAAAGACTAGACAATTGAAAATGATAATTATACAAATCTAAATGCAACACCTTAAATTTAACAACTTAATATTTCTATAAATCACTAAAGAGGAATGTAATTAGCTTATTTCTATTGAATTCATGTATTTAGGAAAGGTACACTCATATTAATACAATGGAATAATACAATGAATGCTTGGGTCTGTAAACACAAAACCAGTGTCTAACAGGACAAGTTTACAGTGGCTAAACAGGTCAATGGATACAATACTATCTTTTAAGTGGGGATTTATCTTATGTAATTTTTTTAGCCTATGATAGTCTTGAAAATTTACATGCATATGATATGTATACCTTTAAGTTTGAATTCCCATGAATGTACACAAATGTCTCTATTTTTCTTATTCTTGCTTCAAACCCTAAATGTGCATTCTAAGACAAATGTGAACTAGAATAAAATGATAAAGGGATAGGTTGAGATAAAATTATCCATCTTAGTGTGATTGAGTGTTGACTATGTATACAATACTCCAATGAAGGAACACAATTACATGTAACTCTCCCACCTAGTTGAGTGTGTGAAATCCTATGTAAAACTAATATGTTGTGAAATCTTGAATGTGGCTTTCTAAACTTAGCAACCTATAAACTGACCATGTAAATAGTGACTCAAACCTAGCTTAGGGATTTATCTATTTATGGATTTTATATTTGGAAGATTTTAATAAGTTTATTTAAATTTCCATCCAAGAGAAGAGACCCCTAATTGATTACAATTGATGTGTTTATATAGGGAACTCTTTTGGGTAATTTATTTTAACTAACTTGAAAAACATGTTGGTTGGCACTTACTATCATTTTTAATATCAAATACTCATTGTTAAAGAGTGAGGGTCCAAGTCCTCTTCGAGTGGACAAGTTAAAAATATTACATACATGATTTAATAGTTCGATGTGCTCAAAATTTCCATGCATATTTGTGCAGTTGTACACTGCTTATATTTAAAGTTGTTGGCATATTATCAATGCATAATGTTGCTGATCTTACTATTGTTATTCAATGCATATTACAAAAAATCTTAATAATGACAAATTATTAATGCATCACTTGTGTTGCACCACTTGATCTTTTGAATATATTCTACTTTGATTTGGTGTGCATTCTTGGAAAAAATACTCTCAAATATGTGATTTCATCTTGGAGATAGGATTTATAGTACATTAAATGATCTGAGTTGATAGTAGGCCTCAATGCCTCACCTTTCCATTCTAGAGGCCCAAATTTCAATGATTGTGGTCTCATTATTATATAGATGATAAAAACATAAATTTGGTTTACGAACCTTTTGGGAAGGAAAGGAAGATTATTCAAATTCATAAGGTGATGTGGAAGGCATGAATAACATTGTGCCAATTGGATCCAAAATGTTTTTGAAATTACTCTACACTTGTAATTTTCCTCTTTGATAGTCTTGTCCATCTGAGATGGTTATATGCAATTTCATTTAAGTCTAGGTTAACCTATGTCCAAATTCTCTTTTATGGAATTGTATGTGGACATAATCAATGCATTTTTATCAATTTATTCCTCTTCATGATCATGACTCTTTGATTCTAATACTAATTTTATTTTGAAAATGTTATTTTAATTTGTTGTTATTGTATCTCTGCAAATAAACTGTGGGTTGGTCATTGGCACGGATTATGAGTCTAAACCCTTCAAAACAAAGGAATTTTCTTACATAAACAAGGTGAAACTAGACTTGTTAGAATGACCCAAGATATATATCTCACTCTCACAGAAAGAGAAAAAGGATGCCATCTTTCTACGAAGGAGAGAAAAATTCCATAGAGGTCTAAAAAGAGTGAAAAAAATGTGGACAAGATATTACAAGTAAATGGGGAGGCTTCTTCTTTTTTAGTTAATTTCTACATCTATTTCATGCCACATAATTTTCTTGTACAACTAAGCTTAGAACAATGAAAATGTAAGATACTCTATCCGAACATTTTATGTAATCTTCTAGCCATTGACTTAATATCTTGTTGAACTGAATAAATGGATGTAACTGACCATACTATTATGTTTTCTAAAAAAACCAAGGGGTTAAAAAATTATTATGGACATCAAAAAGATAGGGTTTGAAGGCTATTTAATTTTTTTAATTCCTAGATCTCTAAAAATGAACTATGGGTTGGTTTTTGGCATGGATCATGACTCTACACCATCTACAATAGAGGCCTTTTCTCATACAAAGAAGGTGAACCTAAATAATAAGAGAAAGGAAAGGGCTTTTCAAATATTTAAGGAAAAAGGAAAGGGCTTTTCAAATATTTAAGAAAAAAGGTATGATTGTCCTCTAGTCATCCTCTCTTATCCAAGTTCCTTGGAGGCTCTTAGCCATGTTATTTTTTTTTCGGTTGAGGGCTCCCTAATAGATCATAGTCATGACATTTTTGCTCTGCTTGAAGGTAGTTTGTCTAAGGATATAATGTATTCAATTAAATTGAGCCTCAAGAATAAAACTATGAAGATCATAATGATAAGGATAGAGTTAAAATAAATTTGATTGGCCATTTTCTTGAGAGTTGGTTTAGGAGATAAAACTTAAGCATTAATACTTAAACCCTAAACCGTAAACCCTTCTATCATCAAGGGGTAAAAATATACTATAAAATATGGACTTTGGTCTAGGACCAAAGAAAAATTTGGGAGAGGTCCCCATTAGGTTCCAAGGGGTGTTTTTGTTCATACCCTGTCTATTCTATTTTGGCATTTTTTTGTTTGATATGTTGTTCTTTTTTTATGCTCTACTCATTCTATCTTGTATGTTTTTCTTTATTGGGTAAATGTTCCCTATGTTTCTTGTTATTGTATCCTTTTAGATACCCAAGCTTCTTTATATGCATTGGGATGGATTCCACACCATTCAAATGTGGGCTTATTTAATGCAAAACTAGCCATTAAATAGGGATGGGATAAGTCCACTATGAGTAAGTTTTAATATTTTTAATTCATGGAATATAATAATATTATTTATTGTCCATTGATTCACACAAAATTTAATATTTTATTACTACCTTCACATGAATTGAGAATATTGGGGACATGGGAAAATTTAAAAAATGATATTTGTGTAGTTGTACACTACTTTTATTTACAGTTGTTAGCATATTATCAATGCATAATGTTTTCACTCTTGTTGTCAATATTGAATGCATATTTTAAATTTTTTTAATAATCATAAATTATTAATGTATCACTTGTGTTGCACCACATGATCTTTTGCATATCTTTTAGTTTAATTTGGTGTGCATTCTTGAAAAAAAATACTCTCAAATATGTCTTTTGATCTTGGAGATAGGTTTTATAGTACATTAAATGTTCTGAGTTGATATAAGCCTTAATGACCCACCTTTCCATTCTAAAGGCCTAAATTTTAATGATAGTGGTCTCATTATTCTAGAGCTGATAACAACATAAACTTGGTTTACAAACCTTTTAGGAAGGAAAGGAAGATTATTCAAATTCATAAGGCAATGTGGGAGGCATGAATAACATTCTTCTAATTGGATCCAAAACACTTTTGAAATTAATCTCCTCCTACAATTTTCCTCTTTGATAGTCTTATCCATCTGGCATGGTTGTATGCAATTTTATTTAAGTATAGGTTAACATGTGCCCAAATTCTCTTTTATGGAATTATATGTAGACATAATCAATGCATTTATATCAATTTTGTCCTTTGCATGATCATGGCTCTTTGATTGTAGTACTAATTTTATTTTGAGAGTGTTATTTCGATTTGTCATTCTTATATCTCTACAAATGAATCATGGGTTGGTCATTAGCATGACTTGTGAGTCTACACCCTCCAAAACAAAGTCATTTTCTCACACAAATAAGGTGAACCTAGACATGTTAGAATGGCCCATGATATATATCTCGCTGTCATTGAAAGAGAAAAAGGATGCAATTTTTCTATGAAGGGGAGAAAAATTCCATGGAGGTCTAAAAAGAGTAAAAAAAATGTGGACAAGATATTACAAGTAAATGGGGAGGCTTCTTTTTTAGTTAATTTCTAAATCTATTTCATGCCACTTTATTGTCTTGTAAAATTAAGCTTAGAACAATGAAAAGGTGAGATATACTATCCTAACATTTTCTGTAATCTCTTAGCCACTGCCTTAATATCTTGTTGAACTGAATAAATGGATGGAACTAACCATACTAGTATGTTTTATTCAAAAACCAAGGGGTTATAAAATTATTATGAACATCAAAAAGATAGGGTTTGAAGGTTATTTTGTTTTTTAATTCCTAGATGTCTGAAAATGAATTGTGGGTTAGCTATTAGCATGGCTCATGATTCTACATTATCTAAAAGAGAGACCTTTTCTCATACAAATAAGGTAAACCTAAATAAGATAAATGAGAACCAAGATAATAAGAGAAAGGAATGGTCATTTCAAATATAAGAAGCATGTGTGATGATCCTCTAGTCATCCTCTCTGATCCAAGTTCCCTTGAGGCTCCTAGTCAGGTTATTTCTTTTCTAGTTGAGGGCTCTTTGGTGGATCCTAATCTTGATGTTTATGCTCTATTCGAGGGTAGTTTGTCTAAGGGAAAAATGCTCTTGATTTTATTGAGCCTCATGAATAAATGTATGAAGATCATAATGATACGGAAAGAGATAAAAGAAATAGGATGGGCCATTTTCTCACAATTTGGTTTAGGGTCTAAACCCTAAACCCTAAACCTTAAACCCTTATGTAGTCAAGGGATAAAAATATACTATAAAATATGGACTTGTGTCTAGAACCCAAGAGAAATCTAGGAAAGGTCCTTGTTAGGTTCCATGGGGTGATTTTGTTCATGCCCTATTTAATCTATTTTGGCATTTTTTGGTTAGATTTGTTGCTCTCTTATTATGCTTTGCTTGTTATATCTTGTAGGTTTCTTTTTTAGTATGTGAATTTTTCCTATGTTTCTTCTTATTATTTCCTTTTAGAGACATGGGCCTCCTAATATGCCCTGGGATGGATTCCACACAAGTCAAAGGTGGGCTTATTTAATTTAGAACTATCCATTAAATGGGGATGGGACAAGTTCACTATGCGTGGAAAAGTTTAAAATATCACATACATACTTTAATAGTTAAGTGTGCTCAAAATTTCACATTGCATCTAAAAAATATTTTGAATGTGATTTGATTAAAAGAATTGTATATAAATCCTTGACTCAGATGAATATTAGATTTAGTTTATAAACTTAAGGATAGTTTTATTGTTATTTTAATTAAAAATAATTCATTTTGTAAAAAATATTATCACCTATGATTGCTACATCATAATTCACATTTCCAAAAAAATATTTCTTCTTATCTAAAACTCCATCCATAGGCTCACCAAAGAACAAAATGACATGAAAATAATAATTTTTTAAGCATATAAATAAACCATTAGATATATTTTGAGAGCTTGGATATAATTCCACTTAAGATACATTTTAGAGTCTTAGATAGAAGTATAAATTATTCCTTGCAAACACACACTAGCATTAAAACATAAAAAAAATAGCTAATTTTATTACACTAACTAGAATCTAAATTTATGGGCTAGACTTGGTTATATATGGAGTACATGAGAATGGAATTTGGTATTGTAGATAATAATAATAGTATAAACGTATAAGTTTACAATATTAACATGCCAAAGAAGATAAAATTAATGTGCAACAATCACATGTGGGTTGAAATTAATACATGTTTTAGGTTTTTATATTGTAATAATGTCCACACATAACACTATATTTTTTGATAAAATTTAATATGGTATAATAATGTCGATCATGTTTTTTTATAGATACTAGGGTTTTTAAGGCCCCCATCCAGATTTTAAAAATACAAGAAACAATCATATACAACATAAAATATAAATATGAGATTACACAAAAGAGCCAAGCTAAACTGCCATAGCAAAGAAAGAAAAAACAACATCAAATGACCAACATGCCACAGAGAAATAAATAATAGAGATTTCAACCACCTAAAAACTAAGAAAAACACCAAACCATTAGTGATTGGGAAAGTAATCTAAGAGATTGACCATCTTTCCTTTTTTCCCTTTCTTCTTCCTCACCTCCTACTAAATTCCTTGTTCAGAGTTCACTATAACCATCTGCTTATCATGAATCTAACTTTTTGAGTTTATGTTTTTTAGTAACTCCTTGTCTGAATCTGAATTTTTAGATTCATGTCTTTTTACTCCCCTTATTGTCTTAACTAAAGGAATGTTTTGGAATTTTTCTTTTTCCACCACTATTAACTCAACCTCTTTAGTAGAGACCACTTGTTCTTATTTCTTTCTTCATCCCAATTCTACATTTTCCTAAATTCTTTTATATTCAAAATAATCTTCAGTAACTACTATTGAATCTAGAGCGCTCTATTTGCTCAATGTTATCTTTTCCCCTTTTCTCCCCTACTTTAAATCTCTCCTAGGGACAAGAAGAAACAAGATGACTAGGTAGTTTATAGTTATGGCATCTAAATGTTGTGTCCTCATAATCTAAAATTTGAGTATTAAAAACTTTTCCATATTTTAGGATGATTTTGTTTGGAACCCCTTTACTCAAATCAATTTATACAAAAATTCTAGAAAAGGTGTATAGAAATATATTTGTTCTATCATTATCAACTTTTAATAAAAACCCCAAAGCACTACCTATTTCCTTATGGGCAGTCCAAAAGTGCAGGGGAAGGTTCATACGCTGAACCCACAGTGGCATCTTTGTTACTGAGAGAGTGTTTGGATCAAACTTTAGAAACCAAGGAGTTACAAACAACCATGCATTACCCCAAAACCAAGGGCATTTTGAGATACATTATTGATAATCCTCTTATTCATTAAAATGGAAAACAAATAAACCCTTGGAACATAAGGAGATCTCACATTTCTTTGAACAATTCTCATATATCTATGATATAAATCAGTCGATGAAGGCCACAGGCCATTGAACCTACAAATAACTATGTCCTTAATTAAATTATTTAAATATACATCCAATTACTCATTTGCAATCTCCATGAAAGGGATTTCATTCGCTTGTTTGAATATATAAGCTTGAGGTGGAGGACACTTTGTAGGTATTATTTTTGAGGTAGTATTTCTAACATCTTCTTTGAAAGTTGTCGGTTTAGAAGGAGAAGCTTGATTTGATCCTTCCACACCTCCATGTAGTCTTGAAGTCATAAATATGAGTGATTTTTTTCCTAGATGATAAAATGACAATGAGAGAATCCCATGTAATTCTTTGTGCTGATGTACTAGACATTAGGACTCCACATGGATACCTAAAGAAGCCTCTAGGTTTTCTTTTAAAACCTTCATAGAATTTGTACCTTTCACCCAAGTATTTATTGTGTTTCCTACTAAAGATTTAACTAATATTTAAAACCTTGGATTATCTTCCTTTATATACTATTAATACTTAGGCTCTTCCCCGGTAGTTCAATTAGTCATTTCATCAAACAATTGGTTTTCAACCTATTTGAACATTCTATCAAACACTTTTCCTCCATTCTCTAGCATCACTAGTTTGTGCATAACCAGGTCTTTCCTTTTGCACAATCCCTGAGGCTCAAAGAAATTTGACCATATTTGGGTCATTTTTATTGTTAACACAACCACTTGTTATGCCAATATAGGGTTTTCCTACTTGATCTGAGAAAAAAATCTATTACACATTCGAAAAAGGCCTCTTCATCAATAATAGCTATCACTACCAATGAAGAAGCTCAGTTTCTCTCAAATCAACAATGAAAAATATGGCATATTATTTTGGAATAATCCCATCCCTACTTTGAACTGATCTTATATACCTCTTACACCACCTGAGTCATTTTGTAAATTACCTTTCTCTGGCCCGACAAATCATTTTCCCTTGGTCTCTTTGCTAATCTACTTTGTTATCAAACCTTGGGTATGTTGATTTCCTCCCATACAATCACCATTTCCATCTAGGCACATTATTCATTCTTGTGGTTAGAGTAAACCTTGGTAGAGCCCATTATATTTTTCTTGATACCACTCTCAATGTCGATCCGGTTTTAACTTGTATAGTTTATGTTCATAATATTATATTTTTAATCAAATTTTAAATGGTATAATAATGTCAGCCATTTTTTTTAAATGGAATAATTGTTAAGCAATAGTCAAATTGATGTCAAACTTAAGGTTGGAATTAGAGTGTTAAAACTCACTATAGTACAACACATGACCAACCCAAGGGAATGTGGATATAATCAATGGTATATAACTTGATCTCATATTATACACCACAATTTCTCCCCTCAATAGTTCATTTTATCACTTTGCCATAAATTATAACTTATTTTTGTGGACAACAGTGGTCTTCACCTCCTCAATGGAATTTTTCCTAGATTGTACTTGTTATGTCTCCCTCTAATTAAGAGGCTAAGGATGATAAAAATATGTGGGATAATAATTTCTTGGATCCAATACCATATACAATAGAAGAGACTACTAAAAACCACATCCTCTTCCCCTGCTTGTGGTTTCCCCATTTGATTAGATAATCCTTTAATTTTTAGTTTCCTTTTTATGACATGTTATCTATGTTTTCTTTGATTTTGGATTGAATTTGTTTTTATTAAAATTATTTTAATTTTATTGGAATGGGTTGATGTGACCTTAGAGTGTGATCATTCCTTTTATTATATATTTATAACATAGTGATAAACTAATACATACAAAAACTTTCTTCAATAAAAA
This sequence comes from Torreya grandis, assembly GCA_037957365.1. NCBI lineage: Eukaryota > Viridiplantae > Streptophyta > Pinopsida > Cupressales > Taxaceae > Torreya > Torreya grandis. The sequence goes on from JARHVA010000387.1 coordinate 1,526,087, forward strand.
CAAATAAAAAACATTTAGTGGTCTACACTACGGTTTTGATTCCTAACATGAAGTAATGAACCATTTTATAGTCAAGAAATGCAGTATTATAACATTGATGTTGAATATGACAATATTATAACAAATTTGACTTCAACTTGTGTGATGAAAGTGCTTAACAATAAAATTCTAATATGATGTGTATATTCTCCATCTTTGTCAAATTACTTATTTGACATATATTTATATGATATCAATTTTTTCAATCATGTTGAACTTGAAAAATATTCACATAAGAAAAAGATAAAGGGGTGAATCAACATGGTTAACTTCAAAAAAAAAAAGAGTTTATGACTGTATGTACAACACTGAAAAGGAGTATTAGGGGGGCAATAAAATGAGATAGGAAGAAAGACTATGTGATATGAAACAAGGTTTCTAACCAACAAAAAGTAAAAAATAGGTCAATAGTACCTAATTTAAAAAATTAACTGGTATATACTATTAAAAATCTTTATTATAAATTTAATATACAAAATAATAAAATCATAGAAGATTTCTTAACAATGTAGCTAGTTTGTATTCATAGCTCAAAGTCAACACTAGAGGATAAAATGTTAGCTCTAAATACTGCACCTAAAAAATTGGAAACATAAAACAAAGGTGGAAAAGACAAATATAAAAAATCCACATTACATCAACAAATGATGCTCAAAATCAGATTACAACCCATAATATAATTAATCATATGTTATAGTACCCTAAGCAAGAGGTGGAGGATTGTCCTTGGGTGGCAAAGTAGTTCAATCAGAAGGCTCTACAAATGAGGATGCAAATGAGTTGTTATTATTATTTTGATTTGTTGTTCTTATATCTTTTCAAATGAACCATGGGTTAGTCATTGGCATGGCTCGTGAGTCTACATCCGCTAAAACAAAGACATTTTATCACAAAAAGAAGATGAACCTAGAAATGTTAGAATGACCCAAGATAAATATCTCACACTCACAAATAGAGAAAAAGGATACCATTTTTCTATGAAGGGGATAAAAATTCCAAAGAGATCTAAAAAGAGTGAAAAAAATGTGGACAAGATATTACAAGTAAATGGGGAGGCTTCTTCTTTTTTGGTTAATTTATACATCTATTTCATGCCACTTTATTTTCTTGTAAAACTAAGCTCATAAGAATGAAAAGGTAAAATATACTATCCTAACATTTTATATAATCTTTTATCCATTACCTTAATATCTTGTTGAACTTAATAACATAAAAAAGATAGGGTTTGAAGGTCATTTTAATTTTTTATTCCTAGATCTCTAAAAATGAACTGTGGGTTGGGTGTTGTCATGGTTCATGATTGTACACCATATAAAAGAGAGGCCTTTGCTCATACAAAGAAGGTGAACCTAAATAAGACAAATGAGAACCAAAAGAATAAGAGAAATAAAGGGGTTAAACTAACCATAGCCACCCTAATGTGATTGAGTGTTACCTACATATCCCATACTCCAATGAATGAATCAAATCACATGTAGTTCCTCCACTTAGTTGAGTGTGTGTAATCTTGTGTAATACTATAATGTAGTGCAATATTGAATATGGATTTAGAAATAAGGAGATTTATCACTTGACATTGAAAATAGTGATTTAAAATAAGCTCAGGGCTTTATCATTTTAAAGATTTTAGATTTGGAAGGTTTTCATAAGTTTATTTCAATGTGTAACCATGATAAGAAAGCCCTAAATAATTACAATTAATGTGTTTATATATGGAAGTCTTTTAGGAAATTTCTTTTAACGAACTTGAAAAACATGTGCATTGACCCTGATGGGAAATTCAAATGTAAAAGCCATGTGTGTTGATCCTTTGGTCATCTTCTCTGATCTGAGTTTCCTAGAGGCTCCTAGTTAGGTTATTTCTATTTTGATTGAGGGCTGCCCGGTGGATCCTAGTCCTAACATTTTTGCTCCATTTTAGTGTAGTTTTTCTAAAGATAAAATGTACTCAATTTAATTGAACCTTAGGAATAAATTTATGAAGATCATATAGATAAGGAAAGAGTTAAAAGATATCTGATGGGCCATTTTATTGATATTTGGTTCAGGGGATAAACCCTAGACCCTAGAACTTAAACCCTAAACCCTTATGTAGTCAAGGGATCAAAATATATTGGAAAATATGGACTCAGGTTTAGGACCAAGGAGAAATCTAGGAAAGCTCCCCATTAGGTTCTAGGGGGTAATTTTATTCATGCCCTGACTATTATATTTTAGCATTTTTTGGTTTGATATATTTCTCTCTTTTTGTGATCTACTCATTCTATCTTGTAGATTTCTTTTTTATTTTTAAATGTGCCCTATGTTTCTTCTTATTGTATCTTTTTGGAGATGTGAGCCTCCTGATGTGCCCTACAATAAATTCCACACCGATCAAAGGTGGGCTTATTTAATTTATAATTAGCCATTAAATGGGGATGCCACAAGTCCAGTATGAGTGGACAAGTTTAAAATATCACATGCATGCTTTAATAGTTAAGTGTGCTCAAATTTTCACATTGCATCTAGAAAATATTTTGAATGTGACTTAATTAACAAATTCTATCGAAATCCTTGACTTAGACAAAGATTATATTTTGTATTAAAACCTAAAGAGAGTTTTATTATTTTTTAATTAAAAATAATTCAATTTGTAAAAAAAATTGTTACCTAGAGTTGTTATAGCATAATTAACATTTCCAAAAAAATATTTCTTCTTATTTAAAACTCTAGTCGTAGGCTTACCAATGAACAAAATAACACCAAAATAGTAGCTTTTTAAGCATAGAAATGAAACATTTAATATATTTTGAGATCTTGGTTATAATTCCTCTTAAAATGCATTTTGAAGTCCTAGATGGAAATATAAATTATTCCTTGCAAACAAAGACTAGTATTGAAACTTTAAACAAATAGCTAATTTTATTGCACAAACTAAAAAATAAATTTCTTGGCTAGACTTGGTGCTACATGGAGTACATGAAAATAGAATTTGATATTTTGCATAATCATAATAGTATAACATTATAAGTTTACAATATTAACATGCCAAATAAGATAAAATTAATGTTCAATGATAAAACATGGGTTGAAACTAATACATGTTTTAAGTTCTTATATTATAATAATGTCCACGCATAAAATTATATTTCTTGATATAAGTTAATATGGTATAATAATGTTGATCAAGTTTTAATTTTTATAGTTTATGTTCATAAAATTATATTTTTAATCAAATTTTAAATGGTATAATAATGTCAACCATTTTTTTTAAATGGAATAATTTCTAAGTGACAGTTAAATGGATGTCAAATTGAAGGTTGGAATTAAAGTGTAAAAACTCATTATAGTACAACACAAGACCAACTCAAGGGAACATGGATACAATAAATAGTTTAGAACCTGATCTCAGAGTAGACACCACTATTGATCCCCTCAATAGTTTATTTTATCACTTTACCATAAGTTCCAACATATTTTAGTGGACAAGGGTGGTATTCACCTCCACAACTAAATTTTTCTCGGCTTGCACATGCTATTTCTCCCTCCAATCAAGAGGTTGAAGATGATAAAGATATGCAGGATAAGAATGATTTAGATCTAATACTATATATAATAGAAGAGACTACTAGAAGCCACATCTTCCTACTATGCTTGTGGTTTCCCCATTTGCTTAGATGCTCTTTTAATTTTTAGTTTCCTTTTTATGGCTTGTTATCTAGTTTTCTCTTCTTTTGGATTGATTTTTTTCTATTAAAATTATTTTAAGTTTATTGGAATTGGCTGATGTGACCTTGTGGTGTGATCATTAATTTTATATATATTTATAACATAGTGATAAACTAATACATAGAAATAAAAAATCAATAAAAAGAAATAAAAAACATTTAGTGGTTTACACTAGGGTTTTGATTCCTAACATGAACTAACTATCCATTTAATAGTCAATCAATATAGTATTAGAACATTAATGTTGATATTGAAAATATTATAACAAATTTCACTTCAACTTGTGTGATGAAAGTGCTTATCAATAAAATTCTAATAACCATAAATAAAAATTAGATTTTATAACCATAAATATATCTATAACATTATGTCAAGTAATAGTGAACATGTATATTGATATGCTAAAGAGACTCACTATTCGTGTACATTCTTCATATTCTATATTGAATGAAATACATGAAAAATAGAAACAAAATAATAACGGATATATAAATAATCACATTTTATTTATAATGATAGATAAAGTATTCACCTAATATATTTTATTTATCATTATATATAAAATGTGAATGAGTATTTATATCTATTTATATTGTATATAAGGTATATATAAGGAGTATGTGTGTGTGTATAAAAATAAAATATGTTACATATATATTTTATATATACATATATGCATGTAATGTAAATAAATCTAATTCATGTATTCACTTAAATTGTATCTATAACAATAAATAAATATATTAAGTGAATATATAGTATCATTTTTAATGGATAAATAAATTGGGATTCAAATTTTTAAACAAGAGGGACATACATTGTAAAATTATAAATAAATACTACCTTTTACAACTATAAATACATATATAAAATTATATGAGTACTATAGTTTAGCAATAGTTAGCTTAGCCATGTAAATAAATTCACATAGATGAAGACAATGATGATTGGAAAAATGTTAAATTGAGAGAGATATGTGCCTTAATAAGCTATATCAATAATATGTATGTAGGGCTACAAGTATTACTTGAACAATAAGCTATTTTCATAACATGTACAGTTTCTTGTGTAAATGTGATCTTAGTTTCCATTTTCTGAACACGGTGATATGTGTAACCATTTTATCAATGTAATTAATTTCTCTATATATTGATTGTTCTCAAAAAAAAATTGAGCTCAATTTTTTTTTCCTCCTAGGGTGTCTTCTAATTATTATTTTTTAGACAATAGAAATAATCCTCTACAAAAAAGATTATACCCCCAATGATTATGCATGTGACTAGTTATATTGCTATTCTTTTTTAATGTTTGTTTTAGAAAGCTATTTGAGAATAGGTTCACATGTTACTTCCATGAAACTATTCAAGAGTAGGTTGATGTATCAGTTATTGTTATGATATATGATCTTAATTATAAATTTATAAATAAAGATTATAATATATATATTAATTATTATAATTTTATTTTTAATTCAAAAACTAATTAATATATATTTTATAATGATACTTATATTTTATAATCATTATTATAATTAAAAAATGGGATATATTACCATATTTATTAAAATAAAAATATAAAGATGAAAGTATAAAATAGTTTATAATAATAGATTAGTCAGTTGGTATTTAAAACCTAAATAAAATGATTGTGGGAAACAAATAATATTGAATTCTAAGTATTAAAATATAATTAAAAGTAATAAATATTAAGTATAATAAATAGTGACACAAAATTAAAGACGTTTCAAATTATGCTTGGGAGGGATGTTAACCCAAGAAGTGGGCTCCTTTGATAGTAGATTTAACACAACCAAATCATCTTGAATATTAACATGCATAAACACTTTCCACCTAGGTGATAGAGGAATGAGCATCATAATATCCATGTCATCATGAGTAAGGAACGTCCAATTCAAAAAATGAATAATAGAGTTTCCATGTGGCTATAGACTTTAACCTCTTCATTCAGGATCTGAGGGTGGATAAGTGACTATGTCACTAGCTCCATTGCCACCATGATGCTAGTGGACGAGAAGCCTATAATGGTATATTGCAAGGAACTATAATCCTAGTATAAGGAGAACTCCCCAAGTCTTTGATAATATCTTGTAAGTGCTTATGTTCCAAGTCAAATTTCTTATCCTATGGTTGACACTGAAAGAATGTAGATGTAAGCACATAAACATTATCATTAATGAAAAATTTGTTATGAAATAATATCATTAATGGGCATAGATTATGAAAATACCTTTGCATCATTGGAAAGACAAGAGACCATTGGAATGGTGATTTTATTATCATTTTAAAATAAATAGAGCATACATCACATGGATCTAAAAAGTGCCTTATTTAAGGGGTACTTAGAAGAGGGGGTCTATGTACAACAACCACAAATTTTTTGAGTACATGCTAAGAAAAATCAAGTATATAAATTGAATAAGTATTTATATGTCCTCAAAAAATCACCAAGATCATTGTATGCCTAAATTGATGGTTATTTTTATAAGAATGACTTCAAGAGATGTAAGAGTGACCCTACTTTTTACTACAAGAAAGAATGTAAGTATATCCTTTTTGTAATTTTGTATGTTGATTATTTTTTGTATATAGGTAACATTTCTAAGTTGAAGGAATAATTCATTATTGTTATGATATATGAATTTGAAATGAAATATTTAGGTATCATGCAATTGTTCGTAGAAATGGAAGTTCATCATGGTAAGGATGAAATTTTCATTTTTCAAACAAAGTATGCAAAGGATATGTTGAATAAATTTAGTATGGCTGAATTCATAACAATATCAACTCAAATTTCACATATAGTGATGTTATATAGAGAACATGGTGTTGAAATAGTTGATGAGACAACTTATAAAAGTATTGTTATAAGTTTAATGTTTCTAACTCACAAGATTGGATCATATATTTTGCTTCAAGATATATGTTTGATCCATTTAAGATTCATATGAAGGTATCTAGGATGATATTTACATATGTTAAAGGTAATATCAATTTTAGTATTCATTATAGCGCCACTAAAAAAATTGAACTTGATAGTTTTGGTGATTTTGATTTAGGAGGTAGTTTAAATGACCATAATTCAACATTTGGCAATAATGTTTTACTTGGTTTGGGTTTGAATACATGGATCTTAAAGAATAAAAGTTTAGTTTCATTTATAACTATAAAATAAGAATATATTACAATCACTTTATTAGATACATAGCCATTATGGCTCTAAAAAATTATAGAACTTGGTGTGAAAAAAAATTGATTGACAATTATTTCTTTTGATAACATGAGTGCTATCAAATTGGCCAAGAACCTAATTTATCATAGCAATTCAAAGAATTTTTATTTAAAGTACCACTTCATTTAAGATTTGGTTCAAAATAAGGAGGTGGAATTGAAGTATAGAAACACCTAAGTCTTTCAAATATTTTCCCTATAGATGTTATAAAATTTAATTTTTGAAACTCTGAGATTAAATTATTTGTCCACTCAACACCAAGGAGGAAAATGTTGGATAAGTGTTTTTGAGTGATGTTTTTAGTCTATTTTTAAGAAATAATAAAGCCAATGGAATAGATTAGATTAGTTTGTTTTATAATAATTAGTTTTATTTGTTATATTTTTGGTAAGATTTAGAATAATATATTCACAAAAATATCATGTCCACATTTTTTTTTTAAATACATAATAATGGTTTAATTTTATTGAGTATAGTAATAGAAATAATCAATTTAAAGACTGTGTTGGTCTAGGTTATCTTAGTTTTGTATGGTGCTTCTCTTTTCATTGTATGTTATTTCTTAATGGAAGTTTATCTTTTTTAAATTTTGAGAAGTGTTTGTTCTTTATATTAAAAATCTTCATAACAACACCTTTCAATGCACTAGTTACCTTAGACAACACCTTTCAGTAGTTATATTAATAAACGATATTTAAAGAACCTCTAATCATAAACCATGAATAAAACAACTAATCGAAAGTAACAACTCTTTTTCATGATCCACCCTATTAAGAAAGTATATAACTTCCTTTACAAAGGAATTCTTTTAGGAAGTATTAGAAGAATATAAGTACTTTTATAAATTGTTATATAATAGATGAGGGAAAATGGAATAACATGATTAGGATTGTTTGTCATCTTTGTCATTCTCTACATATCTAAATTTTGGGTTGGTATTATATTAGATCAAAAATTAAAATAAATTGATAAAATTAAAAGACACCTACCAACAAGTAGGTTTAAAAATAAATAAATAAAACATTTTAATATTAGATTTTATTAGTTAGAACGTGTGATTTGGATGCTAATCTAAGTAAAGAAGTTAAAAATATGGAGACTCATTGTTGACCCAGAATGGTTGTGGAGGAATCGTTAAGCAAGAGGAAGAACATGCGAATGAAATAAAAAAATAAATTGATGATAAAGTGGGGCATTAGAATTCAAGAGTGCCCAAATATTAATGTTAATTAGGAAACACAAAGGTCTATGAAATAAAAATTTGGGGTAAGATTATAAACAAAGAAAGTTGGGTGGAATAAAGAGAACTATTTCAAAGAATTTAATATCAATTATAATCATATAATAATAATAATAATAATAATAATAATAATAATAATATAAATCAGGTGGATGGTGAAAATATTGATGATTTAATTAAGGACTAGTGCTTACCATTTTATATATGAAATTGGTAGGTGGACAATGCTTAATGAAATCTAGAAAAAGAGAATTTATATTTTAATATTCGTACAAGCAGATTATACCACATCATAAAGTGCTCAACTTAAAAATTCACACATTGACTACCTTTTCCACATCATAAAGTGACCAACTTAAAAATTGATAGTCTGACTACCTTATATTATAAAAAATTAGATTAAATAAAATAGAAAAATAAACTCAATAGAATAACATTGGTCTCAAATAACTATTTTCACATTGAACACCTTTATTTTGGCTATTTTTCTAAATATACTCAACAAGAGTTTTATCTTCATTGGGGTTCCAACACCCTTTATTTAGGTCCAATTTTTCATGGCAATGAGTTCTACACTTTATTCTTTTGTTTTTTTCTTCCCATTTCATTGCAGTAAAACAACTAACTGTATATGCTTGTTTGATTAAGAATGGATTGCAAAAACATAAAATGGAATTAAAATATCCTAAGATTATATTTTACATTTTAATCAATATATTTTTTTAATTTAAAAAGTTTAGTAATATAATATATATCTTATAATGGTGTCTATGTTTTATAATTATCAATAAAATTTTAAAATAAATAAAAATAAATTAGAAACATAATATCATATTTATTAAAACAAGAATATAGAGATAAAATTACAAAATAATTTACAATAATAGATTAGTTGGTTGGTATTTACACCCCAAAATAAATGACTTTAGGGAAAAAATAGTACTAAATACTAAGTATTGAAACATAGAGTTAATAGTAATAAATATTAAATACAAATAATGACACCAAATGAAGGATGTGTCAGATCATCCTTGGGAGAGATGATAACCCAAGAAGAGGGATCCCTTGATAGTATATTTAGCACCACCAAACCATCCTAAAAAAGCATCATAATATCCATGCCATTATGAATAGGAAAGATCCAATTCAACAACCTAACAATAGACTTTACATGCCATGGTGCACTTTAACCTATTCATTGAGGAACTGAGGGTGAAGAAGTGGCTATGTGACTAGTTCTATCACCACCTTGGAATATATTAGATTATTTTGTTTTATAATAATTAGTTTTATTTGTTATCTTTTTGGTCAGATTTAGAATAATATATTCACTAAAATATCATGTGAACATGAATTTTTTAAATACATCATAATGGATTAATTTTATTAAGTATAAGAATAAAAATAATCAATTAAAGACTGTGTTGGTCTGGGTTATCCGAGTTATGTATAATGCTTTTATTTTCATTGTATGTTATTTCTTAGTGGAAGTTTGTCTTTATTGAATTGTGAGAAGTGTTTGTTCTTTATATTAAAATTTTTCATAAAAACACCTTTCAATGCACTAGATACCTTTGACAACACCTTTCAATATTTATATTAATATATAACATTTAAAGAACCTTTAATCATAAACCATGAATAAAATAACTAATCAAAAGTAACAACTCTTTTTCATGATCCACCCTATTAAGAAAGTATATAACTTCCTCTACAAAGGAATTTTTTTTTGGAAGTATTGGAAAATATAAGTACTTTTATAAATTTTTATAATTGTTATAAAATAGATGAGGGAAAATGGAATAACATGATTAGCATTATTTGTCATCTTGGTCATTCTCTACATATCTAAATTTTGGGTTAGTATTATATTAGATCAAAAATTAAAATAAATTGATAAAATTAAAAGACACCTACTAACAAGTAGGTTTTTTAAATTTTAAAAAAAACATTTTAATATTAGATTTTATTAGTTTGAACATGTGATTTGGATGCTAATCTAAGTAAAGAAGTTAAAAATATGGAGACTCATTGTTGACCTAGAATGGTTGTGGAGGAAGCGTTGAGAAAGAGGAAGAACATGTGCATGAAATAAAACAATAAATTGATGATAAGGTGGGGCATTAGCATTCAAGAGTGCCCAAATATTAATGATAATTATGAAACACAAAGGTCTATGAAATAAAAATTTGGGGTAAGATTATAAATAAAGAAACTTGGGTGGAAGAAAGAGAACTATTTCAAAGAATTTAATATCACTTATAACCATATAAAAAAAACATAAATAATAATAGAAATCAAGTGGATGGTGAAAATATTGATGATTTAATTAAGGACTAGTACTTACCATTTTATATATGAAACAGGTAGCTGGACAATGCTTAATGAAATCTAAAAAAAGAGAATTTATACTTTAATATTCGTACATGCAGATTGGACCACATCATAAAGTGCTCTACTTAAAAATTGACACATTGACTACCTTTTCTACATCACAAAGTGACCAACTTAAAAGTTGACAGTCTGACTACCTTATATTATAAAAAAATAGATTAAATAAAATAGCAAAATAAAATCAAAAGAATAGCATTGGTCTCAAATAACTGTTTTCACATTGAACACCCTTATTGTGGCTATTTTTATAAATATACTCAACAAGAGTTTTATCTTCATTGGGGTTTCAACACCCTTTATTTAGGTCCAATTTTTCATGGTAATGGATTCTACCCTTTATTCTTTTATTTTTTTCTTCCCAGTCTATTGTAGTAAAATAACTAACTGTATATGTTTGTTTGAATAAGAATGCATTGCAACAACATAAAATGGACTTAAAATCTCCTAAGATTATATTTTACATTTTAATTAATCTATTTTTTTTAATTTAAAAAGTTTAGTAATATAATATATATCTTATAATGGCATCTATTTTTTATAATTATCAATAGAATTTAAAAATAAATAAAAATAAATTAGAAACATAATATCATATTTATTAAAACAAGAATACAGAGATAAAACAAGAATAAATTACAAAATAGTTTACAATAATAGATTAGTTGGTTGGTATTTACAACCCAAAATAAATGACTGTAGGGAAAAATTAGTATTAAATACCAAGTATTGAAACATAAAGTTAATAGTAATAAATATTAAGTATAAATAGTGACACCAAATGAGGGATGTGTCAGATCATCCTTCGGAGGGATGCTAACCCAAGAAGAGGGATCCCTTGATAGTAGATTTAGCACCACCAAACCATTTTGAATGTTAACTTACATAAACACTCTCCACTCAGCTGACAGAGGAAAAAGCATCATAATATCCATGCCATCATGAATAGGGAAGATCCAATTCAACAACCTAACAATAGACTTTACATGCCATGGTGGGCTTTAACCTATTCATTGAGGAACTGAGGGTGGAAAAGTGGCTATGTGACTAGTTCTATCACCACCTTGGTGATAATAGATGAGAAACCTATAATGGGATATCAGGAGGAACCTTTGTCATGGTAGAAGGAGCACTCCCCAAGTCATTGAACAACTCTTGTAAGTACTTAAGTTAAAAGTAGACTTTATTAGCCTATTGTTTAAACTAAAAAATTGTAGAGGTGATCACATAAAAATTACCATTACTAAAAAATTTATTGTGAAATAATCTCATTATTGTGCATATATTATGAAAAGATTTTATCACTAGTGGAAAGGAAAAAGACCTTTAGAATGGTGATTTTTCTATCATCTCAAAATAAATGGAGCATACATCACATGGATATGATGTGTATTCTTGAGTGGGTAATTAGAAGAGGAGGTCTATTTACAACAACCATAAGGTTTTTTAGTAAAACATAGGGAAAACCAAGTTTATAATTTTAATAAAAATTTGTATGGACTAAAAAAAATACGAAGAGCGTGGTGTGAGTGAATTGATGGCATTTTTTAGAATAATAACTATAAGAGAAGTAAGAGTGACCCTACTTTTTTTTACAAGCACAAAGGTAATTATATCCTTATTATAATTTTATATGTTGATGATTTGATTTATATAGGTAAAAGTTCTAATTTGAAGGAAGAATTCATTATTGTTATGATAGATGAATTTCAAATGAAATATTTAGATATCATGCAATACTTCAAAGGTATGGAAGTTCATCAAAGTAAAGATGAAATATTCATTTTAAAAACAAATTATGTAAAGGATATGTTGAATAAATTTAGTATGGTTGATATTATATTAGTGTCCACTCCAATTGAACATATAGCTATGTTATATAGAGAAGATGGTGTTCATATATTTGATGAGACAACTTATAGAAGTATTGTTAGAAATTTAATGTTTTTAACTCACAAAAGACCAAACCATATTTTTTTTTAATATATATGTTTGATCTATTTAAGATTAACATGAAGGTATGCAAGAGGATGTTGAGATATGTGAAAATCACCACCAAATGTTGGTATTCATTATTATGCCACTAAAAAATCTGAAATTGCTAGTTTTGGTGGTTTTGATTGGGGGAGTAGTTTAGATGACTAGAATTCAACATTTGGAAATAATGTCTTATTTGATTTGATTTTGTTTATATGGATATAAAATAAATTAAGTTAATTTAACTTTTCACCTAAAGAAGTAGTATATATCACAATCATTTTAGTAGGTACATAGGTATTATGTCTCTAAAAAGCTATACAATAAATTGGGGAGAAAAAAATCAACCTACAATGATCTCTTTTGATAACATGAGTGCTATCGAATTGGCCAAGAAACTAGTATATCACAATAAGTCAAAGCATTCTAATTTAAAGTACCAGTTCATTTGAGACCTGGTTTAAAAGAAAGAGGTGGAATTGAAGTATAGAAACACCTAAGAACATCTTCCAAATATCTTCACTATAGGTGTTATAAAAATTTATTTTTGAAACTCTGAGATCAAATTATTAGTCCACTCAACACCAAAGAGGAGAATGTTGGATAAGTGCTATTGAGTGATATATTTTAGTCTATTTTTAAAAAAGAATAAAGACAATGGAATAGATGAGATTAGTTTGTTTTTTAAAAAAATGTTTTATTTTTTATATTTTTGGTAAGATCTAGAATAATCTATTCACTCAAAGATCATGTTCACATTAAATTTTATAAAACATCATAATGGATCAATTTTATTGAGTATAAGAAGAAAAATAATCAATTGAAAGATTGTGTTAGTCTGGGTTATCTCAGTTGTGTATGGTGCTTCTATTTTCATTGTATTTTATTTCTTAGTGAAAGTTTATCTTTGTTCAACTATGAGATGTGTTTGTTATTTATATTAAAAATATTCATAACAACAAATATTAAGGCATCAGTTACCTTTGATAACACCTTTTAATAGTTACATTAATAGACAATATTTAAATAACCTCCAATCACAAACCACGAATAAAATAATTAGCCAAAATTAACAACTCTTTTTTATGTTCCACCTTATTAAAAAAATATAACTTCCTTTTTGAAGGAGTTTTTTTTTAAGTAGAGGAAGACTATAAGCATTTTTTAAATTTTTATATTCGTTACAAAATAGATGAGGGAAAGAGGAATGATGGGATTAGGATTGTTTATCAGGATAATGGTTCTCTATAGATATAAATTTTAAGATAGAATTATATCATATTTTAAATTAAAATAGATTGATAAAATTAAAGAACACCTATTAATAAGTAGATTCAAAATTTAAAAAATAATAATTTTATATTAGATTTTATTAGTTCAAACATATGATCTCTATGTTAATCTAAGTAAATAAATTCAAAAATCCTTGTTGACCTAGAATAGTTGTGGAGGAAGAATTGAGTAAGCGAAAGAACATATGAATAAAAAAAGATACGAAGTTGATGAGAAATTAGGTAATTAGCATTTAAGAGTGTCCAAACACTAATCTTGATTAGGAAACACAACAATCTATGAAATAAAAATTCAGGATAACCATATAAAGAAAGAAACTTAGGTAGAAGAAAGAAAACTATTTCAAAAAGTTTAATATCACTTATAATCATATAAACAAAAAATACTTAAATAATAATATAAATTAAATAAATGGTGAAAATATTTATAATTTAATTAAAGATTAATATGAATCATTTTAAATATAAAACTAGTAGATAGAAAACACTTAATGAAATGTAGAAAAATAAAATTTGTACTCTAATATTAGTATAGTGAGAATGGACCACATCATAAAATGACCAACTTAAAAATTGACACTAATATCTATAAATATTATGATACAAAAAAAAATAGGTAGACCTTCTAAAGGCCATAACTTTTGATTCACAACTCCATTTGAGCTCTTCCAAATACCAAAATGATCATATCAAAAAGTTTGATTCTACCCTAAGTTGTTGTGTCCACTTAGATTGTATTTTGATATTTTTTGGAGGCCAAACATGATCATTTGAGGGTCTAAAATAAACGTTCAATATTTTTTTTAAGAATTTTCTATTTTTAGAAATTGTATATTTTTAGAACCAAAAGACAACTTTAGGTGAATTTCATCTCATTTGGTAATTTTAGTATTTAGGTTATTTTGAGAAATTTTTATAGCCATACATTCTTGCATGTGAAACTTAATATAAATAATGGTTTCTAAAAATAGATATTTCTTTTTAGATTTTAGATTTTAGATTTTTTCAACTTTTTGCATGTCAAATCTGAATTCTAAGCTGAGGCTTATTTAAGCATGGTTTGGGTTTGTAATTATTTTAAATAATCAATATGAATCAATTTTGAATATTGTTTAAAGATCTTGGCCTATTGGTAATTTTCTTGTTCCTGATAGTTTTCGGGTTTATTATCTGATATCAGAACAAGTTCGAATCTTGGAGGAGTAAAGAATGGAGAGAGGATGTAGAGGTGTTGTGTAGATGAACTAGACTATAAAAGATTTGTAGAGACATGTTCAATAAATAATATATGTTATCACCAATCAACAAAGAAGATAAGGTGGTGATGAGGAAGACACATATAGTGATGAAAAAATTCAATAAGAAGAAGAACAGCAAGAGCAACCACCATCAATGGAAGAAAGGATGGTTCAGGATTTAAAAGGAAGAAATGAAAGAATAAGGTTGATGTTCCAAATTATGGAGGTAGTTTAAAACCAAAGGATTTGATAGATTGGATAAATAGCATGGAGAAGTTCTTCGATTGGAAGACTATGAGAGAAGACAAGAAGCTAAAGTTTGCATGCATGAAATTAAAAGGTCATGCAATGATTTGGTGGGATCACCTATAGAAAGAGAGATAGAGCTAGTATGAAGATGTTAAAGAAAAGGAGAAAGAATTGAAATTCTTTGAATGCACATGGTTTATGAAAAGGGATGCCAAGGTCATTTCACATCATGATTGAAATGGTGGTTCTAACACTAACCATCTCTATGTGATCATTAGATCACATTAATTACCTCAAATCTCTAATGCAATAACATCTAAGGGCATGAGCAATCTTGCATCACCCTAAAATAGATTGGTGTGTTCTTTTACCTTTTTTTTAGAATAATGATATGGAGAAAATCATGAAAACTCATGGTAAATAAGTTTTCTTCAGCCAGAGGAGAATGATGTGGAGAAAAAAGACACTATTTATTTTCACATTATTCACTACTAAGGTGTTACCAACCACTATTCATGCTGACTCATCAACATTATTCTTTGAATAGGTGGCATGGGGTGACATAATATTCTAAGGCACATGGGATGGATTTATTTTACACATGGGTAGATGTGTGGGATGAATTTGTATTTGGGACTCATAATTATGAATTGATCTCTTGTTGAAAAGGAGATTCTTTACTTTTTTACTCTTGTCCATATCTCTCCAAATTGCATCATTAATCAAAATAATCAAAAAAATAAATTGATATGCACAAGGAAATATGAACTAATTTATATCCCCAAATCACATCCTCTACTTGCATTTAGGCTCAAAGGGTTCATATTGACCCCAATTACCTACATATTTGCATTTTTGATATAACTGAAGGATTGATTAAGCCATATGTTTCATCCTATAGAATGGATTGAGCCATTATTTAGGTTTATGGATCTCAATATGGCCCAAATTACATCGCTAATTACACCTATTGACTAATTAGATCAACTCTTGACATAATCAGAGCTAATTTAGCCCCAACTCACATCTTACTTTTATAGTTAGGTTGAAAGGGCTCAACTTATCCCCAATTTCCTTCATGATAGAATAGGTGGACTATATTTGGTTTAGGGTGTTACGATAGTGAGATTGATTGAACCCCAAATTAAATATTATATAGTCAAAATAAGGTTCATGGGGTTGAATTTCATCCAACATGCATCACTGATTGTAATAATTGACTAACTGGCTTGATATGCATGAGTAAATATGAGCTAATTTATATCCCCAAATCACATCATGTACTTGCATTTAGGTTCAATGAAATATGTACTTACATGTCCTTGATATGAACAAGGAAATATGAACTAATTTCTAGCCACAAATCACATCTTATACATGTATTTAGGTTCAAAGGGTTCAAATTGACCCCAATTACCTCTATATTTGCACTTGTGATACAATTAAAGGGTCGATTAAGCCATATGTTGCATCCTATGAAATGAATTGAGCCATAATTTTAGTTCATGAGGCTCAATTTGGTCCAAATCACATATGTAATTGCACCAATTGACTCATTAGATCAATTCATGATTAATTTAACACCAAATCAAGTCCTTCTTTTGTAGTTAGGTTGAACCTAGGTTCAAATTACTCCTTATTTAATCCATGATTTAATTGATGGACTATTTATTTTATTTTGTTATGATATTGGGGTCAATTGACCCCCAAATTACATCCTATTTAATCAAAATTAGGTTCATGAGGTTCAATTTCATCCAACCTACATCGATTAATTGTAGTTCCCTAAACCCTACACCCTAAACCATAACCCATAATTTAGGTTCACAAGGCACAATTTGGCCCAAACCATGTTTATAATTACATAAATTCACTAATTCGATCAATTCATGATAGAATCAAAGATAATTTATCCCCAAATCATGCCCTACTCTTGAAATTAGGTTGAAGGAGCTCAAATTGGCCTTAATTACCTCCATGATTGAATTAATCAACTATTTGGTTCATTATATGATGACATTAGAGTCAATTTCACTAAAAATCACATCAAATACAATTCAAACTACATTTGAACATAGCTCAATTTAATTTTAATTTATTTAATTCTATTGTATTTAATTTTTGAGTTTATATTTAACTGGTATTTTTGGAGATCTAATGTGGAAAATACTATTTAAATTATGTCAATCATGTTTCATATATTTTCCTATTATATATTATTGGACAAGTGTTAAGCCATTTAAACTCCCTTGATTTACATGTAATGCAATTTACATTTTTAATATATTTAAAATTATATTTTCAAAATTTTAGATCATCTAAAAATGAGTATTTCATTAATATTGAATTAATTTTTTTAAAGATATTACAAAGAAATTTGGTTATCAGGCCTATTCTCCATTGTCTTTTTTGGTTGCAACCTTGTTCCCATCCTTAACTTCTTTTTTGAATTATTAATTAATATTTTTAAATAAAAAACATTAGATAACCCTTTTACAATAAACTGAGGATTAAATTATTAGCTTCTTGATTATACTAATGCTATAATGGTTCACATTTTACATGACTTTAGTCTTTGATTACATTTAACATGAATTTAGTATTTGATTATATTAGTGATTTGATTGGGGTGCAATTAAGTAATATTGATCCCCAAAATCTGATTGGGACAACCTAATATTACTTGGGCTTTGATATTATTTATTTGAGTGCTCTGATTAATCAGTCACTTTATTAGTTGTGTGAGGGAATAAATTAAAGCATATTAAACCGCTCAAACAAAAATCCAACAAACTAATATCCTTAAGTATTTACATGTTCTAATTGAAAAAAATAAATTAAAGATAAATCTAATATAATATTAATAAATTTTAATAAATAAAATTTGAATATTCTATATATATATATATATAGTTTTACTATAAAAACAAATACTTAAAGATAATAAAACCTATAAAATTATTTTTATTCATAAAAAATAGATTAAATATAAATATAAATTATACACATTTCAAAAAAATAAATTATATAAGCATTATATATAATGCTTGAAATATAGAAACTTAAAGACCATAAACTGTATAAAATTATTTTATTTATGCGATGCTAACTTAATATTTATTAATGTTCACACAAACCATTAATAGTTATATGCTAGCCATCCACAAGCCTTATGATGCAACCATGTCAACACATGCCATGCATGAGAAGTGGTGAAATGTGATTGTATTCATCATCCAACGTCTAATGTGGATCATCGATTAGGCATACGATGTATGAATCAAATTCATAAGGGAATACCTATTGACTTAAAATATATTAATTGTTAAAAATACTAAGATAAAAATTGACATTAGGAGGAAAAGAATTAGGAAATAAATACTAGACAATTGAAAATGATAATTATACAAATCTGAATGCAACTCCTTAATTTTATTAACTTAATATTTCTATAAATCACTAAAGATGAATGTAATTAGATTATTTCAATTGAATTCATGTATTTAGTAAAGGTACACTCATACAAATACAATGGAATAATATAGTGAAAGATTGGGTCTATAAACAAAGAACCTGCATGTAATAGGATGAGTTTACATTGGCTAGACATGTCAATGGATACAATATTATCTTTTAAGTGTGGATTTAACTTGTGTAATTTTTTAATCCTATGATAGTCTTGCACCTTTACATGCGAGTTTGCATTGGCTAGACAGGTCGATGGATACAATATTATCTTTTAAGTGTGGATTTATCTTGTGTAATTTTGTTATCCTATTATAATCTTTCACCTTTACATGCATATGAGATCTATACCTTTAACTTTGAATGCCCATGAATGTACACAAATGTATCTATTTTTCTTATTCTTGCTTCAAACCCTAAATGTGTATTGTAAGACAAATGTGAATTAGAATAACATGAGAAAGGGATAGGTTGAGATAACATTAGCCATCTCAGTGTGATTGAGTGTTGACTATGTATACAATACTCCAATGAAGGAACAAAATCACATGTAACTCTCCCACCTAGTTGAGTGTGTTAAATCCCATGTAAAACTAATATGTTGTGAAATCTTGAATAAAATCTTGAATATGGCTTTCAACACTTTGCAACCAATGAATTGACCATGCAAATAATGATTCAAACCTAGCTTATGGATTTATCTATTTAGGGTTTTTATATTTAGAATATTTTAATAAGTTATTTAAATGTCCATCCAAGAGAAGAGACCCCTAATTGATTACAATTGATGTGTTTATATAAGTAACTCTTTTAGGTTATTTATTTTAACTGACTTGAAAAACATGTTGGTTGGCACTTATTGCCATTTCTAATATAAAATACTCGTTGTTAAAGAGTGAGGGGCCAAGTCCTCTTTGAGTGGACAAGTTAAAAATATTAGATACATGAATTAATAGTTCGGTGTGCTCAAAATTCATATTGATTCTATAAAATATTTTCAATTTAATTTGATACAAACATATTTTCATTAATCATGACTCATATGAATATCATATTTAACTTACAAACCTAAGCATAACTCTATAGTTATTTAAATATTTCAATTTGAAACAAAATATTATCACCTAATGCTGCTAAAACTTAATTGAAATCTCATAAAAATATTGCTTCTTATCTCAAATTCCATTGAAAGGGTTGTCAAATAATAAAATCATCATCATAATTATTAATCCATTAGAATGATAATTTTTTTAGCATAGAATTGAACCTAGTTTTATAAGTACCATTTAATAGATTTGGAGAGCTTAAATAAAGCACTACTCAAAATACACATTGGAGTCTTATATGAGAACATAAGTGATTCCTTGCAAACACATATTAGCTTTGAAACTTAAATACAAACATACAATTTTACTACATTGACTAAAAAATAAATTTATTGGGTAGACTTGGCACTACATATAGCAAATGAAAATAGAACTTGGTATTATGGATAATCACAAAGGTATTACCTTATAATTTTTCAAACATAACATGCCAAAGAATAAAAAATTAATGTGTAATGATTAAGCATGGGTTAAAATTAATAAATACATGTTTTAAGTTCTTTATTTGTAATAGTGTTAATGACCTCTTAAGTTTTTTTTATATAAGCCACTAAATTTTTTCTTAGCTCCAATGTTTTATAAGGAAGTATAATTACTATGTTAAATCATTAACAGGGAACATGGTTGCATCAACACACATGTGTACTCATTCCTTGCTCTCACTTATTTTTAAAAAATTTAATTATTTTAAATTTTAGATTATAGGAATTGATTTATAATGTAACATGCTCTTGGTTATAGGTCATACAATAAAAAAGCACTCAAAATGGGCTCAAGTAATTATCATAGTGTGTTATACACACCAATGTACACATTTATTTCCTTTAACATAGTAATTTCATCTTTATGCATTACTAGATTAAAGGAGCGGGGAATGTATATACTAAAACTAAATATTTATAGCATCTTTGTCTTGTATATTTGACAAATATCAATAAGTACTCTCTCCTTTAGTTCTAGACATCTTTTCTGGTGAAAGGCTCACATTTGCCATATCGTTGTGCCTAAATGATTATCTCTTAGTTTGATCCCTATCATTTTAATGACCCAAGTCTCTTATATTCCAAATAAATCTTAAAATTTTGATAAAAATTTTTTACTATTAGTTTTAGATCCATTCCTATATTCTAACCATGAGGACACTACTAGTTACAGAGGGGAAATACCATTGATGGTAGTGTCCAAATCACTATCTAGTGTCTAGTTTCTAAAGGCCATCTAAATTAAAAATTATTCGAAGCCTATGGGTCGGCCCATTTGTCTTATTCAACCCTACCATAAGATTATTTCAAAATGTGAGGTAAACATACAAGTCCTAGCCTTCTAATTATTGATCTAACAAATACCAAGTAAATACCCATTAAAACTAAATCATTCAACTACACAACCAAGCTACTCTACCCTATTTATCCCTATTTTCATATCAAGCATAATATCAATCATATAACATGTCTGAAGCATTCAAAGGGCATCTTGTGAGTGATATTTTTTAAATTACAAGCTATATCATTGAATGCTTAATCATATAATATATTGTACCCTTATGCACACACTTCGCCACACACAAGGGAGAATTACATTAGTTTGAGGCCCTCCTTGAAGTATTGGCTATGTAGGGAGTAAACATTGATAGAGGGATATTTGGGGTTAACTGGACATTGTGAGCCCATTAATCCATTTTTAGCAAAATGTGTTCCAAGGGTGAAAAAGGGTGAAGAGTTAGGGTTTTAATCAATCAATAAAGAGATATTGCTTATATCCTAGATCTAAATACACCAATAGAAAGGCAATAGAAAATACAAAATGTCAAAGTTTCTTACATCTAGATCTAGTCTCTATTTCGTACTAGACACTTGCATCACAATTAGACATTAGTGTCGATGGCAGTATCCAAATCTAATGATAGTGTTTGTGGCCACATATGTGCAATGTATAGAAACTGATGACTAATTTAGAATATTGATCTTACATACTTTATACTTGTTTCCAATCCAGATCTACCTACACATAGTAAACCATGTACCATTGTTTCTTATTTATTGTAATATTTTTCAATAGCTGTACTTTACTATTTTTAGCAATTTCTCAGTTTTATAATACAAAATAATTTTAATTTGAGTTTTATATTAATTAATCTACTAAAATTTAGTTTATTACCTTTGTGATTGAACTAATTCTATATTCTTAACTCTATCCACCACACATAAAAAATTTAGGGTTAAACAAATACATGATTTTTTTAAAAATCTCATCAAAATGGTTTTTTTTTTTTTCAAACACATCAATGGATGGCATTATTATAGGCATAAACACTTTCTCACCAAACTAAATGTACTACCTACAATATTCTCCAATCGAAAACATCAACCCAACATTAAACTTCTTCTCGAAAATTAAATGAAGGGCATCATTTTTAAACTTTATTTTTAGTCATTGGTATGGGATTTCAATCCAGAAAGATAGTCCATGCAACTAACATGAGACCTATAGGTTGCTTTGTGTGACTAATAGGCGACCAACCACTTTTGAATAAATCATCAACTATAATCAAAGGCCATGTCACACGTCGATTTTGTTATGGACAAAATGTAAAATACTACAAAAAAGACTAGAAAATTCTCACTAGAAAACAAAGGCCAAATATTAAAAAGACATTTAAAATAAATCTATTATGATATATAAATTATATATATTTCATAAAAATAAATTATAAAATCATGTATAAAGATATAAAAATACACAAACCTAAAAGACCATTTATTTTATTTGTGAGATGCTACCTTAATATGGAAAAATAAAAAATATGAAAATGAAATTTAAATTTTATGTTTTTCAGTTGGGAGAAATGATCGCACAAACCATCATAAGTTATACGCTCGTCAAAGCTATTAATTTGAATAAACGACACAAAAATAGTCTATGAAGCAAAGTTGCGATACGCCATCTGACTTTGAATGCCATGCCTTCTCTCTCTCTGTGTTGCGTTTCCCTCTATAAATATGGCAGAGAGTTGAATGCAATCCCACCTCCATCTCCATCTTTATCTGGTACAAACTCATTCAGTGATTTATTATTGAATTGAAACTTTGTGAGATTTCTCTGAATTTTACTAAACAAAGCTTTAAATATGGCACGATTAGTGCTGCTGCTTGTGCTCAACGTTATATTTATGGTGAATGTCTCCGCTCGACATAACCTTCTTAAGGCACATCATAATGAGCAGTTACATTCATGCGGTTCCCATCGGAGCTGTAGCGGTACTATTCCACCAGAGCTTCAAAAATGCTGAACACCACCTTTTAATAAGGCACATCACAACAACAACAATCTTGCCCAAAGCATGGAGCAATTAGATTCATCTGGTTCACATCAATACTGGAGTGGCGATTTTGGGGACCCTAGATGCTCCCCACCACCTTTCAAAAAGGCACATCACAGCAACAACAATCTCACCCAAAACATGGAGCTGTTAGATTCATCGGGTTCAGATCCAAACTGCAACGGCACCATTCCAGACCCTAGATGCCCCCCACCACGCTCCATTAAGCCTGTTTTATCAGAGCAGAACTGGGCATATGGAAAGGTCCCTCATATAACCATTAATAATAATGTCATTCAAAGCCCTGATTCATACCTTCAGCCTACAGACAACCATTGATTCCTGTTCAATCCTATTATATTATATTATATTTCGATTTTCATTCATTCATTAGTAGATTGTAATAACAGTAATGCATCTTTATCCTTGGATTAGAAGAAATAAAACTGCAGCCATGAGTTTGCATGACAGTTTAATTCAATGAATCGTTCGAATGAGGGTTCTTATATCTCACACTGCTGCAATATCTCAATGCGCTAAACATCACGTAGCAAGAGTTATTGAAATTAGTAGTTGTGAAATCGTGGGGTATAAAACCACCTCTTTCTACACTCAGAATTTTGAACCTTACTAAGAAAACATAGAAAATGCAACCTTACTGCCTTTTCGCGTTCTGTTACCATTACGGAATTAGAGAGTTTTCAGACAAATTTTAATATTAAACAATTATATTTATTATATGGGTTGATATAATAAAATACGGTAGAGTTAGATAAATGTTGTTAGTTTGCAAGTGATATTCTAGTTTTCATTTTCTTCTAATCTCTAATTAAATTATAGTTTTTCAAGCAATTAAATTTTGTTATTTTATATGTATTAAAATATTTTAAAAATTTCTATAAATAAGTTTTATTTTTTTTGATTCAGGGAATATAATAATATTATTTATTGTCCATTGATGGATCTAAAATTTAACATGTCTTCACATGAATCAAGACTATTGTAGACACGACCAAGTAAAAAAAATGATATTTGTGCAGTTGTACACTGCTTATATTTAAAGTTGTTGGCATATTATCAATGCATAATGCTGTGGCTCTTACTATCGATATTGAATGCATATTACAGAAAATATTAATAATCACAAATTCTTAATGCATCACTTATGTTGCACCACCTAATCTTTTGCATATATTCTACTTTGATTTGGTGTGCATTCTTGAAAAAAATACTCTCAAATATGCGATTTCATCTTGGAGATAGGATTTACAGTACATTAAATGCTCTGTGTCGATAGTATCCCTCCATGCCTCACCTTTCCATTCTAGAGGCCCAAATTTCGATGATAGTGGTCTCATTATTATAGAGATGATAACAACATAAACCTGGTTTACGAACCTTTTGGGAAGGAAAGGAAGATTATTCAAATTCATAAGGCGATGTGGAAGGCATGAATAATATTGTGCCAAATGGATCCAAAATGTTTTTGAATTGGTGTTGGTCATTCACATGAATCGAGACTATTGGAGATAGAGCCAAATTAAAAAAATGATATTTGTGCAGTTGTACACTACTTATATTTAAATTTGTTGGCATATCATAAATGCATAATTTTTCCACTCTTACTATCGATATTCAATGCATATTGTAGAAAAAAATAATAATCACAAATTATTAATGCATCACTTGTGTTAAACCACCTGATCTTTTGCATATCTTCTACTTTGATTTGGTGTGCATTCTTAAAAAAAATACTCTCAAATATGTGATTTCATCTTGGAGATAGGTTTTACAGTACATTAAATGGTCTGAGTTAATAGCTAGCCTCAATGCCTCACCTTTCCATTCTAGAGGTTCAAATTTCAATGATAGTGGTCTCATTATTATAGAGATGATAAGAACATAAACTTGGATTACAAACCTTTTGGGAAGGAAAGGAATATTATTCAAATTCATAAGGTGATTTGGGAGGCATGAATAACATTGTGCCAATTGGATCCAAAATGTTTTTGAAATTACTTTGCACCTATACTTTTCCTCTTTGATAGTCTTGTCCATCTGGGATGGTTGTATGCAATTTCATTTCATTATAGGTTAACCTGTGCCCAAATTCTCTTTTATGGAATTATATGTGGACATAATCAACGCATTTGTATCAATTTAGTCCTCTTCATGATCATGGCTCTTTGATTCTAGTATTGATTTTATTTTGAAAATGTTATTTTGAATTGGTGTTCTTGTATCTCTGCAAATGAATCATGGGTTGGTCATTGGCATGGATTATGAGTCTACACCCTTCAAAACAAAGGCATTTTCTTACATAAAGAAGGTGAAACTATACTTGTTAGACTGGCCCAAGATATAAATATCACTCTCACAGAAAGAGAAAAATGATGCCATCTTTCTATGAAGGAGAGAAAATTTCCATAGAGGTCTAAAAAGAGTGAAAATATGTGGACAAGATATTAAAAGTAACTGGGGAGGCTTCTTCTTTTTTAGTTAATTTCTACATCTATTTCATGCCCTTTTATTTTCTTGTAAAACTAAGCTTAGCACAATGAAAAGGTAAGATATACTATCCTAACATTTTATGTAATATTTTAGCCATTACCTTAATATCTTGTTCAATTGAATGAATGGATGGAATTGATCATATGATTATGTTTTCTTAAAAAACCAAGGGGTTAGAAAATTATTAAGGACATCAAAAAGATAGGGTTTGAAGGTTATTTTGTTTTTTTATTCCTAGATCTCTAAAAATGAACTGTGGGTTAGCTATTGGCATGGCTCGTGATTCTACAAAGGACTTTTCTCATACAAAGAAGGTGAAACTAAATAATGCAAATGAGAACCAAGATAATAAGAGAAAGGAATGGGAATTTCAAATATAAAAAAACATGTATGGTTATCCTTTGGTCATCCTCTCTGATCCAAGTTCCTTGGAGACTCCTAGTTATGTTATATCTATTCTGGTTGAGGGCTCCCTAATTCATGACATTTTTTCTCTGCTTGAGGGTAGTTTGTCTAAGGACAGAATCCGCTCAATTAAATTGAGCCTCATGAATAAATCTATGAAGATCATAATGATAAGGAAAGAGTTAAAAGAAATTTGATGGGCCATTTTCTTGAGAGTTGGTTTGGGGGATAAACCCTAAACCCTAAACCCTAGTCCTTAAACACTAAACCCTAAACCCTTCTGTAGTCAAGGGATAAAAATATACTAGAAAAGATGGATTTGGGTTTTAGGACTCAGGAGAAATCTGGGAGAGGTCCCCATTAGGTTCTAAGGGGTGTTTTTATTTTTTCCCTGTCTATTCTATTTTGTCATTTTTTTGTTCGATTTATTGCTCTCTTTTTGTGCTCTACTCATTCTATCTTGTAGGTTTCCTTTTTACTGGGTAAATATGCCCTATGTTTCTTCTTAATGTATACTATTAGAGACCCAGGCCTACTAATATGCCCTAGGATGGATTTCACACCATTCCAAGGTGGGCTTATTTAATTCAGAACTAGCCATTAAATGGGGATGGGACAAGTCCACTATTAGTAAGTTTTAATTTTTTTTAATTCATGGAATATAATAATATTATTTATTGTCCATTTATTGACCCAAAATTTAATATTTTATTGCTACCTTCACATGAATCGAGACTATTGGGGACATGGGCAAATTTAAAAAATGATATTTGTGTAGTTATACACTACTTATTTTAGAGTTGTTGGCATATTATCAATGCATCATGTTGTTGATCTTGCTGTCAATATTGAATGCATATTGACATTTTTTTTAATAATCACAAATTATTTATGTGTCACTTATGTTTCACCCCCTGATCTTTTGGATATATTTTAGTTTGATTTGGTGTGCATTCTTGAAAAAATTACTCTCAAATATGTGATTTGATCTTGGAGATAGATTTTATAGTGCATTAAATGGTCTGAATTGATTGCAGGCCTCAATGCCTCACCTTTCCATTTCAGAGGCCCAAATTTCAATGATATTTGTCTCATTATTATAGAGATGATAAGAACATAAACTTTGTTTACAAACCTTTTTGGAAGGAAAGGAAGATTATTCAAATTCATAAGGTGATGTGGGAGGCATGAATAACATTCTACCAATTGGATCCAAAAAAATTTTGAAATTACTCTGCATATGAAATTTTCGTCTTTGATAGTCTTATCCATCTAGCATGGTCGTATACAATTTCATTTAAGTCTAGGTTAATATGTGTCCAAATTCTCTTTTATTAAATTGTATGTGGACATAATCAATGCATTTGTATTGATTTAGTCCTTTGTATGATCATGGCTCTTTGATTCTAGTACTAATTTTATCTTAAAATTGTTATTTTGATTTATTGTTCTTATATCTCTACAAATGAATCGTGGGTTGGTCATTGGCATGGATTGTGAGTCTACACCCTCTGAAATAAAGGCATTTTATCACACAAATAAGGTGAACCTAGACATGTTAGAATGGCCCAAGATATATATCACACTCTCATAGAAAGAGAAAAAGGATGCCATTTTTCTATGTAGGGGAGAAAATTTCCATAGAGGTCTACAAAGAGTGAAATAAATGTTGACAAGATATTACAAGTAAATGGGGAGGCTTCTTCTTTTTTAGTTAATTTCTACATCTATTTCATGCCACTTTATTTTCTTATAAAACTAATATTAGAACAATGCAAAGGTAAGAGATACTATCCTAACATTTTTTTTTAATCTTTTAGCCATTGCCTTATTATCTTGTTGAATTGAATAAATGGATGGAACTAACCATACTAGTATGTTTTCTTCAAAAAACAAGGGGTTAGAAAATTAATATGGACATTAAAAAGATAGGGTTGGAATGTTATTTTATTTTTTAATTCCTAGATGTTTGAAAATTAATAGTGGGTTGGCTATTAGCATGGTCATGATTCTACACTATATAAAAGAGATGCCTTTACTCATACAAAGAAGGTGAACCTATATAAGACAAATGAGAAATAAGATAATAGGAGAAAGGAATGGTCATTCCAAATATAAAAAACATGTGTGATGATCCTCTGGTCATCCTCTCTGATCCAAGTTCCCTTGAGGCTCCTAGTTAGGTTATTTATTTTTGTGTTGAGGGCTCCCTAGTGGATCTTAGTCCTGATGTTTATGCTCTGCTCAAGGGTAGTTTGTCTAAGGACATAATTTACTTGATTGAATTGATCCTATTGAATAAATTTATGTAAATCATAATGATAAGGAAAGATTTAAAAGAAATCTGATGGGCCATTTTATCAAGAGTTTGTTCGGGGACTAAACCCTAAACCCTAAACTGTAAACCCTTATGTAGTCAAGGGATAAAAATATACTCAAAAATATGGACTCAGGTCTAGGACCCAAGAGAAATATGGGAAAGGTCCTCATTAGGTTCCATGGGGTGATTTTGTTCATGCCCTATTTATTCTATTTTGGCATTTTTGGGTTAGATGTGTTGCTCTCTTTTTATGCTCTACTTGTTATATCTTATAGGTTTCTTTTTTACTAGGTAAATGTGCCGTATGTTTCTTCTTACTATTTCCTTTCAGAGACCTGGGCCTCCTAATATTCCATGGGATGGATTCCACACCAGTCAAAGGTGTGCTTATTTAATCTCGAACTAGCCATTAAATGGGGATGGACAAGTCCACTATGAGTGGACAAGTTTAAAATATCACATAAATACTTTAATAGTTAATTGTGCTCAAAATTTCACATTATAAATTTTAATATTAAATGATGATATTTATTATATGAGTTGATATAATAAAATACGGTCAAGTTAGATAAAAGTTGTTAGTTTGCAAGTGATATTATATTTTTCATTTTCTTCTAATCTCTAACTAAATTATAATTTTTCAAACAATCCAATTCTATTATTTTGTGTGTACTAAAATAGTTAAACCTTTTTAATAAGTAATTTTTATTTCTTTTCTATTTGATGGAATATAATAATATTATTTATTATCTATTGATAGACCTAAAATTTAACATATTATTATTATCTTCACATGAATCGAGACTATTGGAGACAGGGCCAAATTAAAAAAATGATATTTTTGCAGTTATACACTACTTATATTTAAATTTGTTGGCATATCATCAATGCATAATTTTTCCACTCTTACTATCGATATTCAATGCATATTATAGAAAAAAATTAATAATCACAAATTATTAATGCATCACTTGTGTTAAACCACCTGATCTTTTGCATATCTTCTACTTTGATTTGGTGTGCATTCTTAAAAAAAAAACTCTCAAATATGTGATTTCATCTTGGAGATAGCTTTTATATTACATTAAATGGTCTGAGTTGATAGCTAGCCTCAATGCCTCACCTTTCCATTCTAGAGGTTCAAATTTCAATGATAGTGGTCTCAATATTATAGAGATGATAAGAACATAAACTTGGTTTACAAACCTTTTGGGAAGCAAATGAATATTATTCAAATTCATAAGGTGATTTGGGAGTCATAAATAACATTGTGCCAATTGTATCCAAAATGTTTTTGAAATTACTTTGCACCTATAATTTTCCTCTTGAACAGTCTTGTCCATCTCACATGGTTGTATGTAATTTCATTTAAGTTTAGGTTAACGTGTGCCCAAATTCTCTTTTATGGAATTGTATATGGACATAATCAATTCATTTTTATCAATTTAGTCCCTTTCATGATCATGGCTCTTTTATTCTTTTACTAATTTTATTTTGAAATTGTTATTTTGATTTGTTGTTCTTGTATCTCTACAAATGAACTATGGGTTGGTCATTGGCATGGATTAGGAGTCTACACCCTTTGAAACAAAGGCATTTTATTACACAAATAAGGTGAAACTAGACATGTTAGAATGGCCCAAGATATATATCTCACTCTCACAGAAAGAGAATAAGGATTCCATTTTTCTATGAAGGGGAGAAAAATTCCATAGAGGTTTAAAAAGAGTGAAAAAAATGTGGACAAGATATTACATGTAAATGGGGAGGCTTCTTCTTCTTTAGTTAATTTCTACATCTATTTCCTGCCACTTTATTTTCTTGTAAAACTAAGCTCAAAATAATGAAAAGGTAAGATATACTATCCTAACATTCAATGTAATCTTTTACCCGTTGCCCTAATATCTTGTTGAACTGAATGAATGGATGAAACTGACCATACTAGTATGTTTTCTTCAAAAACTAAGGGGTTAGAAAATTATTATAAACATCAAAAAGATAGGGTTTGAAGGTTATTTTGTTTTTTTTAATTCTTGGATCTCTAAAAAGGAACTATGGATTGGTTGTTGGCATGGCTCATGATTTTACACCATCTAAAAGAGAGGCCTTTACTAATACAAAGAAGGTGAATGTAAATAAGACAAATGAGAAAAAATATAATAGGATAAATTAATGGGCATTTCAAATATTAAAAAAATATGTGTGATGTTCCTCTAGTCATCTTCTCCTATCCAAGTTCCCTGGAGGCTCCTAGTCATGTTATTTCTATTCTAGTTGAGGGCTCCCTAGTGGATCCTAGTCACAGCATTTTTGCTCTAATTGAGGGTAGTTTATCTAAGGATATAATTCACTCAATTTAATTGAGCCTAAAGATTAAATCTATGAAGATCATAATGATAAGGAAAGAGTTACAATAAATTTGATGGGTCATTTTCTTGAGAGTTGGTTTGGGGGCTAAACCCTTAACCCTAATCCTTAAACCCTAAACCCTAAACCCTTTTATATTCAATGGATAAAAATATAATAGAAAATATGCACTCAATTTTAGGACCTAGGAGAAATCTGGGAGAGGTCCCCGTTAGGTTCCATGGTGTATTTTTGTTTGTGCCCTATCTATTCTATTTTACCATTTTCTTGTTTGATCTATTGCTCTCTTTTTGTGATCTACTCATTCTATCTTGTAGTTTTATTTTTTACTGGGTAAATGTGCCCTATGTTTCTTATTAATATATCCTTTTAGAACCCTGGGCCTCCTGATATGCCCTAGGATGGATTCCACAGTAATCAAAGGTGGGCTTATTTAATTTAGAACTAGCCAATAAATGGGGATGGAACAAGTCCACTATGAGTAACTTTTAATTTTTTTAATTCATAGAATATAATAATATTATTTATTGTCCATTTATTGACTTAAAATTTAATATTTTATTACTACCTTCACATGAATTGAGACTATTGGGGACATGGCCAAATTAAAAAAATGATATTTGTGCAGTTGTACACTACTTATATTTAAAGTTGTTGGTATATTATCAATGCATAATGTTACCACTCTTTCTATCAATATTGAATACATATTGTAAAAAATATTAATAATCACAAATTATTAATGTGTCACTTGTGTTGCACCACCTGATCTTTCACATATATTTTAGTTTGATTTGGTGTGCATTCTTGAAAAAAATACTCTCAAATATGCGATTTGATCTTGGAGATAGATTTTATAGTCCATTAAATCGTATGAGTTGATCTCATGCCTTAATGTCTCACCTTTCCATTCTATAGGCCCAAATTTTAATGATAGTGGCCTCATTATTATAGAATTGATAACAACATAAACTTAATTTACAAACATTTTGGGAAGAAAAGGAAGATTATTCAAATTCATAAGGTGATGTGGGAGGCATGAATAACATTCTTCCAATTGGATCCAAAATGTTTTTAAAATTACTTTGCACTTATAATTTTCCTCTTTGATAGTCTTGTCCATCTGGGATGGTCATATGCAATTTCATTTAAGTCTATGTTAACATGTGCCCAAATTCTCTTTTATGAAATTGTATGTGGACATAATCAATGCATTTGTATCAATTTATTCCTCTTCGTTATCATGGCTCTTTGACTCTAGTACTAATTTTATTTTGAAATTATTATTTTGATTTATTGTTCTTGTATCCCTACAAATGAACTTTGGGTTGGTCATTAGCATGGCTCGTTAGTCTACACCCTCTAAAATAAAGGCATTTTCTCACACAAAGAAGGTGAACCTAGATATATTAGAATGGCCCAAGTTATATATCTCACTCTCATAGAAAGAGAAAAAGGATGCCATTTTTCTATGCAGGGGAGGAAAATTCCATAGAGGTCTAAAAAGAGTGAAAAAAATGTGGACAAGATATTACAAGTAAATGGGAAGGCTTCTTCCTTTTTAGTTAATTTTTACATCTATTTCATGCTACTTTATTTTCTTATAAAACTAAGCTCAGAACAATGAAAAGGTAAGATATACTATCCTAACATTTTCTGTAATCTTTTAGCCATTGCCTTAATATCTTGTTGAATTGAATGAATGGATGGAACTAACCATACTAGTATGTTTTCTTAAAAAACTAACGGGTTAGAAAATTATTATGGACATCAAAAATATAGGTTTTTAAGGTTATTTTGTTTTTTTATTCCTAGATCTCTAAAAATGAACTGCGGGTTGGCTATTGGCATGGCTCATGATTCTACACTGTCTAAAAGAAAGGACTTTTTTCATACAAAGAAGGTGGACCTATATAAGAAACATGAGAACCAATATGATAAGAGAAATAAATGGTCATTTTAAATATAAAAAACATGTGTGATGATCCTCTGTTCATCCTCTCTAATCTAAGTTCCCTTGAGGAACCTAGTTAGGTTATTTCTTTTCTGGTTGAGGGCTCCCTAGTGGATCTTAGTCATGATGTTTATGCTCTACTTGAGGGTAGTTTATCTAAGGATATAATGTGTTCAATTGAATTGAGCCTCATGAATAAATCTATGGAGATCATAATGATAAGGAAAGATTTAAAAGAAATACGATGGGCCATTTTCTCAAGAGTTGGTTTGCGGTCTAAACCCTAAACTATAAACCCTAAATTGTAAACCCTTATGTAGTCAATGGATAAAAATATACTAGAAAATATGGACTCAAGTCTAAGACCCCAGAGAAATATGGGAAAGTTCCTCATTAGGTTCCAAGGGGTGATTATGTTTGTGCATCGTTTATTCTATTTTGGCTTTTTTTGGTTATATCTATTTTTCTCTTTTTGTGCTCTGCTTGGTCTATCTTGTAGGTTTCTTTTTTACTAGGTCATTATGCCCTATGTTTCTTCGTACTATTTCCTTTTGGAGACCCAAGCCTCTTGATATGTCCTAAGGTGGATTCCACACTAGTCAAAGGTGGGCTTATTTAATTTAGAACTAACCATTAAATGGGGATGGGACAAGTTAACTATGAGTGGACAAGTTTAAAATATCACATACATACTTTAATATTTAAGTGTGCTCAAAATTTCACATTGCATCTAAACCAATCAATGATATAAAACTTGATCTCATAGTAGACACCATAATTTCTCCCTTCAATAGTTCATTTTATCACTTTGCCATAAATTCCAACTTATTTTGGTGGACAAGGGTGGTATTCACCTCCTCAATGTAATTTTTCCTATATTGTACTTGTTATTTCTCCCTCTAATCAGGATGATGAGGATGATAAATATATGTGGGATAAGAATGATTGGGAGTCAATACCATATATAATAGAAGATACTAATAACATCTACATCCTCCTCTCCTACTTGTGGTTTCCACATTTGCTTAGATGTTCTTTTAATTTTTAGTTTCCTTTTTATGGCATGTTATCTATGTTTTCTCTACTTTTGGATTGAATTTATTTTTATTAAAATTATTTTAAGTTTATTGGAATTGTCTGATGTGACTTTAGAGTTTGATCATTACTTTTAGTATATATTAATAACATAGTGATAAACTAATACATAGAAATATTTTCTTCAATAAAAACAACTAAAAAACATTTAGTGGTCTACACTAGGGTTTTGATTCCTAACATGAACTAACTAACCATTTAATAGTCAAGCAATGTAGTATTGGAACATACATGTTGATATTGAAAATATTATAATAAATTTGACTTCAACTTGTGTGATGAAAGTGCTTAACAATAAAATTATAACATGATGTGTCTATGCTCCATTTTTGCCAAATGAGTTATTTGACTTATCTATATATGATATCAATGTTTTCAATCATGTTGAACTTGCAAAAAATTCAAATAATAAAAAGATAAAGGGGTGAATCAACATAGTTAACTTCAAAATGTAAAAATAAAGAGGTTATGACTGGATGTACAACACTTAAAAGGAGTATTAGGGGGATAATAAAATGAGATAGAAAGAAAGAATATGTGATAATGAAACATGGTTTCTAACCAAAAAAAAAGTAAAAAATAGGTCAATAATACCTAATTTAAAAACACAACTCGTATATGCTATTCAAAAAAATTATTATAATTTTAATATACAAAATAATAAAATTATAGAATATCACTTAACAATGTAGCTAGTTTGTATTCACAGCTCAGACTCAACACTAGAGGATAAAATGCTAGCTCTAAATACTGCACCTAAAATTTTGGAAACATAAAACAAAGGTGAAAAATACATGAAGATCAAAACCACATTACATCAACAAATGATACTCAAAATCACATTACAGTCCATAAGATAATTAATCATAGGATATAACACCCAAAAAACGAGGTGGAGGATTGTCCTTGTGTGACAAAGTAGTCCAATCAAAAGGCTCTACAAAAGGAGGATACAAATGAGTTGTTATTATTTTGAAATTTTTATTCTGATTTGTTGTTCTTGTATCTCTGTAAATGAACTGTGGGTTATTCATTGGCATGGCTCATGAGTCTACATCCTCCAAAACAAAGGCATTTTATCACACAAAGAAGGTGAACCTAGAAATGTTAGAATGGCACAAGAGATATATCTCACAGTCACAGAAAGAGAAGAAGGATGCCATTTTTCTATGAAGGGGAGAAAAATTCCATAGAGATATAAAAAAAGTGAAAAAAATGTGGACAAGATATTACAAGTAAATAGGGAGGCTTCTTTTTTAGTTAATTTCTACATCTATTTCATGCCACTTTATTTTCTTGTAAAACTAAGCTCATAACAATGGAAAAGTAAGATATATTGTCACAACATTTTCTATCATCTTTTAGCCATTACCTTAATATCTTATTGAACTGAATAACATCAAAAAGATAAGGTTTGAAGGTTATTTTGTTTTTTTATTCTCAGATCTCTAAAACTGAACTGTGGGTTGGTTGTTGGCATGATTTATGATTGTACACCACCTAAAAGAGAGGTCTTTGCTCATACAAAGAAGGTGAACCTAAATAAGACAAATGAGAACCAAGATAATAGGAGAAAGGAATCAGTTAAACCAATCATAGCCACCCTAATGTGACTAAGTGTTACTTACATATCCCATACTCCAACGAAGGAATCAAATCACATGTAGTTCCTCTAGTTAGTTGAGTGTGTGTAATCTTATGTAATACTATAATGTAGTGTAATATTGAATATGGATTTAAACACAAGGAGAGTTATCATTTGACATTGAAAATAGTGATTCAAAAAAAGCTTAGGGCTTTATCATTTTAGGGATTTTAGACTTGGAAGCATTTAATAAGTTTATTTCAATGTACATCCATGTTAAGAGAGCCCTAAATCCTTAAAATTAATGTGTTTATATATGGAAATCTTTTGGTAAATTTCCTTTAACTGACTTGAAAAACATGTGGGTTGACCCTGATGAGCAATTCAAATGTAAAAGCCATGTGTGTTGATCCTCTGGTCATCTTCTTCAATCCAAGTTCCCTAAAGGCTCCTAGTCAGGCTATTTATATTTTAGTTGAGGTTTCCCCAGTGGATCCTATTCTTGATATTTCTACTCCATTTGATGGTTGAGCCTCAGGAATAAATCTATGGGGATAATATAGATAAGGAAAGAGATAAAATAAATCCAATGGGCCATTTTACCAAGACTTGGTTTAGGGGCTAAACCCTAAACCCTAGACCCTAGACCTTAAACCCTAAACCCTTATGTATTCAAGGGATAAAAATATATTGGAAAATATGGACTTGGGTTTAGGACCCAAGATAAATCTAGGAAAGCTTCCCGTTAGGTTCCAGGGGGTACTTTTGTTTGTTCCTTGACTATTCTATTTTGGCATTTTTTGGTTTGATACGTAGCTCTCTTTTTGTGCTCTTCTTGTTCTATCTTGTAGGTTTATTTTTACTGGGTAAATGTGCCTTATGTTTCTTCTTATTGTATCTTTTTGGAGACCCAAGCCTCTTGATGTGCCCTGAGATGGATTTCACACTAGTCAAAGGTAGG
This sequence comes from Torreya grandis, assembly GCA_037957365.1. Lineage (NCBI taxonomy): Eukaryota > Viridiplantae > Streptophyta > Pinopsida > Cupressales > Taxaceae > Torreya > Torreya grandis. Next base: position 1,562,558 of record JARHVA010000387.1, read on the forward strand.
CTTATTTAATTTAGATTTAGCCATTAATCAAGTCCAGTATGAGTGGATAAGTTTAAAATATTACATACATTCTTTAATAGTTAAATGTGTTCAAAATTTCACATTGCATCTAGAAAATATTTTGAATGTGATTTGATTAAGAAATTGTATATTAATCCTTGACTCAGACAAAGATTATATTTAGTTTTAAAACATAAACATAGTTTTATTGTTACTTTAATTAAAAATAATTCAATTTGTAAAAAACATTGTTACCTAGGGTTGCTATAGAATAATTAACATTTCCAAAAAAATATTTCTTCTTATCTAAAAATCTAGCCATAGGCTCACCAATAAACAAAAAACATCAAAATAAAAGTTTTTTAAGCATAGAAATGAACCATTTAATATATTTTGAGAGCTTCACGATAATTCCACTTAAAATACATTTTGGATTCCTAGATGGAAGTAGAAAGTATTACCTTGAAAACATAGACTAGCATTGAAACTTAAAAAAGAGCTAATTTTATTACACAAACTAAAAAATAAATCTCTTGGCTAGACTTGGTGCTACATGGAGTACATGAGAATGGAATTTTATATTTTGAATAATCATAATAGTATAACCTTATAAGTTTACAATATTAACATGCCAAGGAAGATAAAATTAATGTGCAATGATAGAATTGGGTTGAAACTAATACATGTTTTAATTTCTTATACTTTAATAATGTCCACACATAAAATTATATTTCTTGATAAAAGTTAATATGGTATGATAATGTTGATCAGGTTTTAATTTGTATAGTTTATGCTCATAAAATTATATTTTTAATTAGATTTTAAATGGTATAATAATGTCATCCATTTTTTTAAATGGAATAATTTCTAAGTGATAGTCAAATGGATGTCAAACTAAAGGTTGGAATTAAATTGTACATACTCAATATAGTACAACACATGACCAACCCAAGGGAATGTGGCTAAAATCAATAGTGTATAACCTAATCTCATAGTAGACACCACAATTTCTCCCCTCAATAGTTCATTTTATCACTTTGCCATAAATTCCAACTTATTTTGGTGGACAAGGGTGGTATTCACCTCCTCAATGGAATGTTTCTTGGCTTACACTTGCTATTTCTCCTCCAATCAGGAGGTTGAGGATGATAGAGATATTTAGGAAAAGATTGATTGGGATACAATACCATATACAATAGAAGAGACTACTAGAAGCCATATCCTCCTCCCATTCTTGTGGATTCCCCATTTGCTTAGATGTTCTTTTAATTTTTAGTTTCCTTTTTATGGCTTGTTATCTATGTTTTCTCTACTTTTGGATTGAATTCTTTTTAATAAAATTATTTTATGTTTACTGGAATTAGTTGATGTGACCTTGTAGTGTGATCATTGATTTTATTATATATTTATAACATACTAATAAACCAATACATAGAAAAAAAAATCATAAAAAATAAATAAAAAACATTCAGTGGTCTACACTAGGTGATTCCTAACATGAACTAATCAACCATTTAATAATCAATCGATGTAGTATTAGAACATTGATGTTGATATTGAAAATATTATAACAAATTAGACTTCACCTTGTGTGATGAAAGTGCTTAACAATAAAATTCTACTATGATGTGTATATGTTCCCTATTTGTTAAATGAGTTATTTGACTTATCTATATATGATATCAATGTTTTCAATCATGTTGAACTTGCAAAAAATTCAAATAAGAAAAAGATATAGGATGAATCAGCACAGTTAACTTCAAAAGGTAAAAAGAAAGTGGTTATGACTATATGTACAATAGTGAAAAGGAGTATTAGGGGGATAATAAAATGAGATAGAAAGAAAGAATATGTGATAGTGAAACAAGGTTTCTAACCATCAAAAAGTTAAAAATAAGTCAATAATACCTAATTTTAAGAAATAACTCGTATATACTATTGGAACACTTTATTATAACTTTAATATACAAAATAATAAAATTATAGAAGATTACATAACAAGGTAGCTAGTTTATATTCACGGCTTAGACTCAACACTGAAGGATAAAATGTTAGCTCTAAAAAATGCACCCAAAAATTAGAAACATAAAACAAAAATGGATAAGACATTATGATCAAAACAAAATTACATAAATAAATGATGCTCAAAATCATATTACAACCCATAAGATAATTAAGCATAGGCCATATCACCTAAAGGAGGAGGTGGAGGATCATCCTTAGGTGATAGAGTAGTCCAATTAGAAGGCTCTACAAAAGGAGGATGCAATGCCACATAGAATACAAGGGGTATAAAATCATATATATCACCCATATATTAGTGGGATGAGTTTGAATAATAGTTCTAATAGGAGAACCCATCAAGGAGGGTGTTATAACAAATTTTCCATGTGGTGGCAATAACTTCCATCCCTGCTATTGAAAGCTAGGGGAGAAGTGGTTACAATTTTGGGAATGACTTCCATGTCTCCTAGGAGGTGGTGGCAATGTACCTTGCATTGTTTAAATTTTTATAGTATGTATAACACCAAATGTTGGACATATAGTTCTAAAATGCTTGGAAGCTATGGAATTGAATCTAATTTTGGAGCTAGTTTATGAAAAGTTTGGAGATAGCATTGCGATGTTAACTACAATAGGGCCTCATATGTAAATTTTTGGGAGAATAGTTGTCTTTGAGAGATCTATATGATTGATCCATAGATTGTGTTATTGTGTTTATGTTTTTCAATTCCCTTTGAGTGAGATAATAAAAAGGACTAGATTACTTAATGGTTACATGGGTTTATGGCCAATTTTGAAATTTGAGGTGTTGAAGGATGAGGTTTTGGATCATTAGACAAGTTTGTCTATGTATATAATAATATCTTACCCATTGTTATAATGTTTTTCAAGTTTTGGCATTATAATTTTGATATCTTTATATAGACATGGTTTCATGAGATCTCAAGGAAGGTTGGTTTGAAGATATATAATCTTGTGGTAAAACTAAAAGCTATAAAATATTGTTTAAATGTTTACACTAAGGAGGCCTTCAAGATTGTATCCAAAGATAGGGACTTAAGGAAGATACCATCATTTATGAGGAAGGTAGAGAGTGCCTTGATGATATTTATAAGAATGGGAATTTATTTGGAAACTTAAGTCAAAAGGAGATGGTTCGAGAAGGTGACAAAGACACTAGGTTTTGTCAACAATCTACCATCAAACATAGGTGGAGAATAAAACCAAGAGGCTAGAATATAGAATTATTGGATTTTGTTTCATAATTTAGGCTATATCTACTTTTTATGACTAAAAGATAAAGCTCCTGGTCTTAATCTTATTGAATTTATTGAAGAGTCTGAATGGTCCAATAAATATTGAAGGCTATGAATGCAATTTTTTTCCCTCTCTTATTCCAAAGAGGAGGGATGTTATATCCCTTGATGGCTATCTCCCAATCTTGTTATGGATCAATATTTACAAGCTACTCCTTAATGTTGTTAATAAAATGAAGGATATTTTCATCTCTAATATAAGGTATGGTTGTTTCAATGGCATGGCTAGAAAGGAATTGGAAGATATTTCAGAGTATTGTTTAACCTTTTATGCTAAGAGGTATAAGTACATTGGTAGGGAGGGGTGGAAGGAGTGAGTGTAATAGTGTGAATTGTCAATAAAAATTGATGATGTTAAATTTGACATACTTTTGATTATCACATAATAATTTAGACCTTAAATTTGAGGTCCATTTGACCATTATAGAGGAGTTTTCCTTCTTATTTAGAGAAGAAGTTTTTCTCTTTCTTGGAGAAGGTAATTAAAAAATTGTGATATCTTGGGCTTATAGTGGAGTTTAGAATCTATTTTTATCCCCAAAAAGGTTTTTTGATCCCTATGCAGTGGTACAACTAGATTGAGGACAACTTTCACCAACTAGTGGGAAATTTATGGAGAAGTTAATGGATTTGTTAATTCTAGTGTTGTATGTGATAGTTCCAAGATACATGCCTTGAGATTAATATCTCTAAGAATTTTTAAGGTAGATATATGTAAGGTACTTGCACAAGTAATAAGACACTTGGAAAGGGTTTGACAATGGCATTTTTGACATAATGACTATTCTTAATCATAGAAAAACTTAAGAATTTGGGCCAAAGGATTAGGATACTCAGAATAAATTTTATAATAAGTTATTACTAATGAAAAAACTAGGGTGGGTGTTTACTAGCAGACCTTCAAATGTTTGGTTTGAATTAAACTTTGATGGTGTTTCTTTGCGTCTTGTTGGTTTCACTATTTTTAATTCTAAAGTTGAAGATGTGGCTTTTTGAGGTGATGTATACTTGGATGAAGACCATCAATATGGATGGGGAAGTACTTTTTCTAATGGTTGGAGACTCGTTGTGGAGTGTCAAGGTGATAGGCTTATGGTTGAAGGTGACTCAAATTATGTTAATACTATCAATAATGACAAACTAAATAGAAATTAAAATGCATGCTATAGTATGTGAAATTTTTTAAGGTATATTTTAAGAAATATCCCTTCATTTCTTCAGGGAAAGTAATAAATTTTTCAATGATAAGCCTTTAGAGTTTGTATTCTTAGCTAGATGTTTTTTTTTTCTACGTTAATGGATACTGTTGTATATGGTCCTGAATACTGATATAAAACTAATCATATATGAATCCTTATATGTTCCTTCTTGGATTGATTAAAGATATGTTGGGTCCCCTTTGAATATCCCTAAATATGTCTTGAATATCTGAAAGGCTCCCAATGTACCCTAGAAATATCCAAGGTTAGTTTTTTTTTGTTTTCACTTGATAAAAAGTCAAATATAGACTTCTAAATTAAATAAAAAATAAACACTATGGGCCTACTTATTTCAAAGTTTGGAGTGTATACTACTAACTATTAAAGGTTGGGGACCTATTTGATCTTTTGCATGAAAATTTAGTGGACTCATAATCTCTCATTGGAGGAAATATTGATTGTGTTATTGTCAAATGGTGCCCTATTCAAATGGTTTCCATCTCTTCTTTGTTGTGTGACCATATTATACTATTCATCATGGTGGTAATTAGGAATATGTATTTAGCATTTACATTAGTAATTTAGAAGGGTTTCACTCCATGTATCTTCTCTCTACATGTGTATGAATTTACCAAAAATTTTATTATCAAATTTGAGTTATCCATTCCCTGCCATCATACAAACTTGGTCATGATATTAGGGGTAATTTATTTATTGTAGTGTATGTAAAATTATAGATAAATTATTTAATATTATTTTGACATGTTGCTAACATTAGCCATGTTGGTATATGTGATACCTTTACAATGAAATTAATTTAATATACTAATTTGTCTTGGTTTTTTCCATGCATTGTAAAAATTTTACTAAGTACTTATTTTAAGACTAATCTAAGTTCAACCACTAAATATCATGACATTTAGCATTGAATTATTAGTGCATTTTGTGGTTGTTTTACTTATATTATTTATTCTATGCATATTATGTGATTAATATTGCTTATTTAGTTATATTTTAAATATTTAATATATATTCTCATATGAACATATCCAAAAATGTATCTAATCCCCCTCAAAAAAATTATATCTAGGTATCTGATTCTTGTATCCATATCTGTACTCATACCAATATCGACTACTTCATTATTTTTATTTGTAATTTTTGGTGCTAACTTTGTTTAGAAAGATTAGATGCTATGAGTCACTTATAAAGATATTTTACTTAAAATATTTTAATATGAGACTTGTGAATAACAAGTTATTGCACTTTTTTCATCTCAATAGTTCTTCAACATCCTTGGCATTTTATCAGAGATAAACTATAACCTTTCTTAAATGGGTATTTATCAACATAGTGAGTTTCATGATGAGGGTGTGTTTTGAATATATAATTTGAGAACAAAGTTAGTTATACTATTATGTATTCTAGGCTAGTGGGAAAGAAACCATTATTAAAAGTAATGAAGCCAAATACTATCAAGACAAGAAAATACCAATAGGTGGAGCTTCTAAAACAATAACCTCTATTGATTGATATTGAATCATTCAAATAATTATAAACCATGCATAAATAAGCCTCAACTTAGAATTGGAGTTGACATGCAAAAATTTAGAACTCTAAAAATAATAAATCTCAACCTAGTATTTTTAGTAAGTTTTACATACAAGAGTGCATAGCTCTAAAAATCTTCAAAAATAAACTAAACACTAAAATTAAGCTATCAAATGAATATCAATTGAAGCTAAATTCTGGTTATTAAAAAAAATTATAAATTTAAAAAAATAACTAAAATAATATTAAAATATAATTTTAGAACCTCAAATGGTCACATATGGCCTCTAAAAAATATTAAAAATAGTGTAGTTGTAATTTAAAGAAATAACCTATTTTAGATAGTTATCTACCCCTTGAAATTCACATTGATGCATCTGACTATGCACTTGTCATTTTACTCACACATCATGGACATCTTGTTGCATACCACTTAGAGACATTTAGCAGCATAGTTCAATGGTACTCCATGTATGAGAAATAATTGTACACTATTGTACAAGTAATCAAGTAATGGTGGCACTACATTCTAGATATGAAAATGATCATTCACTTTATTCATAAGCCACTTTAGTTATTATAGATGCAAATTTAGTTGGAGAATCTGCACCACATGAAATGTATGACTTGCCTATACTAGTTTTATCTCATGATCAAGAAAAAGAAATGAAAAGATAACAAGGCCACAAATTACCTTAGTAGACTGCTAATCCACATGCTAATCATAATCTTAGATATGCATGGCCAAAAATTCAAAGATTGGGTAATGCTCTACTAGTCTGATAAGGACTTTATTGACACATACACTACACTTGATATTGGTAAATATATTTGATAGTTGTACCTACATGACAAGCTTATCTACAAGCGTAGTCATGTTTGTGTTCTTGATGGCACATCTTGCCAAAGAATAATTTGGGAGGTGCATTACACCAAAACTTCAGAACATGATGTCATTACAAATACTTTAGTTACATTATAGTCACATTTATTCTAGGGCACATGTGCACAAACATGGGGTATCACATCAAGACTTGCATTCCTTATTGTAGTGTAAAGCCTACCAATAGGAATCTAAGATTTTACACACCTTTGTTAGTTTCATCTAGAACTTGGGAATCTGTCATCATTGATTTATGACTAAACTTCCCATGATAGAGCACCAATATGATGTGGTATTTGTTAGAGTGGATAGGTTTTCAAAGATGGATATCATGGTTGCTTCCAAGGAGGACATTGATGTAGGTAGGACTGTGTAATATTTCTTCTACCATATATGGGTTCACTTTGGACTTCCAACATCCATAGTATTTGGTTGTGATTTGTGCTATATGATTTATTTATATGAAGCATTGTGGGAGCTTATGGGTACATAATTGGATCCATAGCTTCCCATATACAAACAAATTAATGAATGGAAGTTGTCAAATACGCACTTATTCATTTATTTTGCATGTACAAATGTGCACATGCTTGAACTTGGAATGATAATCTTTTATACATCTATCATGTTTACGATCAATCTTTTCATAGTTCTATGGGGCATAGTCCATTCTAGACATATCTTGGGTTTCAGATTGTAGCATCTCTAGACATCTCCTATCACAAAGTAGTTGGCACAAAGTTACTAAATAAGGGAAGTGGATAAATCATATAATTTTTAGTGCCACATACAATCTATTCATCATCAGGTTCAATAAACTCTCTCTCTCTCTCATTTCCAACAAAAGTGAGAGAATCATGATGCACATCGCATACTACATACATTTCAAGTTGGTGATAAAATATGGTTTCACCTTCAAAAGGAATGATTTTAAGGGTCCACAAAAGAAGTTCAAGTCTCTGCATTATGGTCCCTAGACCATTCTCCATATAATTGGGAAGAATGCCTTTATCCTCGATTTACCCCCATTCTTTGGGATACACCTAGTATTCATTATGGATCTCCTTAAGCCTTACCTTCCTCTGCTACTTGTGTCAATAGTGACAAAACATCTTTATGATTTATTAAAAAAACCATTGTGTCCCATATACAAAGACAATATCATGTAAGTGGCAGACACACGTACCCATTATGAAACTCATCAGTTGTTTGGAGTGAAAAAGACCAATATATACACTGATCAATCTAAGTGGTAAAAAGTATAATAGCTTTAGAGTTATTTCTCATCTCTAACCTCCCACATAATGGAAACCATTGATTTTCAAAAAATAGTGAATGATCCAAGTGCAACTTTTCATCATGTCTCATTGTAGCTCATAGTTGTGCAAGTCTCCTCACTTCTCTTACTGAACTTGGGCTCCTCACCTTTGTAACATCTCACATTAAGTATATAGCCTTTTGTTAATATATCCATGGCCTAGCACCTTGAAACATTATACATAAGTTTCCTGACACTTAAATTTTTTCACTAAGTCCCATGTTACCTTGGCACCTTGTTTTTCATAATCTCATGTTTGCCCCATACCTTCATAACACCTATAACTTCTACAGTCTTGCAAGCTTCATGTAATAATTCTCATAGATTCTGTATCACCATGTTTTATTCGTAACTTCTATGATGTTGTACAACACCTCACAATGCTCATAACTTACCTCTACATTGCATTTCACCTCATAGTCCTCACACATCAACCAACTTACATATTACTTCTTTGCATGCCAGTTGTCATAGCAGATCTATATAGGACCATTACACATTAGCACTCCCTTTTCATCACTCCATTGCCATGTGATGTGTTAGATGAAACACTCGACACTAACACCATGTTATAGCATCTTCATGGCATATCATGCATTGGGATGCAACCATCATGCATTAGGGAAGATGGAATGACTACTAAATAGAGTCAACTCTGTCATCTTCATCTTCTTTTCCTAAATTGATGGGAAATTATAATGCAAAAGCCAATGCCAAGGCACCCACTGACCTTTTCTTGAAGCTATGGAATTCAAAAGTAGGTTAGGCCTTTAGGAAGGAGGCCATTACTAATAACTCTAAGATTAACAATAATAATGGTGAGAACTCATAGGGAGTAGATCATGATTAGGAGCATGCCTTTTCATGGACTAATACAATTCTTGAGTTAAGCTTCACCCCACTTTCATTCTCATGCTTTGGTTTCAGCTCTAATCATTGTAACATTGATCAACCAAATGGATTAAATCACAGTCAAGATAATTTAGTTGATTGAATTGGAAAGGTTAAATCCCATGATTATTCCTCTACTGATATGACTGGAGTCCAAATAGAAAACAATAATTCCACCCATGATGGAAACTCTAGCTATGATGAATTAGTGTAGGGTCATGATTATCATAATCATGACATTTAGAGCTTGTCAGACCTATCCCTAGACTTCCCTAATAACAATACTGCTAATAATAACATTAACCCCAATAATATAACCTCCATGATGATAGAATTGAGTACAAGATTTCAACAGCAGTTAGCTTATCCATGGCAAGAATTATGCCTAGATGAACACAATGATGAGTGGAACAATGTTTTAAATTGAGAGAGATATGTGCCTCAACAAGTTATATTAATAATATATATGCAGAGCTATAGGTATTACTCAAACAATAAGTTATTTTCATAACATGTATAGTTTCTTGTGTACATGTGATCTTATGTGTGCAATGGTGTATATGTGATCTTACTTTCCATTTTTTGAACACTATGATATCTGCAACCATTTTATCAATGTAATTAATTTCTTTATATATTGATTTTTCTCAATTCTTTTTTTTCCTCCTGTGTTTTCTATTTTTTTTTATCAATCAAAAGATTACGCCACATAATCTGCATATGACAAGTTATATTGTAATTTTTTTAATGTTTGTTTTAGAAATCTATTTGAGAGTGGGTTCATATGTTGGTTATTGTCATGAAACTATTCATGTAATGAAACTATTTAAGAGTAGATTCATGTGTTGGTTATTATTATGATATATAATTTTAAATTTAAATTTATAAATAAAAAATATAGTTTATATATTAATTATTATAATTTTATTTTTAATATAATATATTTTATAATAATATTTATGTTTTATAATTATCAACATAATTTTTTTTTAAAATGTAAATATACTATTATACTTATTAAAATAAAAATATAGAAATAAAAGTATAAAATAGATTACAATAATAGATTAGTTAGTTGGTATTTATAACTTAAAATAAATGATTGTGGGAAAATAATAGTACTGAATATCAAGTATCAAAATACATAGTTAATAGAAATAAATATTAATCACAAATAAGGACACCAAATGAAGGATGTGTCAGATCATTCTTAGGAGGGATGCTAACCTAAGAAGATGGCCATTCTAATAGTATATTTAGAACCACCAAACCATTATGAATATTAAATTCCACAAACACTCTCCACATAGGTGGGAGAGGAAAAAGCATCACAATACCCATGCCATCATGATTAGGGAAGGTCCAATTCAAAAACCTAATGATAGACTTTCCATGTGGATGTAGACTTTAACCTCTTCATTGAGGACTTGAGGATGGAGAAGAGAATATGTGACTAGTTCCATTGCCACCATGGTACTAATGGATGAGAAGCCTATAATGGGTTATCGAGAGGAACCCTACTCATGGTACAAGGAGCACTCCCCTAAGTCATTTAGAAATTCTTGTAAGTGCTTATATTACAAGTCAATTTTCTTTACTTATGGTTGAAGCTGAAAGAATGCAGAGTTGAGAACATAAACATTATCATTAGTGAAAAATTTATTGCAAAATAATCTCATTATAAGGCATAGATTATGAAAAAAATTCACCGATACAAAGATAAGAGACCATTTGAATGGTGATTTTATAATTATCTCAAAATAAATGGATTATACATCACATGGATGTGAAAAGTGCCTTCTTGAATGGGCACATAGAAGAGGAGGTCTATGTACAACAAACACAAGGTTTTTGAGTACATAGTAAGGAAACCAAGTCTATAAGTTGAAGAAGGGCTTATATTTTCTCAAGCAATCACCAATAGTATAGTATGCTTGAATTGATGGTTATTTTTAGACTAATGGCTTCAAGAGAACCAAGAGTGACCTTAATTTTTACTACAAGTAAGAAGGTAATTATATCCTTATTGTAATTTTGTATGTTGATGATTTATTGTACATAGAAAACATTTTTAAGTTGAAAAATTACTTATTGTTGTGATAGATGAATTTGGAATGAAATATTTAGGTATCATGCAATACTTCCTAGTTGTGGAAGTTCATCGAAGTAAGAATGAAATAATCATTTTTCAAACAAAGTATGGAAAGGATATGTTGAATAAATTTAGTATGGTTGATTTGATAACAATATCCACTCTAATTGAAAATATAGTTATGTTATATAGAGAAGATGGTGTTAAAATAGTTGATGAGACAACTTATAGAATTAGTTTTAGAAGTTTAATGTTTCTAACTCACATAATACTAGACCATATATTTTATTTCAAGATATATGGTTAATCCATTTAAGATTCATATGAATGTAGCCAAGAGGATATTCAGATATGTGAAAGGTACAATCAATTTTTAGTATTCATATTATGCCAATGAAAGATAAGAACTTGCTAGTGTTAGTTATTTTGGTTGGGGAAGTAGTTTAGATGACCATAATTCAACATTTAACATTAATTTTTCTCTTGGTTTGGGTTTGGCTATATGGATCTCAAAGAATCAATGTTTAGTTTCCTTTTGAAGTACTGACATAGAATATATTGCAATCACTTCAATAGGTACATAGGAATTATAGCCCTAAAATATTATATAAAAAAATTGGAGAGAAAAAAAATAAACCTACAATGTTTTTTTATGTTTATATGAGTGATATCAAATTGGCCAAGAACTCAATCTATCATAGTAATTCAAAGCATTTTGATTTAAAGTACCACATTTATTTGATATTTAGTTCAAAAGAAAGGTAAAATTGAAGTATAGAAACACCTAAGAACATCTTGAAAATATCTTCACGTTTTGAAACTTAGAGATCAAATTATTAGTCTACTCAACACCAAGGAGGATAATGTTAGATAAGTTCTCTTTGATGATGTTTTTTAGTCTATTTATATAAAAAAAAGAATAAAGTCAATGGAATAGATTAGATTGGTTTGGTTTACAACAATTATTATTTTTTTATCTCTTTAGTAAGATTTAGAATAATCTATTCAATAGAAGATCATGTTCACGTGAAAATTTAGAAATACATCATACTAGATCAATTTTATTGAGTAAAATAAGAAAAATAATCATTTAAAAGACTATGTTGGTATGGGTTCTTTGAGTTGGGTATGGTGCTTCTGTTTTCATTGTATTTTATTTCTTAGTGAAATTTTGTCTTTGTTGAAGTGTGACAAGTGTCTGTTCTTTGTATTAAAAATCTTCATAACAACACCTTTCAGTGCTCTAGTTACCTTTGACAACACCTTTCAGTAGTTAAATTAATAAATAATATTTGAATAACCTTCAACCATAAACCATGAATAAAATAATTACCCAAAAGTAACAACTCTTTTTCATGATCCATCCTATTAAAAAATATAAACAACTTCCTTTTCGAAGGAAATTTTTTGGAAGTAGTGTAAGAATATAAGTACTTTTAAAGGGTTTGATATGTGTTACAAAGTAGATGAGAGAAAGTGGAATATTGGGATTAGGATTATTTGTCACGTTGGTGGCTCTTTACAAATATAAGTTTTGGGATAGGATTATATGAGATCTGAAATTAAAATAGATTGATAAAATTAAGAAGAAAAAGTGCTAACAACTTCAAAACTAAAAAAACAGTTTTATATTATATTTTATTAGAACAAACATGTGATTTGGATGCTAATCTAAGTAAAAATAAAAATAAAAAATATGAAGACTCATTATTGACATTTTATGGTTGTAGAGGAAAAGTTTAACAAGAAGAAGAATATATTTGAATGAATAAAACAATAAGTTGATGAGAAAGTAGAGTATTAACATTTAAGAGTGCCCAAACAATAATTCTAATAGGAAAACATAAATGTTTATAAAATAAAAATTCAAAATAACTATATAAACAAAAAGAAATTAAATGGAAGAAAAAAAAACCTATTTCAAAGAATTTAATCTCACTTATAATTATATAAACAAAAAATGTAAATAATAATAATAATCAAATAAAACATGAAAATATTAATAATTTAATTAAGAATTAGTATTCATCAAATTTTAGTGCTCATTATTTTAAATATAAAACTGATAAATAAACAATACTTAATAAAAATGGAAGGAAAAAAAAACTTTAATATTGATACAGCAAAATGAGCCACATCATAAAATGCCCAACTTAAAAATTGACACCCTGAATTGCTTTTTATATATATATATATATATATATATATATAAGGATAGATTAAACAAAACAACAAATTAAATTCGATAATCTCAAATAACTGTTTTGACATTAAACACCATTATTGTTGTAACTTCGTAACTTTTGATGACATACTAAACTTTTGGTGACAAAGAGTACTTTGTTTTCAGAATGGACCACCTTAAAATGCGTTCATTTATTTCTAATGCATACTAATGTTGACAGACAAAAAATTGTAAGAACCTTCGTATGCAACAATTAAACTAATAGCCTTCCATTATTGTTCATTATAAAAATAAAAAATAAACTAATTCCCTTTTTATTTATTATTAAAACACAATTAATTTTAAAGCCAAAACTGGCCACAACACACCAGCTTTCAGTGGAGTAAAAGTAAAAGCAGCTGAATAATACATTTTTCTTCTTCTGGTGCAAATGGGTGGTCTTATGTAATTATTCCAACACAGGCGGCTCCTCTTCCCACACCGATGTAGTTCTGTGCACATACACATTATATATATATATATATATATATATATATATATATATATATATATATATATAAGTTCACATATAACAAGTTGGAATCTGCCAACTACCCTTCCAGTCTCACACTACATCATGAATCATCTAAAGAAATAAATATACTTTGATAGCTGTATGAAATTGCTGTAGGCAACTGAGAAGAAATTTTGAAATAAAAAGATTACATCGTAAAAGATAGACAAAATCTGTGTACATACTTAATATCCGATGAGAATTCATATGAATACTCATTCTACGTAATTGATTTTATTTTCTAAAACAGATAGATCGCGCATGTTGGAGGATGGCAAAACGGCTGGAGGTGATCCACCATTGGTGGATCGGGACAAAGGGTCTAACAAGGGAGGTCGCGGATGCTATCCCTGATCGGCACACGGCGACAGAGAAGGGCAGGGGTTATACTTTATTAGCCGAAGGTAAAATGGAGTCAGGGGGTTCAGGATCTGGTGCTATGATGGAGGGCAGGGGTCAGGAAGGTAGGTAAAATAAAGATAAATCAACAGGGTGAAGGCCGGGGAGGCACGACGACTCTCCTATGTTGAAGCCATTTCAAGGAAAGTGCAAAATAAGATTTTAGCTCTTGCTCAAAGCAAACCCATTGATTTTTTTGAATAGGACCTTGATGTGGTTTTGGAGAGCGAAGATTGGCTTCCTTTTAGAGGTTTGATTTGTCGGTTTAACGGTTTCTGGTCTAGGCTTCTATATCTCCATATATATATTTGTAGTCAACGGCAAGTTTTAACAGAAGGTAAGATTGAAATGCGTATTTTAATAATAATTTATTATTCTATTAAAGATATAGATAATATGTTTAATAAATATTAGTGGGTTTGGATTCATATTTTTGGCAAAGCTATGGCATCCAACTTTCAATCTTCATAGGAAAACTTTAAACACAAAATTGGTTTGGATTCAGTTGCCAAACCTATCAATTTAGTTTTGAGACAACATTATTTTGAGAGCTATAAAAACTCATGTGGATGAATTTTGGCAGTGGATTTTATTATAAAAGAAATGGGTCATTCCACTTATGCTCGAATTCTGATTAATATACATTACTAAGGAGCTCCTTGCACAAGTGGATTTGTGAAGTAAAGCTAAAATTTGAGTTCAATCTTTAGACTACAAAGGTTTATCTTTTAGGTGTTATAGAGCTTTCAAATAAGACATTTGGTTAATAATTTCTGGAGTATTAAAAAAATAAAAGTAATACATGGTGAAAAGATGTTCGATTAGAACATATTATAGTTCAAGATCTCAATGAGAATGAGAGTGAAGTCCCAGAATTGATAATGGCAACATCCAATAAAAATAAAGTTAAAAGGTTTTAAAATTGAAGGAAATTGTGGAAGGAAGAAATTAGATAGTGTAACAAATGAATCTAATTTGATGAAAATAGTGGAAAGAAGAATTATGGAGGAAACATTGTCCAGGGAAGTTGTTGAAAGAAGCTCTTTGATTAACTCCCAACTTTTGGATTTATTTGAGATCTCTATTCTCATAATAAATTCCCAACCTTTGAATTCATTTGAGATTTCTATTCCAATTTTTATAGATTTAGGAGACGGGGGAGATTGCACTGTGGTGAGCAACAAAAGGAGAAGAAAAGGTAAGAAGAAGTTAGAACCACTAAGTATGACCCTCATATCTTGAAAATAAAATGATATAGGAGGGTCATAGTTTGTTTTAGTTTCTTTTGTATTCTATAATAGGGTTACATCGTTTTCACAACATTTTTGTACTGAGTTTTTTTTTCTGCTAGAAGAACCCCGTTGAATTATAATTGTTTTATCATTCTCTCCACTGTAAAAAGATAGAACCCTTTCAAAACCTTGAACTTTACCAAAAAAGTGTGTGTGTGTGTGTGTGTGTGCGCACGCGCGCGCTCCCTATAATGGCATGAGTGGATTGGTAATTAATTGTTTGAAATTTGACGTGTGTGTGTGTGTGTGTGTGTGTGTGTGTGTGTGTGGGCGGGGGAGGGAGGGGGTCGATGGGGGAGGGCAAGAGTGGGAAAAATAAACCATATTGATACGGAAATATATTATTTATTTATTTTATTTACTATGCACATTTCTGTAAATATTTTTTACTTACTTATTTATGCCAAAAAAAATCATATGAAAATATTTTTTATTTATTTTTTTATTTAATAAACCTTATTGATGCCGAGAAATTTTTTTTAATTGAATTATGTGAAAAAAAAAACCCTATTAAAAGGTGGAAAAATATACTCAATAGAAATAAAATATTTAAAAATTAAACGTCAAAATTGTAGACAATAAAAATGAAAAATGGTTATAACTAAATAATATATATAATTATAATGTATAAATATTATTAAAAAGGTAAAGTGGTATTTTTTTAATTGTGTCGAGAATCTAAATCTTAATTTCAAAAAAAAAGATATTAATGTTGACTCTTAACTTCTGGCATAGGATGATTTAGAATTTTGGTTGAATGTTATTACACTCTTTAGTTGTCATCATAAATTAATGTTATATGATTAATAGAAAAATAGTTTAATAAATATGTAGGGAATATGGTTCGATGAAAAATGTAGTTTGAAAATGAACAATAAAAAAAAGAATATGAAGAACAAAAGTGAGAACATCGAAGAGAATATCAAGGACAAAACTGATAATTTCCAATGATAGATGATGATAGAATAAATAAAAATGACTATGAGATACAATGACGCATAAAATGTAGAGTTGAATTGTCAATTGAAGAGCTAGAAGGAAAAATGAGAGAACATACAGAATATATGATAGTACATGTACAAACTTCTCAACAAGACCAAGTTGTATTACGAAGAAGATTACAAATATCAATGCATGTAGATAAAATGGCTGATGCAAAAAGAGCACTGATACAATAATTAAATCAAGATAGAGTACAAAAACATCATCTTGCAAATAATAATGTGGATGTGAATGGTAATGATGAAATTTCAATGGAGAGAGAAGCAAAACATATGATGGAATTTGTTGAAATCACTATTCATGAAAGTAAAAGTGGAACATAGTGTGTACCAGAAACCCACGAGAAAGATTGATAGAGGCATTAGAATTCATTTTTTCTAATATTGATGGTGATATACAAGGGCCTATGAACAATCAAACAGAAGCAACCAATGTAAAAAGAAGAAATAAGAAAAATAATTTTAAAATTATTGAACAAACACAGCCAAGTGAAATACAAGGATTCCATAGAAATTGAAAACAAACAAATATTAATATAACTGAAGATGTTGGTAAGATTTTAAGACTATACAGTTATTATTTTGACATGAGTTAGATAAACTTGCTTCACCACATATATGTTATATTTGTCAAGAGAGTTACCCTGGTATGATTATTCATTGAGCTCCTAAAGGGCTTATTTATAGCAGATGTCATCAAGAAAAAGGTGTGCACCATTTTTTTGAAGCAAATAACGTCGATCCTAGGCCCCAACCACTTGAATTCGCAAACTTAACCCCAAGTGGAAGAGATTTTGATTTCTCATGTGAATCCAATTCTGTAGGTGACCCATGCAATAGGAGGGTAATACAAATATAAAGGGCATAGTATTTTTTTGCACAAGAAGTTAAAAAAATTGCCAAAAAATTACATCATATTTTAGATCTTCCAATTATCATAGTGCGAAGAAAGCAACAATGTGGAACTACATACAACTTTACTATGAATAAAGATCATGTATATAATGCTCTCAAATATAATATTGAACATGATAAGTTCTATAAAGATGTCAAGATTGATGAAACAACACTAAAGGATCTCCAAACCAATAAGTTTACAAATGTGTTCAAAACATTAAACTCAGTTAACATGGATTTTAATACAGATTTCAATGAATATGTTTTTCCAAGTCCTATACTTGAGACAGATGAAGGTAATATTGTAGATCACATGTCATCAATGGCAACCAAACCACCTAATGCCTGAGAGAGATGGAAGTGATTCGATCTTGGGTAAACAATCAAAATACTAATCTAGGTGAATTAATAGCTTTGACAAAAATTGGTACATCTCCATTGAATGAGTATGTGATAGAAGGTTTATTAAACATGCCTTTCCCAACTCTATTCCTTGATGGAATATGTGATTGGTTAGAACCATGATTAAAATGTGTACATCTGTATGAATACATGAAACATATAATTTGGTATCGATATAATTGTTTTGGAACACACCCTCAATTTAGGTATCTTGCCATGAATAGGATAATGCAAAATCAAGCACAAAATTCATCAGCAATATTTTTAAAGAAAAGCCTTCAAGAACTACCAATTACAATTGATGAATTACATGAACACATGGATAATATGCCAAAATCTCACCTTGTAGATTGATTGATGCGATATGGAACTACATTATGAGGTACACGTTCCTATTGGACAAAGTGTCATGCAAAATTAATTGACCTATTACATCAAATTAGAATGCTAACTATCTTATTTACTTTAAGTGTAGCAGACATGTATTGGATAGACCTCCATGTAATGATGCTAGCAATTCCACTTACTAATCCATGTGAAGCACAAAGATGACAGTGACAAAACATAATTGACCACCCATATATAGTTTCTTATTATATGCACATTATAAATACAGTGTTTTGAAAAGAGATACTATAAAATTTTAGGAAGGTTAAAGATTTTTGGTGTAGATATGAATGGAAACATAGGGGGTCTCCACATGTGCATGGTTTTTTATGGTTGGATGGATCATTGAATATGGACACCTTAGATTGGAAAATAAAGATCAAGTTGACTTGGCCAAAACATATTTTGATGGAATTGTACATTCATGGAATCCTTGAGGATATTCATATAAAAGAAACATACAGGTATGAATTGATTAACAATTTACTTATGTTATATAAAAAAAACTATTATAAAACTACAAATGAATATAAATTCATGTGTGATACAGGGAGGACACAATTTGAGATTGAATCCATGTTTGAGGAACATAGTAGACATTAATCAAATAGATCTAGATCAGGACTATGAAGAATTTATTAATTATTTGGAGCGGCATACCATATGTAAAGATGGAACTTGCCTACAAAAAAAAGAGGAAGAGAGGTTTGCAAGTAAAAATCATTATCTTAAAATTAATAATCATTAGTGTAAAAATATGTATGAAGTGTTTTTTTATATGAATAATAACACAAAATTTTATTTGATGTAGGTACAACACACCTGGGCCTTTGCATCTTGATGGATCAAAACTATGTGTAGATCTAGAAAAAGGAGATAAAAAATATGAGCCAAAAAGAAATGATGATAATGTGAATACTCATAATTGTTATGTTTTGCAATCATGGCATGCAATTTTAGATTGGCAACTGGTACTATAAAAACATGCTTTTGTGAACTACATTACAAAGTATGTTGTAAAAGTAGAGAAAATTTTAGAAACATATCAATAAATATTGATGTGACTTGCAAATGTTGAAAACCCAGAAGATCTTACTGCACGAGTGTATAGATGTTTGCTAGCTGAAACAATTGTTGAGAGAGATATAAGTGTGATGGACACATGGCACATGTTTCTAGAACTTCCTTTTATCAAGTGTAGCAGGGTATTTGTATTATTGAATGTTGGGTGTAATGTTTTTACACTGGTATTAAAAGAGGATGAAGAAACTAAAAAAAATGGAAAGTCAATAATTGATGGATGTATTGAGAGACCTCACTAAATGGAACATTTACCACTCACTGAGGCTATAAGATCATGGATATATAATCCAAAAATTAGAAAAGGAGAAAAGTGGAAACCAAAAAAAACATGTGCTATTGTAAGGGTATGGCCCAAGTTTTATAGCATCTCAGAACAAGATAGTCAAAATTTTGTAGATTTTTGTTGGTCAGAGTTACTACTGTATAAACCATTTCATGATATTAAGATAGACATTGGCCAAGATGAAGAGACAATAAAATATAATTGGAGTGTGTTTCAATATAATCCTTTTCATATAGAGTGAAGGATTGAAATAAACAATGACATTCAATAAGAAAAAGAAGACAAAGATGATGACATTATCCAACAGAATACAACTGAACATGAGTGGGAGATCATATTAGGCCTACATCAAAAACAATATCTACATGTTTATGAGATTGATATGTTGGGTCAAAGAGATATTGATAGACAAACAATTTAGGCTTCAAATTACCTGGGTGAAGAACAAATGAACAAATATCTTAAATTTGTAAATATGGCAAAATAAAATAGCTTGCTTTCTATGGACAAAACAAAGTGTAATTTTTGTTATGAAACCTTGAGTGAGAAACAAAAATTAGCATTTGATATAATTATAAGACATTATAATCAAGCACAAAATACATCTTCATTACATATGATAATCCAAGGAATGGTAGGAACAGGGAAATCTTATCTTATTGGAGGGATTAAATTGGAGCTTCTAGAGTTATCACAACCACAGTGTTGCCCCCTTTTACTACTTTCTCCAATAGGAATTCCCAGATTTAATATTGGGGCATCAACAATACATACAACCTTGCAAATTCTTATTTTAGATTTCAAAAAACTAAAAGGAATAAGGTTAATGACCTTTCAAGAAGAAATTAACATTTTAGATATATTTTGATTGATGAGATAAGATTTATATGTCAAAATATATTTGAAAAGATAAATTCTCGACTCCACCAAGCATTTCTAGAAACTGTTGATATGTGATTTGGTGGAAGGTCGATGATTTTTGTTGGGGATTTGAGATAGTTACTTCCATTAATGGATAGACGTCCATATGCAAGTACAAGACAAGAAAAATTATTATGGGAAAAAATTGTAATTGTTGTTACACTTGATAAAGTTTTTAGACAACAGGGTCAAACTAAAGAACAATAATGATTTCGAGAACTTCTAACAAATCTAAGAGATGCCAATTCAACCATTAATTACTGGCAGTTGTTGATGACTAGAACAGATGCTTCACTTGAAATAGCTAAAAAGGAGGATTTTAATTAACACATGAATTTATTTACAACAAATTTGAATCTATTTTTAAATAGTTTCATTAACCAATTTACATGAAACTACTCTTAAATAGTTTCATTACATGAACCTGCTTTTGAATAGTCTTGTGATAATATGCAAAATATAAATCTACTTTAGGATGGTTTTCTAAAACAAACATTTCAAAAAAAAATTGTAAACGTAACATCTCACATGCATAATCTTTGTGGCATAACTATATTTTTTTTAATTATTACTTTAAAAAAATAATTAAAGGACAATAAGCAACATATGAATTTACTTTAGAATAAACCTACTTTAAAATAGATTTCTAAAACAAACATTTTTAAAAAATGAGCTCAAAAATATTTGATAACAATCAATAAAAAAATTGCATTGATAAAATGGTTGCACATATCACCATGTTCAAAAATTGGAAACAAAGATCACATATATGCCATTGCACACATAAGATCACATGTACACAAGAAAATTTACATGTTATGAACAAAATTTATTGTTCAAGTGATACTTGTAGCTCTCCATACATATTATTAATATATCTTGTTGAGACACATATCTCTCTCAATTTAAAACATTGTTCCACTCATCATTGTCTTCATCTAGGCGTAATTATTGCCATGGCCAAGTTGACTTCTGCTAAAATCTTGTACTTAATTATATCATCATAGAGTTTATATTGTTGGGGTTATTGTTATTATTATTAGTACTGTTATTAGGTAAGTCTAGGAGTAGGTCTAACAAGCTCTATATGTCATGATTATGATCATCATGATCCTATACTAATTCATAACAGCTATAGTTTCCATCATGGGTGGACTTGCTATTTTGTATTTGGACTCTGGTCATATTAGTAGAGGAATAATAATGAGATTTAACCTTTTCAATGCAATCGACTGAATTATCTTGACTATGATTTAATCCATTATGTTGATCAATGTTAAGATGATCAGATCTATAACTAGAGCATGAGAATGAAAGTGGGTTGAAGCTTAACTCGAGACTTATATCAGTCCAAGAAAAGGCATGCTCTTGATCATGAACTTTTCCCTATGGTTTCTCACCATTGTTATTGTTAATCTAAGTTATTAGTAATGGCCTCCTTCCTGAAGGCATTGCCTACTTTTGAATTTCATAGCTTCAAGAAAAAGTCAGTGGGTGGCTTGGCATTGGCCTCTGCTTATCATTTCCCATCAACTTAGGAAAATAAGATGAAGATGATAGAGTTGACTCTTTGGAAAGCCTTGCTTCAATGTCAAGCCTTGTATTTTCCTACTATGACTTGTGCCTCGTCAGTGTTGAGGACTAAGATCTAATTTCATATTGATATATATTCACAATGTATACGCATAAGTTCACATGTGAATCTTCCAACTATTTCCTTTTCCTTTGTATAATTTGTTTTTCTAATAATAATAATGTTAATATATAAAATTTATCTCATTTCCTACAGGCATAAAAACTTATTAAAAAAAAAGCGTTCTACATGTAAAGCAATTTTTAAAAATGCATATTCATAACATATAAAATTAAGCTCAAATGCAATATATATCCCCCTCACAAAATATACAGTTAATTTCAAATGCAACATATATCCCAAAAATTCATTACCCAATGAGTATACATGTGAGTATTAATTTAATCTAAATGAATTTTTCTATTGGTATGCATGCATTTTATATAAATGAGTTCAATGCAATAATTTGGTAAGAGCAGGCTAACTTCCATATCCATTTTTCTGAATATACTCCATAATAATATTATCTTGATCAGAGTTTTGAAGCCCAATTTTTCATAGTAAGGGGCTCTACCCATTATTATTTTCTTTGTGCTTTTCCCCTGCTATAGCTAAATAAAATAGGATTTCAGCAGTAGAAAGGCACTTAAAATTCTCTCTTTGGAATTTATATGAAGACTATACACAAACAACCCAAGCTAGCATTTTAATCCAAGCTAGCATTTTAATCCACATAGAATATTAAGACAATCCCCCCAAAGCTAGTAAATCAATAAGTGTATTTATGGTTATACACTCACAAACAAATAATTAGATGTATGTATGTATTTAGTGTATGTCACCTTAAAAATATGGATCCTCAACTCACCAACTAATTATAAATTATAATTATATATATACCTAAAATATATTAAAATATTATTTTTAAATGATGGGTAGGTTACGGACATATATTAAATATAATATAAATAAATTTAAGTGATGTTATATTGTGACTATTCAAATTTATTTACATTACATATAAAGTTAATATATCAAATATGTTATATACATTATATTGTTAACAATAGTATTTTAAGGTTTAATGATACCTTGAATTAAAACAAAATGAATTTTAAAATTTTAAAATTATAAAATTAAAGAAATTTTAATTTAAAAATTAAAAATTCAGAAAAAAAATCAAAATTCAAAAACATAAAATATAAATTGATATGAAATGTACTATAAATTATAAACTTTAAATAAAAAAACTTAAAATATTAAAATACAAAATTTGAAAACACCAAACTTTGAAACCCAAAAACACTCCAAAAAAAACTCTAAAACTTGAAAATTAAATATCTTAATTTTGAAAACTCTAAAAATCTTAGGACTTCTACACTGAATCCCAATGATCCTAAAATTTGAGAACCCTACACTCAAAAAATTAGAGCCCATAAACTATTGAAAAAAGAAGAGTAGTTTCATATAAACCTCCATTAACCTGAAACCATGAAATTTAAAATTCTTGAACCCCAAACCCTAAAAACCTATAACTAAAAAGTAGTGAATCAAAAACACTAAAATTAGTTAAATTAAACTCAAAACTATCTATATTGAAATCCAAAACTTAAAAGTTGTAAATTTGAAAAACCCAAAATTAAAAATTCAAATCCCTAAATACAAAAATGCTATGAATACAAATAATAAATTAATATAACACATTATTAAAACCTAGAATATAAATACCAAAACTTGAATTAAAAAACATGAAACTTAAAAGACATGAATTTTAAAAGTCATCAAACATAAAAGCCCCAACACTGAAAAACTTTGAAAACATAAAAACTCAAAACTTTGAAATATGAAATACCTAAACCTAAATACCATGAAAATCCTTAAAAATTGAAATATTAAATCATAAACTTTAATACCTTGAAAATCTAAAAACATGAAACCTAAAATTTAAAAAGTCTAAAATATAAAAAACTTAAAAACTTAAACTTAAAAAATTATGAACCCATAAATTCCAAACATATAAAAATTAAATTAAAATAAAATATCATATACACATAATATTGATTGTAAAAATCAAAACTCAAAATCCAAAAAACTTAATAACTAAAACCTAAAATCTAAAAACCAAAAAAAAAAATTAAAAACTCAAAAATTACACAACTTTTGAAACTACAAAACTTCAAAAACTAAAAACCATAAACACTAAACCCCAAAAATATTGAAATTGAATACTCTAAAATATTGAACCCAAAAAACCTAAGCCCAAAACCCATTAAACACAAATATTAGATATATATAACACATTTCAATATCATATAACTATATGATAAGACAATAATGTTAGACTTTTAATAATATATTTAATATTAATTATATAGTTTTGAGAAAATAATAATGTTAGTCGATTTAAAAATAATTTAATAATAGTTTCAATTTTTACATTGTATATTATATTTTTAATATGTATACTTTATGTTATATATGATATGTAATCATTTGATAGGATTTATAAAAAAATAAAATATATTTTTTATTTAACCATTTCTTTAAGATGTTAATTTTAATAGGAAAAACACTTTTGATGTAATAACACATATAAAGTGTGTTGGGAAGGGTATATTGGTTGAAATGGTTTTCGAACCATGGTTTAACACTACTAAATGTAAGGTATATTATATAGTTTATGTGGTCCATTATAAAAAAAAATTAATATAATTTTGAAGGTGCATTTGAATTAACAGACCCAAATCCATATCTTTTTTCTCCATGCATAATAGTGGAAAACCCATTAATATATAAAATTCCAACTTTGGGTGGATGGTATTTAACCAACTACAATCAACTTATATATTTTTTATGTTTGGACACATTTTAAAATGAAGATAAGAGAGAGAAACACATTATCAAATGATATATTATGCATTTGAGCCTAGGTCACACTACAAAAAAACATACCCTTTCAACTAATCAAGCTACATTCGATTGATGTTCTTTCATGACTCTTTCAGGAACATTATTGATCGGCCCCTCTACAACCAAAAAGTGGAGTATCATTTTTATTTGAGATAAGTGTCTCTAATATCAATAGAATTTTATTTTAATTATGACTTAATTTCCATATAGGAACCTAAAATGGCATCATGGCCTTATTTGAGGTTAATTTATGTTAATTTAGTGAACTTATTAATGAATAAATAATTTCACTTAAATTGGACATTATGGGACCTCTTAATCACTTCCATTCCTCTAAAATTCCTCTATTTTTGGATTTTTTAATCTTATCTTTTGCTTTAAATCACCTTTAAGCTATGTGTCCCTGATCCAAATCCTTGAGGTCTAGGGGAAAACACAATAAAGGAGGATTTGTATGTGATATAAGTGTGTGAAAAATCATTATCAACAAGTTTCAAAATGGAGAAAAATATATAACTAGAATATAACATTTGATGGTTTTTACATCATGCATGAATGGCATAGTCTTGATGGAGATCTATGGTAGCTTATTTTATACTATCATTATAATGTATAATACCACAAATATGTACATGTAGATTAAAATTTTAGGAAGGCTTATAGAACCATTACAGAAATTGAAATAGTTGAAATTCCATATGTGACTCTTCACCTTTTGAATTTGGGGCTTGACTAATGGGTGTGTGGTATATTGACATATTCTCTAGCATAACACAAGCCTTGGAAGTGACACATAGCATGGTGCAATGTGACAAATATTTTATGCATGGCTAATGTGTAATTTGGATGTTCTCTACAAAGACTGAGCTACATGTTATGTTGATGGATGTTGTGTTGAAGGTATAAGTGTAAAGGTTGTCTACAAGTGAAATTCATTTAAATTTCAATCTAGGAACACTTATTTTGACTAAGGATATACATTATATATGCATCATTAGGTTTCTTTGATTCACTAGAAGGCTCTTATTATTCAATGTTGAGTATAGTGCAATGAAATCCAAATTTAAAGTAAATACTAAGCTAAAGAAAACCATCATTTGCAATAAATGTAAATTGATCTTTTATTTAAGGTCAATCAAATTCATGAAATAAATGTTTGAATTTTAATTATTGGAAAATAAATATTAATATGAGTTTTGGAAGCTTCCCACACAAGTCATAATTGAATATGCATAAATATAATTTAATTAATTTATTAAATTTGAAAAAGAAATTAAATATTAAGTTGAAAATGAAGTCAAATAATTTTAATTCAAACCACTCTTCATCAATTGAAAATACTAAAAACAAGATGAACTAATATAATGGATGGGAATATGTAAAATATTTCCTCATGAACAGGGCCCTTTTAAGATGGATTGATATTTGAATTTCCCACTAAGACTAATTAATTAAAATAAAATTATTATTGATGATAGAAATGATCCTATAGCAATGAAAGAATTTTTAAATATTTAATTACAATTCTTTGTTATGAATTACTGATTGATGAATATGAACTAACTAATATTAATTTATGGGTAATTATAAAGTATACACCATTAAATAAAGAACACAGATCTTATTATTGCTATTATATAGACTAAATGTTACAATAACCACTCGTAACAAAGCTTAGAATCACAGAGATCAAAATAAATGGGGTATGAGTGGAAAATAATCAATAATAACTGACTTACTGATATTCTTATGAAAATCACACTCCATTAGAATGAAGAGGATGTAACAAGACTTTCAACCATTTTGTAGGTAATAAAAGACCCTTTTTTATAATTACTTGCAAAAGCTAACCTATTTATCTATTTTAAACATGACTTAGTCCTAACCCATAACAACATCCTTAACTTCATGTAGATATTAAATCAATAGCTATAGTTGTGGATATGGACTAGAATAATAAGTTGATATAGGTGGGTATTGAATTCATAGTGAAGTTTCACATAAAGTACAAGTGGATATGGACAAATCTACTTATGTTTCACCCTTATTTTTATAAAATAACTAAATGTATTATTGAAAATAGGTGTAAAATTATAATATATTAAAATTATAAATATGCACAATAATCAACAATTCTTATTTTGATAATTTTCTAAACATTTAAAGTTGGGATTTTAATTAAAAAAAATAAGAATGAATATAGTTAGCTCAAATAAATATTTCTTTTCGCTGTTATGCATATTTAAAAGTAAAAATCATTAAAATATGTGATTATGTAAGGTCAAGATCAAGAGAAAAATATTAAACTACTTATAGATAAGTCCACTATAAGTGGACAACAATGTTGATAACTTGAGTCCATTAACCATACACATATCCTAGCTAACTATGATTGGTGAATGATAAAGGAGTACAAAGACAAAATATTTTGATAGTGACATATCAGAAATAGGATTAGAAGATATTTATATACAAGACCACTTCAAGAGGATAATAATTAAGGCCAATCAAGTTCATTCACTATAGACTTGTCCGAATTTATTGTGATGAAAATCTAGTTAGTGCAGTTTATACACTTGTGTGTGTGAGTAATCTGAGATATCACAAATTGGATTATGCCAGATAGAAATATATTTTCCTTCTTTTGTATTTGAAACTTAAATGAAAATTTTAAATCTATGAAACCTAAAAAATATATGGGATTTTAATGGAATGAACTAAGATAAATCACCCCCTTGATGATTGACCGCAATCTATGCATCTAATAATCTAAGGAGGGAAATTAAGCCCATGTAGTTCTCCCACCTAGATTGATTATTAAATTGTTCTCCTTAAATATGTGCATACAAATATAAATGTAGTTTTGATACTTGACAATGATAAATCTTGATTTGATTTGAAATTATTTATACTTAGCTTATGATTGCTCCTTCTGAAGGATATTGAATTTGGAAAAATAAATAAGGTAGATTTTCTCAAGGTAAAATAGTGTGAAATAGTATGAAATATTTAACTAAGTGAATAACTAGTGGGGGTAATGAATGACCTATGATATGTATTTATAGGTGAACCTTTTAGTAATTTCATTTAGCCAAACTTATAAAATTCTCAAAAATACCAAAAATACTAATTATATTTTGGAAACTAGTTATTATTTAGCATAAGAAGTAGTTAGTCTAGATGGACAAGAGAGTGACAATGATCTTGTCTGCCTATTGAAGACATATTATAAAATATCATAGACAACTATCATCAAATAGAGACAATTTGAGGGTGGCATTAAGTAATTTGAGTATTTTACTTTGAAATTTCTATGTAGCAATGGTGGAAAACAAATACTCAACACTGCATGTAGAAAAAAAATAGAGTAATGATTAATAAGATTCATGAATTTGGGCATAAGTCATGTGGTTTAGTACATGGCAATAATTAACATTATTAAATTCCCATGGATTGATTTAAGTTTCTATATTTGCTTCCCCCCTATTATAGTAATAAAATTACTAGAGTAAATAAGAAATAATTGAACTTGAGTGTGCACATCACACATTCATATCAAAGGGTTCTCCAGTTATGCAAGGCACTCAAATTAGGAAAACCCTACAATAATAAATGAAATAGTCATTTGCCAATTTTAAAATTTTAAAAATCTAAACTTTAAAAATTGAAAAATTGAAAAGGGAACAAGGAAATAGTACACGTATGTGTAGGTAAAACCAAATTTCCATGTTACTTTTAATTGATGATTGAGAATTGTGCCCCTTGTTTAAGAACTTAGAAAATTTTAACAAATGTTTAATTAAGAGTGATCGAGTCCCAATTTTGAATGACTAATCAATATATTGAGTTGGAAAGATGCATATTCCAACTCTCATGAATAGGAAATAACACCTAATGTACTAATCCAAAAAAAAGGTGGAATCATGATGGGTTCTCTAGAAGTGATACCAAGATCATTGAGTATCACTATACTCAAACATACGTCACCTACAAAAAAATATGGAAACACACAATAGGAGCACTATATGTAATTCCATGGCCATTAAACATCACTAAACCTCAACATATATTTCTTATATCAGATTGAATCATATTATTATAGATGAATCTAAATTTTATTTGCATGATAAAAATAGAATGAATAATATTCATTCCCCCATCAAGAATTCATTAATTAGATATTTGAATTTAAATAAATAAATTTTATTTGAAATTTGAAAATGTGCATGAACAAATATCATTCCCCTTTTAAACTTTGGAACATTGAAATTTGAATAAGCATGAGCATGAGTTAGTATAATGCCCCCTGACTATTATTCCAAGTGATATATGATTCATGCATCTATATGCTAAGGTATAACTATATTTTCAACCTTTAAATTTGGTATTGTACCAATTTTACATATACCCATGCCTATGCATTCAAGTGTGTATGATTTTTTACATTGAATTTTTGAAAATTGAGTGCATATGCATGTCATATGCCCCCATAATCTTTATCAATGTGAAAATATATGTCACATATATTATATTTTAATTTATTTTAATCTTTACAAACTTGTAATTTATTATTGAATCTAATTTTGCATTTTTTTTAATTTTTAAAAACCCATACTCTATTTTTTTTTAAATTTACTCTATACCAAATATGATTTTTATATATTCATGGAGGATTGGATCTTAAAATCAAGCCCACTATGATGCCCCATTTTTAATATGATGGATGTAGAATGCAAGTCATTCATCTTAAAATATGAGTTAACTCTATGATGTGATAAAAATTTAATAATGTACTATTATTTCATCATGTGGAGAGTATGCTATCATAAAAGTGTAATTTTCATTGAAACATGTGTTTAACATATTGAATATGAGTCATAAATATTTTACGTATAGATAGATTTATTAATGAAACATGTAATAAAGTAACTATATTTAAATTAGACTACATAATATATGTGCACGATATAGATCATGGAACCACTAATAAAACATAATAATCACTTAATGCCACATAATGTCATACATAAGACCAAAGGACACATACATGGGATACATTCAATATTTGTGCATAAAATAAAACATAACACACATAGGGCCAAGGCCCACTAGTAATGGATATGTTTAAATTTCACACATACCAATCAAAAATCACATAGAGATTGTATGCAATCAAAACTACGTAGATTTATAACTTATCATACTCAATAATATTCAAGCTCTAAAAAGGTAATAAACTAACAAGTCTACTTGTTAATAAATTTATATCAAGGTCATGAACAATAATGGATACACTAAATCTTCACTAAGGGATCTCTTATCACACAATGGCAAAGAAGATATTTTCAAGGCCTCTAATCAAATGACATTTTTTGATAACCTTAACTAGGTATTATGATTGTAAAAATAATAATCAAGATAATATACTAAATAACATGAAAGATAATCTAGTAAATTAATATGCAAGATAATCTAGTTCTCACCAAAACTTTGGGCATAAATGGGGAAGATAATAAACATGGAAAGACAATTCTATCTAATATAATGTAGAAATGATCTAAGCAAGGAAAGATTCAATTTAATTCATTAGTTATACAATGTCTACTTATTAATATATGAAGGGCTATGAATATAATTACCTTTTTTAAGTGAACCTATCATGCCTCAATCTCTCCCTTAGCCAATGCTTATTTATAATAGGTTTTTGCAGGCTTGTAAGGATCACAAGAACAAATCAGCTCTAGGCTATAAGACTTCTCCTATGCATCCAAGACCTCCATAAAATAAGGGTTACTTATCCAAGGTAAAAACCTAAGAAATGAAACCTAATATTAATTGTATAAACATATTTTTGAATAGTAATGATGTGAAATTAAATGATTCTCTATTTATAAATGAATTTGAGGGGGTATTTATAGCCATTGATTGACCCTAAACCCTCCTAGGAATTTATTTCATGCATTCATACTAGTAAAATTTGTAAGACAAAAAATATAGTCATTAGGTCTCAAACTATGTTTACATGGGACAAAAGAGTTTTGTAATGTGCACCATAGATCCTATAATAGGGTTGACCTAGTCAACATAGTAGGAAAAGTAGTAAAAGGGATTTTTTTATTAGGTAGGGTTTATTTGGGCAGTGAAATTCCTAGGGGAGTGTATAAGTAGATTTTTAATACTTAAGGAATCATATAGGAGTAGCTTGTGTTGGTTTTAAGTGGTGGTATAGGGGATAAAAATCCTACAAAGCATCAAAGGTCTTCCAACTCATTCTTCAGTGAACCCTTTAAGGCATGCACTCAAAGAAATTAAGATTTGAAATATTCTTGTAAGAGAGAAAACATTAATAAATGAATAAAGTTTTAAAATATTGTGTGTATACATATGTCACACTTTAATCTCATCACATGTCACATAGTTGTAACATGGGATGGTGATTTAAGAAAGAACATAGTAACTCACAACATTGAGTTAATAAATTACAATAAAAATCATAAATCAATGTGATAGTAAGGAAATAACTAAAGTAATTAAAATAAGCATATACATATCTTGACTTAAATTTATCATTAAATAGTTGTTTGATGTAATTTTAATATTGATCATAGAGGGCCTATTAATTGATTTGGATAAACCCTAAGTATACAAAACTAAAGAGAAAAAACAAATAATTATATGAAAAACAACATAAATAAACTTTGTATAACTGCAATAAATAACTTGGTCAATTGGTAAGCTAGGATGATAAATGTTGAGTTAGAGCCAAAAGGAGAAAGGAAAATTGAGATCAAATCAAGTAACCAAAATATCCAAGGCTATTGAATGGCCAAAAAACTCAAAAAAATGTGCCTTAAGTAAGAAAAGTAAACAACCAAATCAAACCAAGGACATGAAATTAAAATAACAAATCTAACAACAATGTAAAATAAGTAACAAGCCATACTTAAAAAAAGATGAAAAATAAAAATAAAGTAAAGTAAAACAACATTAATGAGTGAAAATTAACAATACAAACTTAATAAAAAATGGAAAAACTAAAATAGAGAAATGGAACAAGATTATCCACAAAAAGAGTGATAAACAATTTTTTTAATTTTTTTAAAGGGAAGCAAGGAAATACAAGAAAGATAAGGCAATGATATAAGGAAGTGATGCATAGTCATTCAAAAATATAGTTTTATTCTTAAAATATGTAGAACCAAAACAAAAGTATTGATAACATGTTTTAAGAAGATGTGAAAAAGAGGAAATATAGAAGTTAGAAAATAGATTTAGAAACAAACTTACTTTTCAAGGGGGAAAATGGAATGAGTAGTGGGGGAAATGTTGGTGATACTAAGTTATAAAATCTTTATTAGAATCATGACACCCAAATTAATTTATAAAAACAAGAGGATTTTTGATATTAAGGAATCGAAAGAACTGACCTTAACCACACAAATTTTGGTTATATATTGAAGTATACATATCGTCCCATCAAGGTTATATGCATGAAAAGTAAAATAGACCTACCTTCCTATAATATGTTGCCCATTCCTCATGACCCATTGAAGTCATTGGTCTACTGTGAATATTGGATACTTGTCTGAGAAAGTAGGCAGCACTATAGATAATTTTGAAATCTTTTACCCTGGTCTGCTATCCTACTGCACCCCAATGGACCTTGGCTCTATCATGACATTAAATGTGGAATTTGATCTTTGATTATAATGTAAGGTGTGATTAATAATCATGTCTTTTGGTGCGATTTTGAATTTTAATTTATAGTTTCCTTTTTTCTCATTGCCTTTTGATTTAAATGATTTGGCTTGTAAAATTTTTATGGATTTTTCTATTCCTCCATATAGATTTGGAAAACCAACATGGGTATTAAAAATAACTTTCACTAGAAAACTTAGACTTGGTAGTTAAATTAAAGAACTTAAAGATCAAGTTATCTATGAGTCTTGTACTTACATGTTAAATAAGAATTTTATCTTGAAAAAAACTTTGGTTCACTTAAATTGGAATACAAAATAGGGGAGACAAGGAGATCAAACATGAAACAATTGAGTAACCTCAAATCACAAAAAAATGTGAACATGTGAAAAGGATACAATGACAAGTATGTATTGCTCTATATAATAATAATTGATGTAAATTTAGGGAAACATACATAATTAGATTATTTTGACGGTGTATCCAAAGAAAAAAAACTAGTTTCGAGAGTATGAAATCACAATCTTTAACCATTGCCTTAATGTCTAAAAAATATTGTGGTGTAAAGATAATTGTGAAAAATTTATAGATTTTATGAGGAAATTATAAGTAATATCCAAGGTCTTACACTGCAACTCATAAAATATAAACTAAGGTGGGTAAAAATATAAAAATGTTATTATGAGGAAAGCTTGGTCCTATCCAAGGTATTATACTAAAACTCACAAAAGAAAAGGGGAATAAAGAATGAAAATAAACTTATTAAATGACAAATTCATGATCAAAGAGAAAATGTTAAGACTGTACTATAAAATAAAATATATTCATTACGATGGTTGTGTCCTATCTATGATCTTATGATACAACTCATGAATTAAATGAAAGTAATAAAGATAGACTAATGGACCAAAGATAGGGACCGAGGCTATGTAATATAATGTATTGTTGTAAATTTGGATATCTTTGGAGAAAACCTACAATTTTTATTATTATTTATAGTTTATAAAAGTATGAAAATAAATTAAATAAAATATTTCTTAAAAAATTGAGATTTAGTGGGTTCTTTGAAATCATGTCCTTCATTAATTTGTAATCTATACGTGTTAGGACCAAGGATGTATATTACTAAGTAAGGACCCCACCATTTTTAGGCATATTTTCCTTCTTTTCATGTTTATAATCTATTTTGAGGACTAAACCACCAGCATTGAAAGTTCATGCTTTGAAATTTTTATTATGTTATTTAGCAATGCAAGCCTTATATTGGTGATTTTTAAAGTATACATACATTGTTCATCTAATAAATATAACTCATGAAGATAAGATTCATGTAATTCCTTATTAGGGATTATACCATGAAGATAGATAATTATTATGGGAATCCAGCTTCTAATGGTAAGATTGATTTAAACTCATATACTAATGGAAATGGTGTTGCCCTAGTAGCAATGTGTAAGCTAGTGAGTTAAGCCTAATGTGCAGGATAGAGATGGAGGTGCCAATTAATATGAGATTATATAATAATCTTTTGTATGATTTTATTCAAAAAAAATATTGGCTTCTATTTTTCCTTTACATTGAGGATGATAAGGTGTTGATAATTTGTGTAATTTTGAATTTTGCACATAATTTTTTCATATCTTTAGTTTTGAAGTTTCCACCATTTTAAAAAATGATAATATAAGGAACTCCATAATGATAGATGATTTGATTGAGAATAAATTTGGAAATGAGGATATTAGTGACATTGAAAAGGGGCATAACTTCTACACATTTGGTAAAATATTCAGTGACATTTATATTGAATACATGCCCATCTTGTGATCTAGATAATTTGTCAATGAGATCTAACCCCCATAACAATGGCCAAGGAGAATCCACTATTTAGATTTTTGATGAAGGATATTGAATTATATCGTTAATAAGTTGAAAAGGATTACACTTTTTATCAAAATTAATGGCATATTTTATCAGATTATGCCAAAATTAATCCATATGTAATAATTTATGAGATGTAGTGTGATCACTCTAGTGACCACCATAAATTCCCTCATATGCTTGTTATAGGAGAGCATGAAAGGAATGGTAATTAGATTTTTCTAAGCCATAAGGATCTATAGTGTTAGTAGAACTTCACTTTCATAAAAAATTGAAATTAATTTGATAGCATGGACATACATATAGGTATGTAAAATTAAAGAACAACAATATCATATATTATATCTCCAAATATTATCAAATATAATGAATGAGACTTGCATAAATATGCAATAAAGATCAATTCTAACTAAGAGATCAATCTAGGTGATAAATCATAACTAAGTGATCAATCATAACTAATAGATCAATTTATGTTATCAAACCTAGGACTAATAGATAACTATCCCTAAAGGATAGAAACAACTAGAAAATATTCCCATAATATCTAAGATATAAATATGTAATATCTCATATTATCTAAAATAAGATAAATTAAATATAAACATATAAGTGGGTGGGAATAACTAAATAAATAGAAAAATAAAGCACCTAGATGAACATGAGTTAAACTAAATAACCTACTCTAACACCCCCCTCAAGTGCAACTAGGGGCTAAAAATAAAGTTTCCTATGAACAATATGAGTCTCAATAACAAGGCCTAATTAGATACTCATTTATAAGATATCCATGAATAAATGAAGAAACAATATGTCCTCACGAGCATCTCCCAAGGATGAATTCTGAAACCCCAAGAATGCCATGCAATTCAAGGTAGTGAGGTGATGTAAAAAGATTCATAAAGATATTGGTAACCTATTTTTGAGTCAAAATGTACTCCAAATAAAGAACTCCACTCTGAATATGATGATAAATGAAGTGCACATGAATCTCAATATGCTTGGTCTATTGGTGCCCAACACAATTGTGATAAATGTGAATTGCATTTTGGTTGTCACACCAAAGTACAATAGGTGAATCCTTCATGAATCCAAAATCTATCAATAACTAATGAAGCCAAAGAACCCACTAAATTGATATGACTATCGCTCGGTACTCTACCTATGTATATGAAAGTGAAATAGCTTATTTCTTTTTACAATCCCAAACAATTGTGGAAGAACTAAGATGAAAAAAAAGGTATCTAAAAGTCGAATGCTTGTCTTCAATAGAACTTTCCCAATCAAAATTAGCATATCCAACCAACTAAGTTGAACCTATGGTGTAGTGTAATCCAAAGTGGTAAGTTCCCTACATAGATCATAAAATATTTTTGGTAACCTACCAATGACTATCATGATAAACATGTGAAAACCAAGATACATTCCATACTATAAAATAAATGTCAAGGTGAGTATGAGTCAAATACATGAGACTACCAACAAAATACCTATATAGTGTATGATCACAAAGAGTGACCCCAATATAAAAAGGAAATGGACATGAATTAAAAACATACATGCTAAAATGTTAAAGAAGATCAAGGGTGTACTTTCACTAACTCAAATGAATCTATGAATCAAACTAAGGAATCTACAAACCAAGAAAAAATGGAAAAGAATAAGATTTGTCATATCAAACTAATCTAAAATAACCTATTGAATATCTTGAATATGAGAAGAATAGTTCTCTATAATAATTAGATCATGAACATACAAAAATAGTATAACAATATCTTCTCCAACATGATGGATATATATGGTATGATCTTAGTGGCAGTGAGCAAAGCCAGTGTGTAGAAGAAAAGAATCCATCTTCTCATACCAAGCTTGAAAAGCCTATTTAATACCATAAAGAGAACTTCATAGTCAATAAAAAAGATAAGAATCATAACAAACTTAGTAGGTTGTTCTATGTAGATTTTCTTTTGAAAATATCCATGTAAGAAGGCACTCTTCACATTCATCTAGTACACTACCCAACCATGTGATGAAGATAGAGAAATTCTAAGGTGCACATAATCTATCTTAGCAATAGGAGGAAAAGTATTAGAGTAATCAATACCTTTAATTTATGAGAACTTTGCTACAAGGCATGCCTTATACTTGTCAATGGACCCATCAACTAAATATTTGGTGCAATATATCCACTTGCATCTTATTAAATTATTTCCATTAATAAGAGTGACCAAATTCCAAGTATGATTCTTCATCAAAGAATAATACTCATCTATCATCGCATCATTCCACTCATGTATCCCATGAGCTTGTGAAAAAAACTATGGATCCCAAAAAAACACCTGACACAAAAGTTGATAACTTGTATATTGTGTATAATAATGTCTAGTGGGTGGAAGATCTTGTATGAAAGGTTCTACCTAAAAAACTATAATATGATCCCACTTAGGAAAAGTGGGAACAAGATCTACATATAAGTCCAAACCCATAAACTCCTTAGTGTCTTATTAAACTAGATTCTCAAAGAATGGATCATCAATATGAAGTGAAGAATCATCAATGAATGGGAGCAAAGAAGAAGAAGATGACATGGAAGAAGATGAAGAATCTTGAGAATGGAAACGCTCATCAAACTAAACATGTATTCAAAAAATAACATCATGAGTATCAGGATCCAAACTTTAATAAGCTCTCATGTCCTCACAATACCCTAAAAAGATTAATGGTTTTCTCTTCTTATCCAAGGATTTCCTTTTATTTTTTGGTACAAAATCCCAAGCATGGCTCCTAAGAACTCAAAAAAATGAGACATTAGGATTAGTTCCATACCAAGCCTCCTTTGGAGTTAAATGCTCAAGTGTTATGTGTGGTGTGTGATTTTGAATGTAGTTTGTAAAACTAAGTACATTTGCCCACTATATAAGAGGTGCATCCTAAGAATGTATCATGTAGTTAGCCATCTAATTTAAAGTTTGGTTCTTCCTTTTCTCTAAGTTATTCTATTGTAGAGTATAAGGAATAAAATGTGGTGAACAATGCCATGATATATCAAAAACTTAAAAAACTCTTTATTGAATTACTCCCTGATTATCAATGTGAAGCTCATTTATGAAACTAGAAGACTGATTCTCAACCAGATCCTTGAAGACATTGAAAGGTGAAAAAACTTCACTCTTTTTCTTGAAAAAATAAACCCAAGTATGCCTTGATAAATTATAAATAAATGTAAGTTCATACTTTTCTCCATTGAAATAAGGAGTATTAAAAACCATCAAGTCACTATGAACAAGCTCAAGTGGTGAAGAAGTTATCTTGGACATAGCCTTAGGAAATAGATATTGGTGTTGTTTTCCTAATGCACAGCCATGGCAAACTCCATTAAGACAAGAAACTTTAGGATGACCATTAACTATACCATGAGTGCTCAATTCCTTCAAGTATATATAATTAAGATGTGCAAATCTCTCATGCCAAATATTACTCTCAGAATCAACATGAGAAACAAATCATGTCCCCATAGAATAAGTCTCATCAAAACCTTCAAAGTGATATAGTCTAGAACTATGCTCAATAACACCTTGTGAAAAAAGTGAATGATGTTCCAACAAAGTATGAATTTTAGCCCCTTGTGTGAAAGTCAGTGTCTTGCCCTAACCAAAATGAAAAATTTGATAAGTATAAATTAGATATGAAGTGATGTCAAAAACATATAGTGCATCATTATTGTATCCACCAACAAGTTGTATGTCACCTTTTCACATAACAAAAATAAAGGTAGAGTATCCAAACTCAATGTTGGAAGTAAAAATAAAACTACGAGATACAAAAAAATCTTTAGAATAAGTCATGTGGTGAGAATTAATAGAATCTATGACCCAATTATTTGTAACAGGTGACTAAGATCTCCAAATAGCATTGAGTGTTTTTCTATGTTTATTGGAATGAGATGGAGTGGATATAGAGATCTTCTTTTTTCTAATTTTATCCTCTAAGGCTTAAATTATTTTCCAACACCTAGTTTATACATGACCATTTCCCCCACAAAATGAACATGAAAGGCTAGACTTATTCTTGGATTTAGAAGACTCTTTGGGTTTAGAGTTATTGATGCTAAAAAAATAGGTCAATCTTCTTGAGGCCATAACTTTTGACCCGTAGCTCCAGTTGATCTCTTTCATACACCAAAACACCCATCTAAAAATGTTAGTTTATATTATAAGCATCCCTATCCACTTAGATTTGATATATATATATATATATATATATATAAAGGCCATACATGATCATCTAAGAGTCAAAATTAATGTTTAATGATTTTTTTGGAAATTTTCATTTTTTAGAAAATGTATATTTTTAGAAATGGTTGTCAACTTCAGTTGAATTTCATCTCATAGGATAAGTATAGTGTTTATATTATTTTAGAATATTTTTAGAGTCATGCATGCTTGCATGCAAAACTTACTATAAATAGCGACTACTAAAAATACACATTTTTTTAGATTTTAGTTTTTTTTAATTTTTACATGTCAACTCTAAATTCTAAGTTGAGAATTATTTAATCATGGTTTGATTTTATAATTATTTAAAGTCATTCAATACAAATAAATTTAAATTATTGTTTTAGATATTGGCCTATTGGTAATTTTATTTGTCTTGATAGTTTTTAGTTTCATTATCTGATATCATAGCAAGTTTGAATCTTGGAGAAGTAAAGAATGGAAATAGGATGAGGAGCTATTGCATAGATGAACCACACTATACAAGAGATAAAGAGATGAGTGGAAAAATTAACTAAGGTTATTACCAATCAACAAATAAGATAAGGTGGTAATGAGGAAAACACAGATCGTGATGAAGAAATTTAGCAAGAATAAGAACAACAAGAGTAGCCACCATCGATGGAAGAGAGGATGGTTAGAGCTTTAGAAGGAAGAAAGGAAGGAATCAAATATGATGTTCTAGATTATGGAGGTATTTTAAGACTAGAGGATTTGATATATTAGATGAATAGCATGGAAAAGTTCTTTGAGTGGAAGACTATGGGAGAAGACAAGAAGGTAAAGTTTGCATGGACAAAATTAAAAGGTCATGCAATGATTTGGTGGGATCACCTATAGAAAGAGAGATTGAGATTATGTAAAGATAAGTTTAAATCATGGAAAAATATGGAGAACAATATGAGAGAAAATTTTCTTCTTATGGATTATGCACAAACCCTATACAGAATATTTTAGAATTTAAGGCAAAAATATCATAGTAAATAATAGTATACAAATGAATTTTATAAGCTTTCCATATGAGTGGAGCATGATGAAACAAAAGAGAATATGGATGCAAGGTATGTAAATGGTTTAAATTTTTTTATTAAAGATAAATTAAGCATACATCAAATGCTTTGCATGGAGGAGGCTTATTAATTATCTTTGAAGGTAGAAGAAAAATAAAATAGACATAATTTCAGAAGAATGTCTCTTGGTCCAAAAAGAGGTGGATCCCCTCCAAATAGGGGATGAGGTGGGTCTAATACCAATAAAGGTTAATCATCACATGATGTAAAAAGGCAAGATGATAATAGGTAAGGGTTTCAATACCAACAAAGAGGAAGAGAATTTTAAAGAGGATGAGGTTATGGTGGTGCTAGAAGATGGTTTCCAAATAAGAATATATCTTATGTATATCATAAATGTGGAGAAGAAAGGAAAAGAGCATTTGAGTTTTGATACTATCAAGATCAAGAAAGGAGGAAAGAAGATTTCCCTAGATTAAATCTAGTTGAGTCTGAAATAGAAGAGCATAATATTGAAGTTGCACCAGCAAATATTAGAGATAATATCATGATGAGAAGAACCATGATCAGTCTAAGGGTGCAGAATAAAGAAGGTGGTGATGCATGGCTACAATCAAATATTTTTTGAATAAGATGCACTTTGAGGGAAAGGTATGTAAAGTAATTATAGATGGTGATAGTTGTGCAAATATGGTTTCTAAAGAAATAATAGAAAAACTAAATTTACAATGTGAAAAACATCCTAATCCTTATCAGATTTTATGGTTTAAGAAACGTAATGAATTTACAGTAGATAAAAGATGCTTAATCAAGTTTTCTATTAAAAAAAATTATAATGATGAAATATGGTGTGATGTTATTCTGATGGATGCATGCCATTTGTTATTGGGGAGACCGTGGCAATTTGATAAGAAACTAATTCATGATGGAGAAAATTACATGTACATTTTTTGGAAAGGAGGTACAAAGGTAGTTTTGTTACCTCTTAAAGAAGAAGAGAATATATAAAGTATTCTCTTTACTAAATAATTTGTCTAAGATATGAAGGTAGTAGGTTGTTGTTATGTATTAGTAGCAAAGACTAAGGATGCAAAAATGGTGCCAATACCAACAAAATCAGCAAAATTTTTGAAATAATATACAAATATTATGCCTGATGAGTTACCAGATGGTTTACCACCAAAAAAATATATTCAGCATCACATTGATTTGATTCTAGGATTAGCTCTACCCAATCAAGCATCGTATAGGATTAGTCCAACAAAACATGCAAAATTAAATAAATAGGTTACTAAATTGCTAAGAAAGAAGGTAATAAGGGAGAGTATGAGTATGTGTGCAACACCAACATTGTTAACTCCAAAGAAAGATGGAGAATGGAGAATGTGTGTGGATAGTAGAGCTATTAACAAAATTATAATAAATTATAAGTTTTTTATACCTCATCTATATGATATGATAGATGTGCTTATAGAATCAAAATATTTTACCAAGATTAATCTAAGGAGTGGTTATTATCATATTCAAATTCATGAAGGAGATGAGTGGAAAACTACATTTAAGACTAGGTATGGATTATATGAATGGATGGTGATACCATTTAGATTATCTAATGCACCTAACACATTTATGAGGATGATGAATACAGTGCTACAAAAATATATTGATAAGTTTATGGTTGTTTATTTTGATGATATTTTGATATTCAATAAGACTAAATAATAACACATAAAACATTTGAGAATGGTATTGGATTTTCTAAGAAAGGAGAAGTTGTATGTAAATTTGAAGAAGTGTAGGTTTATGCAAAATAGTTTGGTATTTTTGGGATTTTTAGTTTGAGTAGATGGTGTGAAAATAGATGAAGAAAAAATAAAGGCAAATGTTGAGTGACCTATTCTAAAAATCATTATAGAGGTAATAAATTTCCATGGTTTAGCAACTTTTTACAAAAAAGTTATTAAAAAAATTAGTAATATTGTGGCACCAATAATAGATTTCATGAGAGGAAAAGAATTTGCATGGACTAGAGCAGCCATAGAAATCTTTAAATTTTTGAAGAAAAATATTATAGAAATACAAATTTTAGCATTATTTGATTTTATCAAAGTGTTTGAAGTTTATTGTGATGCTTCATTTGTGGGGATTGGTATTGTGTTGAGTCAAGTAGGAAAGCAAATACCCTATTTTATTGAGAAATTTAATGAGGTAAGAACAAAGTATTCTACTTATGATGTTGAACTTTATGTAATTTTACAAGTATTAAGACATTGGAGGAATTACTTAGTACCTAAGGATTTTATCTTATTTACAATCATGAGGCTTTGAAGTATGTGAATACACAAAAGAACTTGAATAGTAGGCATACAAAGTGGGTTTATTTCTTGTAGGGGTATACTTTTGTGTTGAATCATAAATCAAGAAAATAGAATCAAGTAGTTGATGCATTGAGTAAGAGAGTAGTATTATTAACTACTATGGTGAGTGAAGTAGTTGGATTTAAAGTTATCAAATAATTATATGATATTGATCCATTTTTATGCAAGATAGTTAAATAGTGTAGGAATATATTAATAGGTATGATAGATATTACTTATGATGAGTATCTTATATAAGAAGGTTATATCTTCAAATCGAAACAATTATGCATTCTAGTGGGGTCTCTATGAGATAATATAATAAGTGAATTACATAGTGGTGGTTTAGCTACACATTTTGTAAGATAAAGACAATAGCTTTGATGGAGGAAAAAAAATTGGTCAAAGTTGAAGAGAGATGTGGCAAGGTATGTTTCAAGGTGTAGAATATGCTAGGTGGCTAAAATACATGCACAAAATACTAGACTATACATTCCATTACCTGTTCCAAGAGGATCATAAATAGATTTGAGTATGGATTTTGTGTTGAGATTGCTGAACACACAAAAAGGTAATGATTCAATTTTTGTTGTTGTAGATAAATTTTATAAAATGGTTCATTTCATTGTATGTAAGAAAACTAATGATACCACTAGAGTTTCAAAATTATTTTTCTAGGATATTGTGAGATTTCATGGTGTTCCAAAAACTATTGCTTCAGATAGGGACACAAATTTTCTAACTCATTTTTGGAGGACTTTATGGAATAATATGGGTACTATGATACAATTTAGTAATACATATCACCCATAAATAGATGGATAGACAAAATTTATGAATAAT
This sequence comes from Torreya grandis, assembly GCA_037957365.1. Classification (NCBI taxonomy): domain Eukaryota; kingdom Viridiplantae; phylum Streptophyta; class Pinopsida; order Cupressales; family Taxaceae; genus Torreya; species Torreya grandis. The sequence continues at coordinate 1,605,758 of JARHVA010000387.1, forward strand.
ATCTTGGAAAATTTGGTGAGATGCAAAGTGGGAGAGAAGCCCAAGCAATGAGACTTGGTTTTATCACAAGCTAAGTTTGCATATAATAGTTTAGTGAATAAATAAACAAAAAAGTTGCCATTTCAAATTGTTTATGAGAGAAATTCTATGGGTATTTTTGATTTGTTACAATTTCTATTTTTAGATCAAATTAGTGATGATACAGAAGTATTTGCAAAGCATATGCAACAGTTGTAAGGAGTAAGAATAAAGTTGTAGGAAAGTAATGAGAAATATAAACCATTAAAAGATGTCAAAAGAAGATCTAAGGTATTTGAAGAAGAAGATTTGGTAATGGTTTTCTTGAGGAAAGGAATATTTCCAAAAGGCACATAAAACAAGTTGAATTACAAAAAAATTAGACCATACAAATTGTGAAGAAAATTAATGACAATGCTTATGAGGTGAGCTTACCATAGAATTTTGATATATCTCTAGTATTTAATGTTTTAGATTTATATGAATTACATGGAAAAGATGGTGAAGATTAATAATATGAATAAGTAAATTGGGATCTATAGGTTCCAAAGAAGAAGAAAGAAAAAATAGTACAGGGTTTGGATATGAAGATAGTGAGCACAAGGCAAGGGAATTATAATAGGTATTTAGTGTAGTGGGAAGGATTGCAACAACAAGACAACACTTGGATTATAGAATGGGAGTTGAAGAAGATTGATAAAGTCAAATGGTTGCATTATAATTAGGGCAAATCATAGAAGTTGAGTTGTTTTTAACCAGAAAAGAATGATGTAGAAAAAATAGGCCAATATTATGGAGGCCATAAATTTTGACCCATATCTCCATTTGAGCTATTCCACATGCCAAAAAAACCATCTCAAAAATTTAAATGATTTCATAAGCCACCCTATCCACTTAGATTTCATTTATATATTTTTTAGAGGATATTGTTGATCATCTGAGGGTCTAAAATTAATGTTTAATGATTTTTTTAGGAATTTTCTATTTTTAGAAATTGTATATTTTTAGAAATGAACATCAATATTTGGATGGTAATACTTTACATTGAACATTTAAATCATAATAAGGATAGATGATATTTATTGTTGGTAAAGTGGGTTATATTTGATAAAGTTGTATATGAAATTTAGAAGATTTAATAATAGTTATTTCTTCAATGACAGGGTGTTTAATAATGGTGGATTAGTAGGAGGTACATAACCTTTAGGTTCTAATTTAGTATCCAATGAGATATGAATGACATGAAAATCATAGTTGAATGAATGTGTTTTATCTAATGTCTTTTGATAATGTTTTAAATATAAATCTCATGACTGAGCTTAAGCCATAATATAATTGTCATTGTAGGTGTGAGAAATAGTGCATGTCTCAATTTCCATTAGAGAGTCAATGGTGGAAACATACATGTTACTAAATCTATGAGGAGACAAAGTTAAAGGATCTTTAATAAGTTTAGCTACTCCATATTGATTACAAGTGAAATCACCCTCTGTGTAAAAGGCTTCGTATGCATTGCATAGGGGGAGTATCGATAGTATCATCAATTAAGGGAATGATATGATCATGTGGGAGTAAATAAGGAGGGATACATTTTGATATATAAGTAGGTAATCAAGTGGTATTACAAATTTTTTTAATTAATTTTGTTCATCATCATCTAAATTTACAAGAATAACATGTAAATAAGAATACATGTTAACAAATGAAAGGAGAGGTGGACTGTTTATGTGAGAAAAGGTAGGAATGTGATATTGAGATTTAGGATTTGGTAATTGAATAATCCATGGATTATGATTAGATTCATGTTTTTAGAATTTTAAATTATGTATGAAATTTATACATTGATTACCTAAAGAATTAATGACATGCATATGATGTGTCCACAGGAAACTTAGAAACATTTTTTAATATAAGGGAAGACCAACAACAATAAGTTTAGTATGAACTATATTTGGTTTTGTTAAGAAGTATTTTCATTGATGTAAAGGTCAAGGTGAATTCCATTAATGTCAAGGTCAATGTTGATTCAACTGATGTCAAGATGCACCTGGTAAATATGCATGATGAGGTGGTATGTGACAAAAAAGCCATGCAACAAGAGAAAATTTCAAGGAAACCTATTGTCTCTCTATTAAGAGATAATTTGAAGGCAACCTAATGATTATTTTGAGGTTGATGTCAAGGTCTAGTACATGGTAAGCATGTTTTTATACTATTTCTTGATTATAAGGTTATTGAGAGACCTTGTGTATAGGATGCCTAGTATTGTGCATAAAGGAGAATGGTGGCTCAGTGATATAGATACAAAGATGCATAAGAGTATTTTTTAGGACACTTGATCATGTACATAAATCATTTTATCACTCAAGATATCTTCAAATTGAGTCTATAGGGGTAGAACCAACAAGACTAACATGCAACTAGACTAGTTCTAGACTTTGCCTAACCTAATAAAGTGCCATGGGATGTTGTCAATGCCTATAAAGGATGAAAATTAGTGTCATAGAATGTGATAATTTTATTGATCACTTGATGAGTTTTAGAGTGAATGAAAAGAGGCTTGAAGGTCATTTTGAAGGTGTAATGTGATTTTCAGGTCAAAACCCTATAGAGAAAATAGAGAAATGGTGGCCTAATGAGGTATTAAGATCAGTTTCCAAGGTAATAATGGACAAATAAGAATTGATATAGGTATGTCATATTTTTTTAGGTATGTTGACCAATTTTGAGGTAAAATTTTGTCATAAAATACATGGAATATGGTTTTGAGGTTCCCATGTGCACATAATGAAGGATTCTCATCTACAGAAGAACATTCATGTACTCATTGGCATGTGTAACCTCTTCATTATATCCTAAGACATTAATGGTATATGGGTAAGGGTTATAGATCAATATTTTATGCATTGGTTTTTGGATTAAATGCCTAAGGTTTATGAATGATCAAAAAGACTATAAGGTGGTTTAAACCTCTTTAAAACCCTAACTTTGACCCGATATGGAAGATCTTCATAGAAATGGCTCAGAATGGATTGGATGACCTAGTATGATGATTAAAACATGTAGTGGACTCTCCCAAGTAGCTTTATGTGTAATTTTTATGTCATATTATTTATGTTGAAGCTTGAGAATTATATATTATGTTCATGGGTGGTTATTGAGTAGGTTTCATCCCTCAGATGTGCTAAACCGGTCATACAACTGGGCTTATCACCAAAAGGCCTAATGGTGGAAATAACGAAAAGAATTAAGTAGAAGTGAGAATGATATTAGGTATGAACCCAAATGCATATGTATTTTTTTCAAGACCTATAATACATTTTCATTTTGGATATATGATTTTGAGGTCAATGGATATGTTGATAAAGTTGCTCACAAGTTGACCAGTTTTGTACAAATGAGACAATGAAGGTATAACATTATGTGATTGGTATGAAAGACCAAATTTTTCACTTGACCATGATATATTTATATCTAAGAGTTACCTAATGATATCATAGGATAATAAACATGCATCAAGAGTCTCTGAAACTATCTACATAGGGGTTGAAGGTCATTATCACCATGAGTTTGAAGGTAAACTGGCAAATCTAGGTAAGTAAGTTGCAGTGATTAATTAGAGTCTCTCTGACCTTAGCTTAGTCATTCAATGCACATAATTTTGTTTTTTGGAACTTGAATGACCTATCTATACTTTTTATAAACTTTTAATTCAGTATAAAAGGTTGGATCATTGAATCCAAAATGGCTTGTCTAATTGAGTAAAGTTTATTAGAAAGGAGGTCAATAGATTGGTCTGTAATACCAATAGTTTTCATTTGTGATTATGATATTTTTGATGTAATTTTATCTAAGGATGATTTAATATAATATTCATACATTTTAATATCCTAATAGTGTTCCTACAGGTGTTAAAAATTTAAGGTTCCATAACTATGTTTTGAGACCAATTGGTAGTTCTAAGTAAGCTAATTGTAGAGAAGGCTTTGAGCACTTTTGACTTGAGTTATAAGGTATAATGCACATGGTAATTACACTTAGGTAATAATTATTCTCTTTATATGTTTTTTTCCATATTTTATTGGCAATTTTGTGTTTTTTCTTCAATTATCATTGACAAACTTTTTGGGTATACACAAGGCTAATATGAAATGTTCGAATGATATACTCCAAGTAGTTATTTGAGATAAAAAAGAGTTATGGATATTAGATGATCTGAGCAAAGGTATATTGGGATTACATATGATATGCTTCTTTCATGAAATTTTTTTTAATGTTTTCTAAAGATATCAAAAGGGTAATGTGTGATAAATAGACCTAATGAGATTAGGTCTCCATGAGACCTAAAAGAGAGATAAGGCCTATTTGAGAAAGTTTATACCTAAAGGGACTCAAAAAACATTTTACAAATTTTTATGAGGTTTTCTAAGATCCATTCCATGTCCAACCTCAGAATATAATAATTCTTGGTTGACTAAGAGGGATAAGAACAAGAAAAGTCTTGTATATATACTAGGCATTTTTAGGCCTATTAAGTGTGAAGAATGTAAGAGAAATAAGGAAGGATATTATAGAGAAAAAATATGTATTTTGTACCATTATAATAAGATATAAAATCAATGATGAATAATTTATAGAGTTTCTACATATGAGGATCGAGGTCATATGACCTAACCAAATGAAGATAAATGGGCTAGTTGAGCAAAGAAGGTTAGATGCCAATTTGAGAGTGATAAAAGTGTGTGAAGATTAGAAGTAGATCATCATCTATTGTATAAGTAACATATTATTCTAAAAGTGATCAAGTGTTTTAGGTGGCTAAGTTGGTGCTTAGTCATCTAGGGTGTTTGTGCCTCCTTGCAAGTAGGTGCTTAGCTTGTTTAGGTTGGTGATCCGTGTAAAGTGGGTAATTCACTAAATTTGGTGTTTATTTTATATTACTATAGTCTATTTTCATCATTAGTGTGTTTTATTCCATTCAAAATTTTACCACATATATATTGTTTTCATATGTTTCATGCTCTTGTGGATTGATGTTTATGCTTGTTAAGTTGTGCATGCTTGTCTAAATGATTTATGATTTCTTAACTAAGATTGTATAAAAACATTTTGAAGATTGATTCACCCACCCCCACCCCAATCTTAGTCACTTTGCTTCTAACATTAAGTATCAAATCCTATTCATTTGAAGCAGGTCTAAAAACCTAAAGGAGATCTTAAAGCAAGGATGGATAGTCAACAAAATCAAGGTAGTGTCTCTACTAGTAAGTCTCCATTGTTAAATGGACCTAACTATGCCTTTTGAAGTGTTAGGATGAAGATATATTTTATGTCTCAAGGTCATGCTATTTTGAAATGAGTTGTGGATGCCTATAGTGCTCATTTTATTCCACCAAATGTTGTAATAGGTAAGAAAGCTAGTGAAAACAACTCCAAGGTAATGAATGCTCTTCTTTATAGCATATAAAAGGTAGATCTTATGAATTCAATGCATTATGAATCTACCAAAGAGATATGGGAAAAATTGAAGACCATCTATGAAGGTGACACTAAGGTAAATATGTCCAAGTTACAGACTCACAAAAGATAGTTTGAAATCTTAAAAGTGAATGAAGATGAAATCATTGCATCCTACCTTTTGAAGGTTGATGAAGTTGTCAATATCATTAGAGTATTGGGAGAAGAATTCAAAGAATCTACTGTTGTTTAAAAATTGTTGAGATAACTAACTCCTAAGTTTGATTTTAAGGTATCTATAATAGAAGAAATGCAAGATTTGGATAAGCTAGAGATGGATGGGCCTTATCAAATTTTGACGACCTATATATGAGAACCAATGAAGGAATACCTCCCAATAAAGAAGATACTTTAAAATTTGAAAATATGTCAAAATACAAAAATTTCAAGGATGAGGCATGCTCATATGTTGATGATGATCAACTAATAGCCATATTTTCAAGAGAGTTAAGGTTTGGATCTGGTGAGTACAAAGGTAATTTTTACTTCAAATGTTTTAACTATGGAAAGATTGGTCACTTTGCATCCAAGTGTCCTAACAACGATAAATCTAAGCATGATGAAGAAAATGATGAATATCATGGATATGACAAGAAGACATATAAGCCTAATAAAAACAAAAAAGATTTTAGGAAATATGAAGGTAGAAAAGGAAATTTTAAAAATAATAAAATATTATGCACTAAGGAAGATGATCCTTCTGATGTAAGTGACTCAAGTGAATATGATAGTGATGATGGCAGTCATGAACCTGAGCATGACAATAATGAAACCTTATTTATGACCATAGAATCAGATAATGAGGATTGTTCAAGTGGGAAAGACATTATGGTTGATGTGGAATCAAATGAAGAAGAAGATGAAATAGATCTTGAGGTAAAAATTTTAAGTACACTAGATGAATTAAAGTTCCAAAGTAAAAAGAATCATGAAATAAGATCACTAGTTAAAAAATATGAGGAACAGATTAGCTTGTTTGAGGAAAGGTTGAGTAGCACTTCTAAGGAGTATGAAAAGATTATCAATAATGTTGAGGCATAGATGGAGGTAGTCAATGCAATCCTAAAGGCTAAAGAGGAAGAGTGCATCAATTATGAAACTAAAATGGAATCTTTGAAATTTGAGTTGAATCAAGAATTCATCAAGGTGAGGAACTTTGTCAAGTTTGAAAAGAGAACTAAGGCATTAAATGATATCTTGAGTTTTCAAAAAAATTCAAGTGACAAAATAGGTATTGGTTTCAAAGAAGACCAGAAGAAGGCACCTCGAGTCAAGGACAAGACTGTGGAAAATAATAAGGTCAACATGAAAAGACTTATAAAACAACCAAATACTATAAGCTATTCCAATTCATTTAAAGGTTATTGTTATGTGTGCAAAAATTTTGGTCATAGAGTAAGAGAGTATAGAATACTCTCTAAGAATTAGTACTCATGGGCCTATGAAAGGAGTCATAACTCACATTAGTCAAAATTTATGTAGAAGATGGTTTTATATAGTTATCATGATGTAAGACACATTGCAATATTCTATCCTAACAAGGTTAGAAGGTCATCAAGTGAAAATAGGATGTTTTAAGCCCCTAGATTGCTAAAGAGAAAACAAATGAATGATTGGAAACCAAATATAATAAAGATGATTCATGATCAGTTTACAAGCTCAAGGGGACTACTTGATGTGATAAATCATGCTTCAAATGTGAAAACAAGTTAGGAATGCCTATTGTTATCCCCACATTTTTTAACAAATGGATGATGAAGATATCAAACATATAATGCAAAGCAAGGCTCAAAGGGTGTTTAAGGACATTTAGTTAGTTGAGATCATGGGGATATGGGAATATCTTGAAATTTTAGTTTTTTAGTTCCCTTTAAGAAGTGGTGACTCTATTAAGCTTCATGAAGACACTATTTAAGAAATAGAAGCATGATGGATGCTTGGTTTTAGGAGGAACTATTTAGGTTTGTGACTGAGTTTGTTCTACATTGAGAAGTGGTCTTGTTATTAGAATTCATCTGAAGGAGGTATGATGGTAGTAAGGGGGATCATGTTTCCTTAATATTTTATATTTTGTGTGTTTATATCCTATAGTAAGAAAGTATGGTTCCATATGGAATTCTATGTAAGACCCTTTGTCATTAATGTCAAAGGGGGAGAAAGTCCAACAAGGGGGCTTTACAAGCTTGGGGAGATGAAAGTGAGAAGATTGAAGAATTATTTTCCATTAATGACAAAGGGTGGGTTTGTTAAGAAGTGTTTTCATTGATGTCAAGGTCAACGTTAATGTTATTAATGTCAAGTTCAAGGTTGATGTCATTGATGTCAAGATGTATTTGGTAAATATGCATGATGAGGTGGCATATGACAAGGAAGACATGTGACATGAGAAAATTTGAAGGAAACCTATTATTTCTCTATTGAGATATAATTTGAAGTCAACCTAATTATTCTTCTAAGGTTGATGTCAAGGTTTAGTATAAGGTAAGCATGTTTGTGTACTAGTTCTTGAGTACAAGGGTCTTGACAAAAGAAATTAAATGTTAATTTGAAAATGAAGTCAATTAATTTTAATTCAAACCACTCTTAATCAATTGAAAATACTCACAACAAGATGAACTAATATAATCAATGGGAATATGTAAAATATTTCCTCACGAGCAGGACCCTTTTAAGATGGATTGATATTTGAATTTCCCACTAAGACTAATTTATTAAAATAAATTATTATTGATGATAGAAATGATCCTATAGAAATGAATGAATTATTAAAACTTCAATTACAATTATTTGTTATGAATTATTTATTGATGAATATGAACTAACTAATATTAATTTATGGGTAATTATAAAGTATACACCATTAAATAAAGAACACAGATCTTATTATTGCTATTATATAGACTAAATGTTATAATAACCACCCATAGAAAAGCTTAGAATTATAGAGATTAAAATAAATGGGATATGAGTGGAAAATAATCAATAATAACTGACTTAATGATATTCTTATGAAAATCACACTCCATTGGAGTGAAGAGGATGTAACAAGAATTTCAACCTTTTTATAGGTAATAAAAGACCCTTTTTTATAATTACTTGCAAAAACTAACCTATTTATCTATTACAAACATGGCTTGGTCTTAACCCATAGCAACATCCTTAACTTCATGTAGATATTAAATCAATAGCTATAGTTTTGGATATGGACTAGAATAATAAGTTGATATAGGTTGGTATTGAATTCATAGTGAAATCTGGCATAAACTACAAGTGGATATGGACAAATCTACTTATGTTTCACCCTCTTTTTTATAAAATAACTAAACGTATTATTAAAAATATGTGTAGAAATAGAATATATTAAAATTTTAAATATGTACAATAATCAACAATTCTTATTTTGATAATTTTCTAAACATTTAAAGCTAGGATTTTAATTTTAAAAAACTAGGAATGAATATAGTTAGCTCAAATAAATATTTATTTTGACTATTATGCATATCTAAAAGTAAAAATCATTAAAATATATGACTATGTAAGCTCAAGATCAAGAGAAAAATATTAAACTACTTCTAGATAGGTCCACTATAAATGGACAACAATGCTGATAACTTGAGTCCATTAACCATGGACATATCCTAGCTAACTATGATTGGTGATTGATAAAGGAGTGCAAAGACAAAATATTTTGATAGTGACATATCAGAAGTAGGATTAAAAGATATTTATAGATGAGACCACTTCAAGAGGATAATAATTAAGTCCACTCAAGTTCATTCACTACAGACTTGTCCCAATTTATTGTGATGAAAATCAAGTTAGTGAATTTTATACACTTATGTGTGAGAGTAATCAGAGATATCATAAATTGGATTATTCCACATAGAAATATGTTTTCCTTCTTTTGTATTTGAAACCTAAAGGAAAATTTCAAATTTATGAAACCTAAAAAAAATATGGGAGTGTAATAGGATGAGCTAACATAAATCATCCCCTTGATGATTGACTGCAACCTATGCATCTAATAATCTAAGGAGGGAAATTAAGCCCATGTCATTCTCGCACCTAGATTGATTATGACATTGTTCTCCTTAACTATGTGCATATAACTGTAAATGTAGTTTTGATACTTGACAATGATAAATCTTGATTTGATTTGAAATTATTTATACTTAGCTTATGATTGCTCCTTGTGAGGGACATTGAATTTGGAAAAACAAATAAGGTGGATTTTCTCAAAGTGAATAGTGTGAAATATTGAACTAAGTGAATAAAAGTGGCGGTAATGAATGACCTATGATATGCATGTATAGGTGAGCCTTTTAGTAATTTTATTTAGCCAAACTTGTGAAATTCTCAAAAATACCAAAAATATTGATTATATTTTGGAAACTAGTTATTATTTGGCATAAGAAGTAGTTAGTCTAGGTGGACAAGAGAGTGACAATGATCCTGTCTACCTATTGAAGACATCTTATAAAAGATCATAGACAAGTATCATGAGATGGAGACAATTTGAGGGTGGTATTAAGTAATTTGAGTATTTTACTTTGAAATTTCTATGTAGCAATGATGGAAAACAAATGGTCAAGCTCGCATGTATAAAAAAAACATAGAGTAATGATGAATAAGATTCATGCATTTGGGCATAAGTCATGTGGTTTAGTATGTGTCAATAATTAACATTATCAAGTTCCCATGGATTTATTTAAGTTTCTACATTTTATTCCTCCCTATTAAAGTAATAAAATTACTAGATTAAATGAGAAATAATTGAACTTGAGTGTGCACATCACACATTCATATTAAAGGGTACTCTAGTTATTCAAGGCACTCAAATTAGGAAAATCCTACAATAATAAATAAAGTATTCATTTGTCAATTTTAAAGTTTTAAAAATCTAAACTTTCAAAATTGAAAAGGGAACAAGGGAAGAGTACACCTATATGTATGTAAAACCAAATTTCCATGTTACTTTTAATTGATGATTGAGAGTTGTGCCCCTTATTTAAGAACTAGGAAAATTTTAACAAATATTTAATTAAGAGTGATCAAGTCCCAATTTTGAATAACTAATCAATATATTGAGTTGGAAAGATGCATATTCCAAATCTCATGAATAGGTAATAACACCTAATGTACTAATCAAAAAAAAAGGTGGAATCATGAGGGGTTCTCAAGAAGTGATACTAAGATCATTGACTATCACTATACTCAAACATACGTCACCTACAAAAAAATATGGAAACACACAATAGGAGCACTATATGTAATTCTATTTCCATTGAACATCACTAAACCTCAACATATATTTCTTTTATCAAATTAAATCATACTATTATAGATGAATCTAAATTTTATTTGCATGATCAAAATGGAATGAATAATATTCATTCTCCCATCAAGAATTCATTAATTAGATATTTGAATTTAAATAAACAATTTTTTTTTGAAATTTGAAAATGTGCATGAACAAATATCATTCCCCTTTTGAAGTTTGAAACATTGAAATTTGAATAAACATGAACATGAATTAGTATCATGCCCCCTGAATATTATTCCAAGTGATATATAATGTATGCATCTATATGCTAAGATATAACTATATTTTCGACTTTTAAATTTTGTATTGTACCTATTTTTCATATGCCCATGCCTATGCATTCAATTGTGTATGATTTTTTACATTGAATTTTTTAAAATTGAGTGCATATGCATGTCATATGCACCCATAATCTTTATCAATGCGAAAATATATGTCATACATATTATTTTTTAATTTATTTGAATCTTTAAAAACTTGTAATTTATTATTGAATCTAATTTTTCTTATTTTTTAATATTTAAAAACCCATACTCTATATTTTATAATGGTTATGTTGATAAATTTTCTCATAAGTTGGCATGTCTTGTGCAGATGAGACAGTGAAGGTGTAAGGTTATGTGATTGGTCTGCAAGACCAAAGTTGTAACTTGACCATGGGATGTTTATATATAATAGTTACCTAATGATCTCATATGATCATCCACATGCATTAATAGTCTCTGAAATTGTATACACAGGTGTTGAAGATCATTATCACCATGACTGTGTTTGAAGGTGATGAGTTGGAGGCACTCTACCCTTAGATGAAGCATTAAATGAACATAATTTTGTTTTTAACTTGAATAAACTATCTATTCTTTTAATAAACTTTTAATTTAGTATAAGAGTTTGAAACATTAAAGCCAAAATGCCTTATCTGACTAAGTAAAGTTTCTTAGAAAGGAGGTCAATAGATTGATCTATAAGATCAATAGTTGTCATTTGTGATTGTGATATTTTTTATGGAATTTGATTTGACAGTGATTTAATATCATATTAATGCATTATAATATCTTAATATTGTTCCTATAGGTTTCAAAAAATTAAGGTTTTGTGACTATGTTTTGAGACCAATTGACAGTTTTATGTAGGCTACTTGTAGAGAAGGGTTTGAGCACTTTTGCATTGAGTTGTGAGGTGTAATTCACATAATTATGACCTTGAGGTTATAAGGATTCTCTTTATATATATTTTTTTAGATGGTTTTTTGGAAAACTTGTGTTTTGACTTCAATTATTGTTGACAGACTTTCTGGGTATACAATGGGTTAATATGAATTGTTCTAATGATATGTTCTAAGTAGTGATTTGAGATAAAAATTGTTATGGAACCTATAAGATCTGATAAAAGGTATATTAGGATGACATATTATAGTATTATTGCATGTAAAGTGTTTGAATGTTCTCCAAAAAGATAAAAAGGGTAATATGTGTTAATTAGAGCTAATGAGATTAGATCTACATAAGACCTAAAAGAGAGATAAGGCCTATTTGAGATAGGTTAGACCTAAAGAGACTAGGCCTATTGAGTGTGAATAATGTAAGTGAAGTAAGGAAGGTTATTAAAGATAAAAAGGAGGTATTTTAGACCATTAAAATAAGATATATTATTAGTGATGAACTATTTATATAGGTTCTACATATGAAGATCAAGGTCATATGACCTAATCAAACCAAGAGAAAAAGACTAGTTGAGTGAAGAAGGTTAGAGGCCAACATGAGAGGGATAGATGAGTGAAAAGAGAAAAATAAGGACATCATCATTTGTTGTGTAAACAACATATTTTTATAAAGGTGATCAAGTATTTTAGGTGATTGAGTTGGTACTGAGTCATTTAGGGGGTTGATGCATCCTTACAAATAGGTGCTTGCTAAAGCCTAGCTGAGTTGGTACTTCGCTAGTTGGGGTTGGTGCTCCATGTGAAGTGGGTGATTCAATAAAGTTTTTGGTTGTATTATAGGACTATATTCCATTTGCATCATCAATGGGTTTTCTTCAATTCAAGGGTTTCCCACATATATATTGGGTTCATATGTTTCATGTAATTCTAGATTGATGTTTATACTTGCTAAGTTATACATGTTTATCTAAATGATCTATGATTGCTTAAATAAAATTATATAAGAAATATTTGAATACTGATTCACTCTTGCACCCCCCCCCCCCACTCTTAGTTAATTTTATTCCAATAGGTGTACTGGTAAGTAAGATCAAAATGCAACTAATTGATTATTGATTTGTTTTGTCAAATCAATTACACACAAGATGTGTTTGTTTCAAATTTTATTTGGTGTATCTATTTTGTTGAATTAGCCAAATTGACATGAAATTAATGTTATATCCTTCATCTATCAAGACTTTTCAAATAAAGGTATTTTTTATTTTGATTTTCTTAAAGAGAGGTAGATCATTTGCTCAAAATATGATCCCATCATTAATCATATCTTTTTCAAAAAAAATATTGAGGGTTTTGTGGATGTCAAGATTATTTCAATTGTATGAAATTATGTAAGTGGAGGATCATTATAAGGAATTTATGAATCATGAGATTTTGATTTTTTAATGTCTTCTAATTGTTTCATAAGGAATTTATGATAATAAGGAGAAGTTTAAAATAACTTCATAACGGTAATTTTACAAGGTGTTGAATTAAGTTATTCCAAAAACTTCCAATGTTATTTAGAGGATTAATATCTATCATGAGGTTTATGTGAGATGATATTTTTCCTAGGGATGGGATAGCTAGTTTAAGATTCTAGATATGGAAGTGGTTCATCATTTGTTTGGAAGATGTTGGTATATTAGTTGTAGTATTTTTAAGCGATTATTCACAAATAGAAGATTTATTAGGTTTAGTGACATGATCCTTGTGGGAATTTTTACATATATAGTTGACTTTAATTACATTTACATACTGAGATTTGGTGTAATATTGATCATAATGGGCATCAATTACATAAATATTGTCATTTGAATATTGAGATTGTAACTATTGCATTTGTATTACTAATAATGGTGTGGAAAATAGTTTGATTATTTGTGTTGACTACTCAAATTTTTATTGGAAGAGATTGAGATTATGGATTGACACTCATAATTGCATTAGTTGAAGTTTGGAAAGATTCCATGATTGAACTATGGGCTAGATCAAATTGATTAGTAAGGAAGTCTTGTCATTTAGCTTGATCAAATGCCTCATTTAAATTTTGTGGGGAAAAAGTTATAATTTTTTATTGAATATAAGGTGTTAAAAAAGTGATAAATAATTTTAAAATATTATCATCATTCATGTTGTGATCTACTTTATCAGCGAATTATTTCCATCATTTGATTAAAGTATGGGTTAATTCTGAAGGTAATTGCTTAGCATTGATGAAATGACTAAGACAATTTTATTAGAGGTGATTTTATTGAAATTATTTAACTAAACTATTGACTAAATATTATAATTGTGAGATACAATGTCGAGGGAGTTGATTATACCATTATAAAACATCTCATGTGAATGTTTTGACTAAAATTTTGGTAGTATCAAAAGTATTGGTTTGGATTCATTCCTTGTATAGATTACCAAATGATTTAAGAAAAAATATATGGTTTCTAGTTCCATCATATTTAATGGTTGGAGATATATTTGTAGTATCAATGGATACTATAAATGAAACTAATGATTCATCTTGAAGATTTCAAAGCATATTGTTATGCATAAGAGGTTGAAGAATGATATTATCATTGGCATCTCTAAGAGGGAGATGAATAAAATATTGGTTATTTTATGGCATGATGAGAGGAGGTTGATTAATAATTTGTAAAATGTGATGCTTCATTTGCATCATTTGGAATTTTCTAGCTATTTGAATAACATTCAGTTGTTGAACCATTTGAGCAAGAATTTGAGTGGTATCAATAAGTGTATTTTGGTTTGTATTATTGAGAGGAGATTGATAAGTTTGATTTTTTCCATTAGGAAGAACATTTCTAAGATTAGGGATATGAATGTTTCCTATTGGAATATTCCCAATGTGAATATTTATTATGTTATTATCTATTACTCTAGTGGTATAATAAAGAATTTTAGATAATTATAATGAGAAGTGTGAAATGGGTTAAATCCATCTAAATCATCATTTTGGTAAATTTGAACCATGTTAAAGTCAATAAATTTAGATGAAGGTTGGGAATATGTGCACCATGGGAGATTATCCTCTTGGGTGGATAGGGTAGGTAAGAAAGAACAACCCATATATCTTATAAATGGGTTAAGCTTATCAATAAATTTTTTGATAGGTTACTTCATGATGCTAAGTAATGTTTTTAGAAAATATTTTTATTAAAAAAATCTAAATCGATCACAAATTGGACTAGATCGATCAAATGAACTATGTCAACTAGAAGGTACAAAATTGAGTTGGTAGATTGAGTTAAAAAAAGTGAAAAATTAGAATAGTTTATAAATAGACTAAATCCGACTGGTAAACTACATTTGAAAATCAATGAAAAAAATAGTCTATAAACTAATTAGATTGAGTTGGTCAACTTAGTTGGAAAATTAGTGAAATAGAATAGTCTATAAGTTGATTATATCGAGAAAGGAAATCTAGTTGTAAAATTCATGAATAAAATAGACTATATGCTGACTAAATCGAGCTAGTTGATCTAGTTCTATGGGCTAGTATAAATTTTAGACTGACTAAATATGGGTGATTTAGTTTTAAATAAATAAATTAAGTTAAAAAATGGGTAAATAGATCGAGATGGTCCATCTAGTTAAAACACAAAACATATAAATTGTATTAATGTTGGCTAATAGTCTGCAATACACCATAAAATGGCAAATGACAAGTAGTAAAAATATAATTTAGATGATAAATAATTATCTTTAAAAAAGATCAAGAGATTGTACTAAATGTTTTATTTGATAATTTAGGATTTTAAAGATATTGGCTTGTCTACTGGATAGTGTCAGTCTAATGTTTAAGAGTACTAACCATGGATAAAGTGCCATTCCCATAGCCTATTAAACCCAATTTAAAATGTAAGGTGTAAATAAATTCTCAATTTTAACTACTAATTGATGCATATATAATCAAATGGATGGTTGAATTCCTAAAGTTTGATACAAAGGAAAATCCTAGATGTTTTTGAAATATTCTAAGGTACATGCAAATTAAAGACTATTTTTAGCTTTGTATTATGGCTATGAGTATTGGGGAAAGCCCCTTATGCCAAACTATCTATAAATGATAGATAATGATCATAAATAAAATATAATTTATCCCTTAAAAATAGTAGCTAAGTAGTTTTAAAACTATCAGTACACAAATTTTAGGGAAAACTAGAAAAAATTAAAATAAAGGCAAAAATTAATTTTGTCAAAAACCAAGTTATAATTTTTTTGGAAAGTAAATAAACAAGTATCTAATTAAAAATTAAAATTGATTGTAATTACTATGAAATAGAGGTTAATTTCCATTATTGATGCTAGAAATTAAAACATACAGAAAAAGATTGAACTAGTTGATCTAGTTGTGCAAGAAGTATAAAATGAAATTGAGCTAGTCAACTCAGTCTACTTCAAAATAGACCAAAAAAATTAAAATCAACTAGGTTAATTTGGTTTGATGGTAAATATATACATATAAAAAGATTTATTTCTTTGATCTAGTTGAGTGTGTGGGTATACTTTTACAGAACTAAAAAACTAAAGAAAATAGTATGGGATTTTAAATTTTAACTAAAAAGTAAGAAATGTAATTCGCTTAAAATTAACAAAAAATAAAAATTATTAAGTTGATAATAATGAACCTAGAGGATATAAAAAGATCAACCAAGTCAATTTATTAGTCTTTTTTTGACATGGTTGTCCAGGTGAGTTTTTTACGCTGAAAAGGTAGAAAATAGTATCATTAGACATAATCAATCTAATCGATCTAGTCTAAACAAAGCTGATAAAATATAAGAAAATGAAAATAGGTCAATAAAATCAATTTCATTATCTGAAAATGAAATACAAAAATGAATAAAATCTAGTTGGTTAATTTATTTAGGCATAAAATGTTGAATAAAAGACTAGATCAACCAGTTTAATCCAATTAATTAAAACTAAAAATCTCATGCACATAGATTAATATGAGATTGAGAGGGTTGATCTAGTTTGAAACCTACACACAAAATATAAAACATGGTTGACATGATCGATCTAGTTTAAAATTTATGCATATAAAATAAAATGTAATTAAAAGGCTCAACTCGATTGAAAATTTGCATAGATAATGACAAAATTGGATTGACAAGCTCAATCTAGTTTGGTTGTAATTGAAAAAAATAAATTTTCAATGGTTGGATTCATGTCAAGTTTATTATAATGTATGAGCCTAATTATTATATATCTATAACTTTTCTTATTTAGTATTCCAATCTCAAAGAAGGTAATATTACCAAATAATTCATTGCATATCTATTTATATCGATACATGACTAATTTGTATATGCTAAACCTAACCAAAGGATTTCTTACTACACAACACCAAATGAGAGGTTATAAAGACTCTAAACAAATGATATTATGTAATAACCCTAGTTAGGACTACAATACATAAAATAAATATAATTTAATCCTCAATAAAACTTGTGGCACAAAGGAGGATAGTTAAATAAACAAAAAAATCATGTAAAGATAACTCTACTCAAGTAAATGTAAAGGTAAAATAAGTAATGAGTATAACATTCAACCTATTACGATGTGTAATATACATCTACCAAATTAAAGAGTAAATTTAGGAATACTTGCCTTGAATTGAACCTATCATTCCTCAATCTTGCCCTTGGGCAATGGTGCTTTGTAAGAATTTGTTGTGGCTTTATAACACTATAAAAATCAACTCTAGGCTAAAATACTCCTACTTGGTATCCAATACATTGCCACAAGATAAGATTCTTTCCTTCCAAGGTAGAACCATTTATAATGAATCCTCAAGTGTAGAATTAATAGAATTTCAAGATGTGATATTATGAAAATGAATGTTCCTCTCTAATTTATTGAAGTGAAGGGTATATTTATAGCCAAGGATTGACCCTAAACCTTCTGATAATTTATCTAATAAGATCGACCAGCTCAATCTTGTTAAGTGAGAAAGATAGTTGTTAGGTCTTAAATTATGTCGATTGAGCCAACATAGTTCTATAATGTGTTCTCAATCACTAAGAATATTAACCTAGCTAACATATTAGTAAAATGTAAAAAATGTGTGTATGCTTAGTCATGACCTATTTAGGAATGTTAATTTCTTAAAAGAGTGGATAAAATTAACCTATAGCAATTTTAGCCAATGGTATAGGGACCAACAATATTGTGAAAAACCAAAGGTATGCCCACCCCTTTACTGACACACCCTTTAAGGCATGCACTTAGAGAGATTGAAACTTTTTAGGTTCCTACAAAAGATAAATCATTAGTAAATGATAAAGTTTAAAAATATTGTGTGTATACACATTCAACCCTATATAAGATCAATTCTTAACATACTTTTTAATCATCATTGGTGGAAAGATATCTTATGCATAAATTTAAAAACTAAAGAAAGGATAAAATGAGATCATTAGTGAATATGTTATTATGTACCAAACTGTGCTAGTTAAGACAAAAAATTATATAGTAGACAATCAATTACAAGATATATTCACAAAAAGTTTACTAGTACCACTTCATGAGTTTATCATGTTTGAAAATTTCATATATTTTGATGAGTTTTTCCATAAAATAAAAGAAATATAAGTCAAGATCATACCTTTGAACACATAAAAATATACACTATGTGCTCCATCCGATTCAAGTTCCAAGTTTCAAATCAAACCAAACTACAAAGTCAAATATAATGAGAGAAAGAATGAAGAAAAAATAATAGTCAATGTAGTATCACAACCAATTAACAAGCCTCAATTGACATCTCCACCAAAAAGACAATTTTCAAGGTTACCACAAATTCCTCATATGTTTTTATAAAAAATACTTGATTGTAATGTCATGTCTCTACCTCCACAATTTCATCTTGATATGATAAAGCCTCAACCTAAGGACTTGAGAATAATGCATATTATGACTACCATAAATGTATTTGAAATTATACAAACATGTGTTTTATAATAAGTTATAAGATACTACCTTTTATCAATGATAATATTATTTATCTAATCATAACCCTATATAGATAAATATACACAAAAACAAAATGGCAATGTAAAGTTTAAAATATTAAGTATTATATTTCCCAACCATGCTACAATAGAAAATATATATAATTCAAAGATAAATCATGTGTAAAATGTGCATCATCCTCCTTCAACTTAGGGGCATCCAATAGATGGTATTATTGGTGCATTTATAGGGAAATCAAAATTATGTATTATGATTACGTTATATGAAATTAAAATCAATGATGATGATTTGAATAGACAATCACTCTTTATTTGATCCTATATCAACAAAACCTCCATTCACAGTGTCATGATTGACAATGGGTCAAGTGAAAATGCATGTACAATGACATTTATCCATAGTATTGGATACATAGAGTAAGACTTACAAGCTACATCATTAATAGTCAAAGCATTAAATGGACATACATGGGATACAAATGGACATATTGTGTTACCTCTCTAAGTTCATTTAGCAATAATGGCTATTTCATTTATAATCTTACCTAGCCCATGTCTTTAATACATTATTTAGATGCCCTTGGATATAGAATCTTTGCATAATACCAAAATCAATACATCTATGTATCAAACATATATGTTTTAATCATGTGTTCAAATTTTAAGGCATTTGATATAAATACCCTCTATAGTTAGTGTTAACTCCTCCTCCCCTACCACCATGATAGTTTGTTGTGGCATAAAATCAAGATCACAATTCAGAGACAATTATTTCTCCCATTCCAGAGCACAATTCAAAGATAGTTATTTCAACCAGTCAAGAGCATATTATAAATATAGTTGAACCCATTTTAAATCACAATAAATAATCGATAATTACACCTATAAATAATATATCTACACATTCAATTCTAAGGATAGTGTTATGCCCTCATAAACATCAAGCTTCATATTAAAGAGATACTCAAGGTTCACATAAGTCTAAATCTTATACAATACATTCTAGGGTAGTACCTCATATAATTCAACTTTTTCACAATAAACACATGCATTGAAACATTATCCTATTATACAATATACTCCACCAAATCCTACACCTTCTTAAGTTATATATCTTATGAATATTCTATGAGCAGTGATCGAGATAGCTACACTACAAAACTTGATGCCTTTTTAGATTCATATTCATATACACACAATAATTTTCATCCATGATACGTCATCCTCAAACTTTATGATAGTGCACATACTATGGTCCTCCTATTGATGGGATCATATATTAGGTTCTTTTCCTTGCATAAATGTCAAAAAATCTAAAAAATATAATATCTAAAAAATATAAAAACATTCAAAATATTTTTAAAAATGAAAAATTAAACTCTAATCTTGATGAATGTTTATATATTACTTCTTTACATATGTTATTTTCCATATATTTTGGTAGATAGCATATTTAATTTTCAAACAGACATGCATTTCATGAGGTATCTTAGTGTGATACAAATATACATTATACATGTATTATTAAGTGTTGGATTCCACTCTACCTAGTGGCCATGCCTATGATAGGGGCATATAAATTATACATGTTACATTATAATATGTTATATCTATCTATGACCTTGAGTACCATGTTGAGCTATATATCTTACAAGTGTCTTTCTAATCACTCATATTTTACATTGTGCTATATGGCTATGCTAAATTTATATAGTATTGCATTGATATATATGAATGTATTATACTAGTTTCACTTTTTATATGTTTCTTCAAAATTGTTTACATTCTTGTATAATAGGTTAGGCATTATTTTCTCACTATGTGTGACTCTTGGACCTTGTGTGAAAATTACTTGGACATATCTATGAGATATTTTCTTGGTATGTGTGACATTTTAACATGTTCATTTCTTGTGGCCCTTGGCCTTATGGGTGCGATGTTTGCTTGTATGTATGACATTTTAACACATCTCATTTATGCAGTCCTTAGCCTTATATATGGCATTACATTACATTGTGTGTTTTAATTATATGCTTTTTGAGCTTGATTATTGATGACATGATCTATACATACACTTTTACTATGTATTATACTTTAGATATAGTTACTTTACTACATGTTTCATTTCTAAATATATTTATGCATGAAACTTGTATGCCTCACATTGAATATGTTACATATATGCTTCAATGATAATTACACTTCTATGATAACAAATTATCTACATGATGATATAATACTACATTAATATATCTTTATCACATCATACAATTAACTCTTATTTTGAGATGAGTGACATTTAGACTACATATTTCACCTCAAAGAGGGACATGATAATGGGCATGTCTTAGAGATGAAAACCTCCATGAAAATACAAAAATCATAGTTAGAAAAAATTATAGATTTCAAAAATACACAGTATAGGTTTTTAAACATTCAATTTATTAAAAAATCAAATTCTATAACAAATTACATGTTTTCAAAGATTCAAAAATTAGATATATGATAGATATTGGCACATAGATACAAATTAAACATTACTATGGTATGTATATGAAATAACTTTCCAAAAAGTCAAAGTACAAAATCATACACACTTGAATGCATAGGTATGAACATATGAAAAATAGTTACACAATGAAATTGATAGGCATAAAATATAGTTACAATTAATCATGTATATGTGTATGAAATTCTATATCACTTAGCAGAAGATTCAGGAGGCATAATACTTATTCATTCCCATGCTTATTTAAAGTTAAAAGTTTTGAAGTTTAAAAGGTTCATGATACTTGTTCATGTATATTTTCAAATTTCTAAATTGAAATTTTCAAAGGTAAAGTGTTTATTTAAATTAAAATCTATGAGAAATGTAGTCACAATAGGGGTATGAATATTATCATTTTTCTTTTGATCATGAAAGTAGAATCTAGATTCATCTAAAGTGATGTGATTCAATCTATTATAAGTGATTTATATGTTAAGGTTCAACGACATTGAATAACCATGGCATTATTTTACGCAATTGTGTAGTTCCATCTTTTATTTTAGGTGATGTACATTCAAGTCCAATGACATTCAATTTCCTTGGCATCAATTCAATCAAACCCATCATGGTTCCACATTTTTTTGGATTAGTACATTGGTTTCTATACCCCATTTATGATATTTAGAATATGCATCTTTCCAACTCAAGAGCTTGAATATTTATTAAAAATTGGGACTTGATCACTCTCAATTCACCATTGATTCAAATTATCAAAGTGATTCAATAAGGAGGCATAGTTATCCATGATCAACTACAAGTTACAAGAAAATTTGGTTGTACCTACATAAATGTGTACTCTTTCCATGTTCTCTTTTCATATTTTTCAAATTTCAAACTTCATTTTTTTTTAATTTTAAAATGGAAAAATGACTACATCATAGACATTGTAGGGTTTTCTAAATTTTATTTCCATACATAATTCTCTCAAGGAAAAAGTTTATTGTACACACTCAAGTTCAATTATTTCTCATTTACTCTAGAAATTTCATTAATGGAATAGGTGGGGTGTGGGGGGTTGATGTAGACACATAAAACTAGTCATAGGTACTTTTCAATGTTACTTCTTGACACATCCTAAACCATATGACGTATGCCTAAATACATTACTCTTATAATCCATTACTCTAAGCCATTTATCTATATGCAGGCTCACCATTTATTTGTTGTCATTGATACATAGAAATTTTAAAATCAATTTCTCAAACCACTTAATATCACCCTTAAATTGTCTCCATCTTAGTATAATTATCTCTAATATTTTAGGACAAGCTCACATTAGGAAGATAGGAACGTTTCCATGCTCCTATCCACCTAGATCTACTACATCTCACACTAAATAATGGCTAAATTTAAAATTTGAATAATTATTTTGGGTCTTCCCATATGTTTCATAATGTTTCCTAAAATAAATTATGAAAAGTTTCACCTATAAATACATATCAAAGTTCATTCATTAACCACACTTTCCATTTACTTGATTCAAGCTTTCACACTATTGAACATTGAGAAAATATTTTCTATTTTTTTCCAAATTGAAATCACTCAGAAAGAATAGACATAAGCCAAGACTAAATAATTTCAAATCAAGATAAGAGCTATCATTGTAAAGTATCAAATCTGCATTTACACATTTCTAACTATATACACATAGTTAAGGAGCACAATTTCATAATGACTCTAGGTGGGAGAATTATGTGGGATTGATCTCCCTCCTTGGGGTATTGGATATATAGGTAATGGTTATTCATCAAGGATTTAATTGAGGTCAGTTCTATTCATTTAACTGCCCTCCTTTTTGTAGGTTTAAAAGATTGCAAGGTGCCATTAGGGTTTCAAAGAAAAAATAAAGAAAATAATGATTTATGTGTGACATTATCTAATTTATGATATCTTAGATTACTGAACATACATTGATATAAAAGGTGTAATAAAAAGAATTTTATCATAATCAACTAGGATAATTCCATAGTCAACAGACTCAAGCATCCTACATTCTTTTCCTCCTACAATGATCTTATCAATAAATATATTTTGATTCTAACTCTGATTCATCACTATTAAAATTATATTTTCTCTACACTCCTCTATCAGTCATTAGTCATAGTCAACTGGGAAAATTTTGTGGTCAATGGACTTGAGTAGCCTATATTTCCATCCCATTATAGTGGACTTATCAAAAATAAAATTTATATTTATTTCTAGATCCTAAGCCTACATAGTCATGTCTTTTACTAATTATGAATTTTTAAAATTCAAGACAATCAACATAAATTTATATTTGAGCTAAGATTAATGTTTATTAGTGTGCAATGAAATTATTTAGATGTTTTCATAGTATAATAATATATCACATAAATGAGAGTTTAGATAATGGATCCACAACAATAATTGATATAAGAACAAAATTATTGATAAATATAACTAATCCACTTCGAAGGGAAACCTCCACAATAATGAAATAAGAGTAAAATTCATAATATGATCATAAATACTACACACTACCTCATATATATACTCTAATTATCCATGGTCATTCCATAGGCTAGCCTTAATAAGAAAATAAATAAATAGGACAATATAATATAAGGGGTATGTAAGCTACATGTCAATCATGCATATCACTTGACACACCATATGTTAAGGGTATAGAATTCCCTTCCAATTATAAAAAAAATTACTAAATATTAAATCAACCATGAATGTTGATGTAGGAAATCTTCATCCTCCCATGTTGCATCTTCACAATGTAGATTCTTCTACTTGATCAAATACTCCTTAATGGCTTTAATCTATAGTTTCTTAGTACACATTTAAAGGATATATTCAAGCTATAGAATAACCCTACCTTCCTCATCCAGTTTAGGTAACTTAATTTGAGTAGAAACTTTGTGTCTAATTACCTTATTAAAGCAAAATACATGGAAAATTAGATGTATGCAAGTGGACTAGGTGAATTATAGCTTGTAGGCCATACTACCAATTTTATGCAAGATATGATAAGGGCCATAATAATTAGCATAAAACTTTTTATCTTTTTTATATTGATTCATAAACATTTGATTATATGGTTGTAATCACACAAATACTCAATCACCGAAGTCAAAATATCACTCACTATAATGTTGATCTACTTGTTGCTTCATTCAATTTCTTGCCATGGATAATTGTTCTCCCAAATTAACAAGTAGATCCTATTGATGGTGAATGTGTTCCATAATAGATCAAACCTTGGGATGGACCTTCAATGTTGAAGTGATGGATAGGGAGTGATATCCATAGAAGGACACAAAGGGAGACATTTTGGATTAACTATGAATATAAGTATTACACCACCATTCGGCAAGTGGAAACCAATGAACCCATTTATCCCATTTATTGGAAACAAAACAATGGAGATACCCTTCAAGACATTTTTTGATTACCTTTATTTGTCCATTATATAAAGGATTATAAAATGAGCTATGAGATAACTAAGTTATCCAAAATGCAAATAATTTAGTCCAAAATTTACTAGTAACTATTGGATCTTGATCACTTATAATTATATTTGGATTAATATGAAATTTATGAATTATATTGAGAAAATAATAATCTAATGTACTAGCAACAAATGGTTATGATAAGAAATATAAATGAGCATACATGGTGAGTCAATCCACAACTACCATGATAACATTTTTACCCTCAAAATGTGGTGACTCGGTAATTAAATCCATGAAAACATCCTCCTAATGCCAATTAAGAATGGATAAAGGCCACAAAATACCTAGGGTGTTAATGTTTTCACCTTTGTTCTATGGACATACCCTACATTCAACCACATATTTTTGGACATCCCCCTTAAGTAATTCCCAAAATAAATCTTTCTTGATTCTTTGATATGTTTTCAAAAATCTTGGGTGACCTCCTATTAGATATTCATGGATATATTGAAGGATATTATGCTTGAGGAGAGAATGCTTACAGATTCATAATCTATCTTTATACCATAATGCATTATCATTCCATGAAAAAAATTTAAATCCCCATGGACCCTGCTAAATATTTTAAATCAAATCATGGGTAGCATTGCCATTATCTTATGTGGATCTTATTTCCTCTTGTCAGTCTACCTACCAAATGGTCATTGTGCATACTAATACCTCAACTAACTCATCCATTTGGGATAGTGAATCTACCACTAGATTGTATTTTCCTTTATTATATTTAATTTAAAAATCATAGCCTAACATTTTAGTCTCCCATATTTTTTATTCTTTAAAAGTGAATCATTATTCCAAAAAATATTTGAGGCTATCATGATCATTTTTTACCTAAAAGTAATGACCCATAGATAAGGTCTCCATTTTTTGATTGCATGAAAAATATCCATCATATATTTATAATAGATTGACTTGAGACTACTTTTTCCCTTCAGTTGGTGACTCTCAAATGCAAGTAGTCCACCTTCTTGTATGAGTACATCCCCCATGCCATATCTTGATGCATCACATTCCATAATAAAAGATGTATAAAAATCAGGAGTAACCAAAATTAGAATGGTGCACATAGCCATTTTCAACTATTCAAATGTCTTGGTAGTTATATCTACCCATTGAAAAAGAGTCTTTTTTTTGAAAACCTATGATAGTAACTAGATATCCTTATAAATCTCTAGAGCTTCTTGAGGTTCCTGGGAACTTGACACTCCATCATCACTTAGATCACTTTATAATGAAATTTCACTCCATGTAAAACAATCTAACCCAAGTACTCCACCTCTTAGATGCCAAAAGCAAATTCGAAAGGTTTGGCATAAATTTGATGTTGTTCCAAAACTAAGAGTACCTATTTCACATGCTTCAAATGGTTTTCCCAAAATTTTATGTAAACGAGGATGCCATAAAAACAAACCAACACAATCTTTTTCAAAAATGTCCTGAAAATAGTATTTATTAAACTCTAAAATGTGGATGGTGCATTTGTGAGGCCAAAATTTATGGTTGTAAACTCATAATGGCCTTCATGAGTTCTAAAAGTTATTTTAGGTGTCATATCCATGGATTTGAATCTAATGATACATAGATTGAAGGTCTAATTTGTTAAAATAAAAATATCCATGCAATTCATCTATAAAATCATCAATTACTAAAATAGGAAACTTATCTTTGATGATGTACTTGTCAGTTCCATGTTGTCTAGGTAAATCCTCCAAGTGTCATCCTTCTTCTACATTGTGAACAGTGGGGAGGAATATTCAATGTAGTCATATTGAATTAATCTTACCTCCAACATCCCCTATAACATGTTTTCAATATCAATATTTTGGGCATAGGGGTGTCTATATGGTCTAATGTTGGGTGGTGTACTTTTGGGAAGTAGTCATATAACATGATCATGTACTTGGCTTAATGGAATTCTTTTTGGCATGTTAACAAAAAAAACATAATGGTTATCTAACACCATTTTTAAATTAGAATGGGTAGACTCCTTGGTTGGTTGAACCTCTATGGAAAACAAGTGTGCCATAAATTCTTTGGAATATTTTTTGATAATCTTCATCATCTGATGGGAACTAACTAGTTTTCGATATTTAGCCAATAATCCATATAGTTTAAATGTACTAGATTTTGAATCGAAGCACATGAGTAGTTCCTATAAATTCATATAAATAATTCCAAAAGTGGTGAGACATTTCACTCTTATAATAATGTCAATCCTTCCCATGTAAATAATAAACATGGGAGAATCTAACAGGTAGTGTCCCATAGAAAGTTTGATACAAAGGCTTTTTCTAGAACAGTCAATAGTACCACAATCTACAATCATGACCTAAAATTTTGGATTTAGGTAAATGAA
This sequence comes from Torreya grandis, assembly GCA_037957365.1. Lineage (NCBI taxonomy): Eukaryota > Viridiplantae > Streptophyta > Pinopsida > Cupressales > Taxaceae > Torreya > Torreya grandis. The sequence continues at coordinate 1,633,198 of JARHVA010000387.1, forward strand.
ATATTTTCAATGAGTATCCAACTTAATGTTAATGAAGTTGTGTGTACTCCTAGAGTCAATCAATATAGTCACTTTTTGTTTCTTGAGGAAACCCACCACCTTAAGAGTTTTAGGATTATTAATACCTAGAAGTGAATCACATGAACTATTAAGTTAAGAATTTTTGAATTCATGTTTAGGTTTATCCAAACCTACACCTAAGGCCTCATCATATTCATCATCCTCATTGGTGCCTTCAATATAAAATAACTTATTTTCAACATAGTGATGTCCTTTACTCCATTTTTTATCACATCCAAAATAAAAACTTTTTGTAGTCTTATCCCCAATTTTTTGAGGGGTTAATATAGTAGGCTGAGTAAATGATGGTGTTGGAAAGTGTGTTCATGGACATTAGTGAAAGGTATTTGTTTGATTATTTATTTTTCCTCTACTAGGTATGCCCTTAGGATGGCTTAAAATACTAAACTAAGATTAAACATGTGAACCTCCAATTGGATGGTATCTTTGAGGCCACCCAAAAATAGGCCAGATAGGTTTTATTTAGTGATGTCCACCACACATAAGGATAGATTATGAAATTGATAAATCTAATCCTTTACATTCCTTATCTGATACAATTTGGCTGGCTTGATAAAGTAGATTTTTGAGACATTTTTGAGATAGTGGAGCTACAACTCCTCAAAAAATATAGACCAAGAAACCAAGAAAACCTTACTTTTATTTTGAACACACAACCAATGATTCCAAAATAATTACTCATGTTCCAAATAAAGAGAGGCCATTACCACATTTTGTGAACATAGATTCTGATGTAGATCAAATAAATTATCTATTTAAGTGATCCATTTGAGTGGATAATTACCATCAAAATTACATAAGTCCACTTTTGGCAACATCAGCTTTGGACCAAGATTGGTGGTTTGATTGTTTGGAGAAGGAGATCTAAATTGGATTGGTAGAGGGTTATTTTCCAAAGACTGAGCTAAAAAGTTGGACAATCAACCAATTATTTTTTTAAAATGATTCCACAAGATATTTAAGTCCCCTCTCATTCTTGTGATGTTCCCTTTAATTGTATCGAGATCATGTTTCTACACCATGCCATGTAACTCTGACTAAAGATGTTGAATCTCCTTTGAAATACATATATTAGAAGTTCCAAACTCCATGTCATCCTTGTGAAAAATGTTAATATTTTTTTCCCTTTCCTTCATCCACGAGTATTAGGACCAACCATGCACAAACCTTAGGAGGGTTTCAGTGCCAAAAAAAAGTGTATCAATAGATGAGACCATTATAATCACCTCACCAAGATGAATCCAATGACTAATATTATGCATAATTAATTTTCACCAAGTTAAAAATATTTAAAACTTTTTTAAACACTTTGAATAATATTATAGTGATAGAAAAATTAAATTCTTCACGTATTGCAAGTTATGTTTTTTCAGCCCTCTACCTCACAAGAAATGTGAAACACTAAATACAAAAAACATTACCACCATAAAAAATTACCCAAATCAAAGCTATGATACCACTTGTCATTAAATTATTTAGATGTTCACAAAGTAGAATAATATATCAAAGAAACCAGACCAAAGATAATAAATCCACAACAATAATTGATAGAAGAGCAAAATGCTTCATAAATGTAACTAAGCCACTTTGAAAGACAACCTTAACAATAATTCAATAAGAGTAGAATACACAATATGATCCTTAAATACTAACCACTACCTCCTATAGATACTTTACTTACCCATAGTTATTTCAAAGGCTGACCTTACTAAGAACATAGATAAATGTGACAAGATAATATAAGACGTATGTAAGCCACAAGCCAACCACACATATCCCTAGACATGCCATAGATTAAGATTAAAGCATAGTGTTTTCAAAAAATAATAGTTCTTCATATTTATAAAATTATCCAAATCAAAAATTTTGATTATTTTACATTTTTATCATTCTGATATATTATAGTTTTACACCTATTAGTAACAATGCTTTTTATTTTATTTTTATCAAAAATATGGTGAAATAAAAGTATAGTTTTTCATATCCACTTCTTGTATATGCCAAACTTTACTATGAATTAATTATCAAACCCATATCCACTAATTTTTCTAATCCATAACCATAACTATAGTCATCAATTCACCTTTTCATGTAGTTGAAGACATTGCTATGGGTTATGACCAAGCCATGTATAAAATAGGTAAAAATGTTAGTTTCTCCATGTAATTGGAAAAAAAATGTCTTTTCCTTCTGAGAATATGGTTTCAATTCTTGATACATCTTATTCTTTTCATTTGAGTGTGGTCTTCATAAAAAACTCCTTGAGGCAATTATAATTGCTTGTTTTCCACGTGTATCCCCTTTGTTGTAAGCTCTACTATTTTAAGCTTTGAAAAAGGTTTTTATTGTAACATTTATTCTTTATAATATTAATAATAAGCTCTACATTATCTATTTAATTAAGAAGGTGTAGATTTTAGAATTAGTTAGAAATTAATAATAATTAGTTCATATTCATCATTTAGTCATTCACAACAGAGTATTATAATTAAAGTTGAATCAATTCATTCATTTCTATTGGATCATTTCTATCATCAATAATAATTTTATTTTAATTAATCTGTCTGAGTTAATGGATTGGATTTAAATACCAATCCAACTAAAAATGGGCATGCTCAAGAGGATCTTTTCTCCATATTCTTATTCGTTAGATTAGTGCATCTTACCATGACTATTTTCAGTTAATTCAAGAGTGTTTTTAAGTATAATTTATTTAATTCCTTCTTAGTTTAAACTTTGATTTAATTTTTAGATTTAATAAATTAATTTAATTATGTTTATGCATGTTCATTTCTTATTTGTATGGAAATCTTCCAAAACTCATATTATTATTTTATTTCCAATCATTTCAATTCTAATATTTATTTCTTAAATTTTATTTACCTTTAAGTAAAGAGTGATTTACATTTATTGGAAAGGATTTTTTGATTTAGGTTAGTATTTACTTCAAATTTTGTTTTCATTTCCAAGAGCTCAAAATTTGAATAACCAAAGCCTTCTAATAAATTAAAAAAACATATTATTACATATAAAATGTAAACCCTTGGTCAAAATATGTGTTTATGGATTAAAAATGAAATGTATTACACCTACACACACAACCTTTACACTTATAAGTTAGTACAACACCCACTGACATAACACATAGCTCAAAACTTGTATAGAAGATCCAAAGTAAACATTATCCATGTGGAAAATCTTTGCCACATTGTGCCATGGTAGGTGTAAATTATAAGGCTAACATTATGCTAGAGTATATGTTAGTATACCACACACTTTCTAGTCATGCCACGTAACTTTCATAAGGTGAAGAGTCACACATAGAATCTCAACCAGATCAATTTCCATAATGGCTCTTTAAGTATTCATGATGTAGAGGTCTTTGTTTATCTATTTATTTTGGATGTAAACCATAACCTCATACTTTGTACCTCTATCCCAAGACCTAGCTCTAAACCTTAGATGTCATTCTTTGCCCTTAACTTCTGGTTTCAAACCTCTGTGTTTCTATTTTGAATATCTTTGTCCTTTTTAGTGAAATTATTCATCCTTCACAATATACTTCACTATGTTACCTTTACCTCAATCCATGATTTACCACTCACCCTTGCTTGCATTCACATACTAGTCTTTATACTATACTCTTAGCTCCAACTTGACCTTTCTTGACTCAAACGTTTATTCAAGTTTATTGGGATTTAATAGAACTCTTAACACCTTATTTTCACCCTATTAAGTCCTCTACAAAACAAAATTCCATCCACAAGGCTTCCCACCATAACCTTTGGTAACCTACTTTGTTTCTACTCTTGACTGAGTCTTCTATGTATCCTTTGTTTAAGCTTATTGGCATTATATAGACAAATACAATGGAATATTTGGAAATTATACACCTTTTTAGGTACCCTCTATCCTCTCTCATCTCTTCATTATGTTTTAGGCTCTAACTCAACCCTTAGATCACTTTTATAGGCTTTTTTTGGTCACTATTTAGGCCTATTAGGTTTCACATGACCATGACTTAAACACAAGACCTATAAACCATACATACACAATTTGTACATGTAAAAATACCTTAAAATATCTTTACTCACATCAAGACACACCTAATCACCAAGTTTCATGAAATTTGGATGGTTGGAATTCTTGAAAATCCAATTTATGTGTGAAAACCCTAACAGAGGGTTGTCGACAGACTATAAGACCCAAGAAGGGCTAAAATTAAGTTTAAACTTGATAAGGAGTTTCAAACAATTGTGATCATTGAATAGTGTTTATGTTAACTTTATACACCTCTTGGAACCCATAAATACCTACTAGACATTTCTATTTCACCACTTCTAAACATTCTAAGTTGGATTTTAGGAATGTAGTTTAGGATATAGTCTGCTTACAAGCTTGAGTGTGATATTTTATGAAATATGTATTCAAAGTAATCTATAATCATGTCAAGAATATTAAGAACCTCTCAAAGTGTACGATATAATGTATATAGGTAATCATTCAACCTTTACAAGCTACTTTCTAACACACATATAAACTCAGTCTTCTTCATCAAAGGAAATAGGGTCTATGATTGAACGCTTATGAAGGAATCTAAAAACATTTAGTAATTATTGAATCCTTATCAAATAACATATATCAACTTAAAATTTTCACAAGAACCTTTGAAACACATTTTGAATGATTTCTTCCTCTAAACTCTACCTTGCACATTCAGCTTTCATCCACATCACAATTCACTTTATGCTTGTAATTAAAACAACACTTTATAGTGCCTTATCTCTCTCATTAGATATATATAGACTTCTCTCATTATTGCACTGAGTCTTCATACACACAAAATTCAAAGTGTGATAGGGTCTATAAGATAGTTATCAAAATTAAGAAAACTTCTTGTTCTTTTGGGGTGTGATCTTCATTTCAACCTCGAATCCATCCCCCACTCTCTTTCACAATAGCATTTACATGTTCATATATCCTATAAATAATTTCAATGGATTCTTGAATTCTCCTTTAAACACATTGACAAGACTTAACTAGCTATACCTAACACACCTTTATGAAAGACTAATCATGGGACTTAAACTTGTATTATGTGACACTGACCCCTTTTTAGATCCTACTCAAAAACTTGACCCCTAGTTACTTTCTTTAATATGCTCCAAATCCCACACAAACAAGTTCTTATAATTCAAATATTAAAACTTAATTTTTGGTGAGAAAATGCCTTTTAAGAAGCAATTCAAATTCTAAAGACCTCTAAGACTCCTAACTAGGAGAAACACATTCTATATAACTTTTACTAACTATAACAACTCAAAATGGAAACCATTTGAAGATGCCCCTACATCACTTCACAAATTTGTAATCTATATGAACATATCCATGGTATTAGATATTTTAATGATATTAAAAAATAAGAAACCATACATCTCCATCGAGAGTATGCCATACATGCATAATGTAAAAATTAATAAATTTTACATTCCAGTTCTTTTTTAATCTATTCTTAATCCTTTTTAAAATGATTTTTCATACACTTATATCACATATAAATATCTTATTTCTTGTGTTTTTCCCAAGACCTCAAGGATTTGGATTAAGTGCACAAAAACTAAGGTGGATCTAAATCAAAATATAAGATAAGGCATCTAGAAATAAGTAATTTTAGAGGGATGCAAGTGAGTAAGTGGTTCCATATTTTTCAAGTTGAATTAAATTAACTATACATAAATAAATGCATTAAATTAAAATAAATTAACATTAAATAAGGATATGATGACATTTAAGGTTCCTATAGGGTGGTAAAGTCAATATTTGATTAAAAATCTATCAAAGGTAATGACATCTATCTCATATAAAAATAGGACCCCTCTCAATGGTTTTTGAGGATCCCATTAGAAGTGTTCTTGGAATAATAGTTTTAAAATGTCAACAAAATGTAGCTTGATCAGTTGAAAAGGTGTGTTTCTTGCAGTGTGACCTAGGTTCATGTTTGTAAGATGTCATTTAATAAAGTGAGTTTCCCCTCTCATGATCATATTTTATTTTTTTTATAATCATAAAAAATATAGAATTGAATTGGTAATTGGTTAAATGTCATGCCCCATACAAGAGCCACCCAAATTTGAATTTCATATATTAGTGGATTTTCCATTTTTATTCAAGGGAGAAAAAGAGATGGATTTGAGTTTGTATAAATATAAGTGCCTTTCAAATTTTAATTAAAAATATATATAATTACCTACACAACCAATAAATGTACTTACATTGATTAGATTCAAACTATTACTTGAAAACCATTTCAACATATACACCCTTTCCAACAAACACTATATATATTATTGCATTAAAGGTGTTTTCTTATTGAAATTAATGTCTTAAATGGATGGTTGAACCAATAACATCCATTCTACTTTGGTCTATATGTCCAATTTTATATATATATATATATATATATATATATATATATATATATATATATATATATATATATATGTCTTAAATGGATGGTTGAACCAATAACATCCATTCTACTTTGGTCTATATGTGTCCAATTTTATATATATATATATATATATATATATATATATATATATATATATATATATATATTTTTAATTATTAGATTAATTTTTAAATCGTCAATATTATTATTTTATCAATATTATATAATAAATTTATTTATATATATATATATAACTTGTATAATAAATTTTTAATTATTAGATTAATTTTTAAATCATCAATATTATTATTTTATCAATATTATATAATTAATTAATATTAAATAAAATTTTGAATGGTTAACTTTATTCTCTTATCAATATCATATAATTATAAAAGTATATTCAACGTCAAGATTTGAATAGGATAATTTTGTTTTATACATCTACTATTTGTGTTTTATGAATCCTGGGCTCAAAATTTTTAGGTTCATTGTTTTAGAGTATTGAGTTTTAGTGTTTTAAAGGTGTTGGGTTTATGGTTTTTAAGTTTAGAGGTTTACTCGTTTTATGTTTTACTTATTTTTATTTTTATTTTCTTTTAAGTTTTAGTGTTTTAAAAGTTTTGGGGTTTATGGTTTTTAAGTTTAGAGGTTTACTCGTTTTATGTTTTATAATTGTTGAGTTTTTATTTTTATTTTCTTTTAAGTTTTTTTGGTTTGGAGATTATAGGATTTTATTTTTAAGGTTTTTGGATTTTAAGTTTTAATTTCATATTTTAAATTTTGTGTTTATATGATATTTTATATCAATTTAATTTTTATGTACGTTTAAGATTTTTTGTTTTTTTTGTTTTTTTTTAATAATTTTTAGTTTTACGTTTTTAAATTTTTAAGGTATTGAAATTCATGATTTCAAATTTTGGGTTTCTAGATTTTGAGGTATTCATATTTAGATATTTTAAAATTCAAGTTTCAAGTTTTTATGTTTTTAGGTTTTCAATTTTGCTGAATTTAGGTTTTAAGGCTTTCAATTTACAGGGCATTTAAGTTTCAAGTTTTGTTTATCAGGTTTTGCGATTCATACTTTATGTTTTAGTAGTGTTTTAGGTTTTAAGGCTTTCAATTTACAGGGGCATTTAAGTTTCAAGTTTTGTTTATCAGGTTTGGGATTCATACTTTATGTTTTAGTAGTGTTTTATATCACTTTATTGTTTGTATTTTTAGGATTTCTGAGTTCAAGGTTTTTATATTTTATGGATTTCAATGTTTTGTTTTGTAGTGTTTTAAGTTTTAAGGCTTTCAATTTAAAGGGCATTTAAGTTTCAAGTTTTGTTTATCAGGGTTTGGGATTCATACTTAATGTTTTAGTAGTGTTTTATATCACTTTATTGAGTAGTGTTTTATATCACTTTATTGTTTATGTTTTTAGGATTTCTGAGTTCCAAGGTTTTTATATTTTATGGATTTCAATGTTTAGTTTTGGGGTCTTTATGTTTGGAACTTTTAGGATTTGGATTTTAGTTTAGATAAGTTTGAGTTTTGCTTTCCTAGTTTTGATATTTTTTGAGTTCTATACTAGTAATAGGTTTCTCAATTTCAAAATTTATGGTTTTTGTATTTAAAGTTTCATGGTTTGGGGTTTTAGAGGGTTATATATCAATCTATTTTTCTTGTTTTTTTTTAGTTTCTTAATTGTAAATTTTTAAGTTTAGGGTTTTTTGTTTCAGAATTATTGGGTTTTAATTTTCAAAGTTTTTAGATTTTGAATTCAGATTTTCTCAGATATTTAGGGTTTTTTGTTTCAGAATTATTGGGTTTTAATTTTCAAAGTTTTTAGATTTTGAATTCAGATTTTCTCAGATATTTCATATCAATCTACTTTTTGTATTTTTAAAATTTTCTATTTAAAACTTTTTAGATTAAAATTTTTAAATTTTATAATTTTCAAGTTTGAAAATTCATTCTCTTTAAATTCAAGATATCGTTAAATCGTAAAATACTAATACTAATAATATAATACACATATACCAATCAATTTAAAATAATATTATATATTCATCTAATATATTTTATAAATAATTAAATTTATTCACATTACATATAATTAATGTTTCCACCTAACCAACAAATTAAAAATGTTATAATATTATATATTCATTTAATATATCTTGTGCAAAAGTAGTTAGATACATCACATATAACACACATATATGCTACTCACTGCACTACATTATATTTATAATAAATAAAATACATTAGGTAAAATGCAATATCATATCATTTTTAACTGGTTGGTAAGTTGGGGACCCAGGGTTTTAAGGTGACGGATACTACTCATACTCCGTTGTACAAAACGCGACGTCAACTTACATACTACATTGGACAACCATAAATACATCTATTCATCCGCTAACACCAGCTTCGGGTTGTCAAAACGCCACGTCAACCTTAGCTGATTAATTACTGTTCGTGTGAAGCCCCCATCTGTTTTTCTGCATAAAAGTCTTTTTGTACAGCCATCAATATATAACGAGTAATAATCGACCATATTTCTGTTTGTGTACATTCTTCATAGTATATTTCAATGCTTTCAAATTATAGCAAAAACGGCACAGTTATAAAAAGACCCCCCAACAGTTTGTGTACATTCTTCATATTCTATGGTGAATTTTCAACTACAACATTTATTTGGCTTTGAATCACCGGTTTGGGGTTGTTAAAATGTCACGTTGAGCCTAGCCGATTAATTATGCTCCTAGCCGATTAATTATGCTCCTCTGATGTGGTTGAATGCTAAAGATAGTAGAGTTTATGCAATAGGTTCCGTGTTCGTGCTATTAATAATTGATTTTTCAAGTAAGGTATTGCCCCTTGCCTCTCATGGATCTAGAAGAATCCCATATCAAATAAAACATTGATTACTAATATATAAAAAATACAATTTATATAAAAATACCAAACTTGAAGAGAATGATAAATGCCTTTCTGCTGCTGAAATCCTGTTTTACTCAGTTACCTAGTTATTTTAAGGAAAAAACAAAGAAAATAATAATGGGTAGAGCCCCTTGCGGTGAAAAATTGGCCCTGAGAAAAGGGCCCTGGACCTCTGATGAAGATAAGATTCTTGTGGAATATATTAAAAAAAATGGCTATGAAGCTGGCATGCTCTTCCGAAGCAAGCTGGTCTGTATGGTATATATATATTATATATATATGTACTGCATTGATTTCATTTCTATAAAATATATGCATACCCACATAAAAAATCATTTAGTTTGAATTAATATTCACGAGTGTTACATTTGAACTTAATGGTATATGTTTAAAACATGCTTTACATGTAGAACAGATGCGTATTTTTTATAACTTTTTATGTACGTGGGAAATCATGAGATAGAATTTATATATTTAAGTGATTCTTCTTGGCAAAACAAATTCTGCAGAGGAAGAGGAAATAATTGGCAGATTTACATGTGAACTTATGTATATACGTTGTGAATATATCCAATATGAATTTGGACAGGGCTTTTGAGGTGTGGGAAGAGTTGCCGCCTGCGTTGGACTAATTACCTGATACCTGATATTAAGCGAGGTCGATTTGCCCCAGAAGAAGAAAGAAGTATTACTCAGCTGCATGCAATACTAGGCAATAGGTATAACAAAATACACTATTATCTACTATCTATTCTCTATTGGCTTAATCATATCACCGAAAAATTGATTGCTGAACTGTGTTGCATCCCACGTTCAAAAATTTCTAAGACTGAAAAAGGTGTTATAACTCTTCTTTTTTTTTTTTGGCACTAAATTGAAAAGCATTGTTTTTAGTTTTGGCTATTGGGTAAATATTCGGTTGTCATTATTGTATTGTATTACATTGAAAAGGTGTTGCCAGTTATCTGATGAATTGAAAGGTGTTGTGGCCATGGTACCATCTTAATCCTATTCATGTACCCATGTTACCAAAGCACACAGCGGTTGAAAGCACCCTTTCTCAAAGCTTTTTTTTTTTGGTCTTTGAGTGGAACAATTGCACTCTTCTTTTTATATGTTTGAATTCTGCAGGTGGTCTGCAATAGCTTCCCAACTGCCAGGGAGAACTGACAATGACATCAAGAACTTCTGGAACTCCCACGTGAAGAAAAAGCTGTTGCAAATGGGATTGGATCCATCCACCCATGCACCTAACTCTCAGACAAACACTGCAAAAGGATCACAGGGATCTCAGTCTTCAGCACTGAGGAGGCACATGTCACAGTGGGAAAATGCAAGGCTTGAAGCTGAAGCAAGGCTCTCCAAACAGTCAACTCTCTCATCTTCATCTTCTTTTCCTATGTTGATGGGCAATGATAATGCAGAGGCCAATGCCAAGGCACCCACTGACTTTTTCTTGAAACTATGGAATTCAGAAGCAGGCAAGGCGTTCAGGAAGGAGGCCATTACTAATAACTCTAAGAACAACAATAACAATGTTGAGAACCCACACGGAGTAGAACATGATCAGGAGCATGCCATTTCATGGACTGATACAAGTCTCGAGTTAAGCTTCACCCCACTTTCATTCTCATGCTCTGGTTGCGGCTCTGATCATCTTAACATTGATCAACCCAATGGATTAAATCGCAGTCAAAATAATTCAGCTGATTGGATTGGAAAGGTTAAATCCCATGATTCTTCCTCTGCTGATATGACTGGAGTCCAAACAGACAACAATAAGTCCACCCATGATGGAAACTCTAGCTGGGATGAATTAGCGCATGGTCATGATGATCATAATCATGACATACAAATCTTGTCAGACCTGCTCCTGGACTTCCCTACTAATAATACTGCTAATAATATCAATAACCTCAACAACAACACCTCCATGATGACAGAATTGAGTACAAGATCTCAGCAGCAGTCAGCTTGGCCATGGCAAGAATTACGCCTAGATGAAGACAATGATGACTGGAACAATATTTAATATTGAGAGAGAGATGTGCCTCAACAATCTATATTAATAATATGTACACAGGGCTACGAGTATTACTTGAACAATAAGCTGTTTTCATAACATGTACAGTTTCTTCTTTACATGCGATCTTATGGGTGCAATGGCGTATCTGTGATCTTAGTTTCCATTTTCCGAACACGGCGATATGTGCAGCCATTTTATCAATGTAATTAATTCTTTATATTAATTGTTCTCAAATTTTGAGCTCAATTTTTTTTAACTCCTCAGGTGTTTTGTAATTAGATCAAATAATTCTTTAGAAAACAGATTATGCCACAAAGATTATGCGTGACAGGTTATATTGCAAAGATTATGCGTGTGACAGGTTATATTGCAATTTTTTTTTTAATCGTTGATTTAGAAAGCTATTTAAGAGTAAGTTCATATCTTGCTCATTGCCAAAGAAACTATTTAAGAGTACCAAAAAAAAAACCGGGGGTTACATAAAAGTAGCTCATATTCAATTTACTTGAACAATAAATAAAGTATTTTAATTTGCGTTTTTTTATTAAGTGTTTATTTTTTTCACTATTTTATAATTATTTTTTATTTTAAGTAGCGTACTTCAATTATCAAAGATTTCTTTTATTGTCTTTGCATAAATATTATATAATTTTTATTATGATTTTTATATACATTGAAAATTTATTATTATATATATATATATATATATATATATTATGTAATTTATATAAATATTGGATTATATAATATATATTTTAAAATTATATTAGTTTTTATTATATATACTAATGATAAAAGTGTTGAAAGTATAAAATGTATTTTATATAACAATAGTTATAAATATTTCTCTTTATTTTTTTTTATTTTTTTTTATTATATATAATATTAATTGCAAATTTATAGTTCTTATGAATAATGTGGAAAAGGTAAGCTTTATATACTAGTGTGATGAAAGTGTTGAAAGTATAAAATGTATTTTAGATAACAATAGTTATAAATATTTCTCTTTATTTTTTTTATTGTATATAATATTAATTACAAATTTAGAGTTCTTATGAATAATGTGGAAAAGGTAGTTCTGTAAATCTTTTTAAAATGCTTTATATACTAGTGTAGTTTTCAATCTATATTAATTTGATATTATTCATGGAGGTGAAGGTGGTCAATGAGGTGGTATGTTCTTTAAATAAATGTTGAAATCAGTGATATCAAGGGATGGGAGAGGGAGAAGCGGAGATGTTTTGTTTCAGAGTGAGCTTGAGCAATGTCAAAGTGCTAAGCACCGACAACACAATATAGAACATGAAAGTAGTGAATGTTTTCAAAAGGCATTGGATGGTGAAGATGAGGGACAATGAAAATGTGATGTTTAAAATAAAAAAAAAAAAACATATCCACAACAACAACAGTAAAAATATACTAACTAAATAATAGATAATACATAACACACATATATATATTATATAAAATATAATATAATATTTTATATTATAATTAAAAAAATTAATAATAATAATAATAATAATATATTTATTTATTTTAGAAACATTATACACGTAAATATTAAGAAATAATAAATAAAAAAACAAAAATATATATTAAAGTACTCTACTGGACACGTCAATGGGCAGCTGGCAATTTAAAATTAGAAAGCCTAAATCGGAAGCTTCCAAGGGATCTACAATACCATCGCATATTCCTGGTTTTGCCTGGTGATGGTTTTGGGGAAGCTGGCTTCTTCTGCTGCTGACCAAGCCCTCTCTGCGGCCGTCTCCTCTGTGCCGCGCCGTTAATCTTCGCCATGAGGAGGGGCAGGGTTCGAACCAACCTTTTCTTCCAATAGCAATAACATTGTTGCCACATCAAGTTCTGTTATTTTCTTTTCTTTCACTCAGCCCAAGAGCAACATCGCCACCAATCGTTTTAACTCACCTGTTTCAACTCAAGCGGAGCCGCATTCCATTGCAGTCAAGGATTTCAACGGACTCAGAAAGCCCCTCTACGCTTTCAAAAGACTACAAATATGCATGTATCTCCATATCTGGAAATGTTTTTAGAACAACCTCCAAGGCACAGATTTTCCATTTCCTGTATGCTCGCAAAATATAGTTTATACTTTTTTAATTACATTTATTTATGAATATAATGATTTGTGTTTTTTTTCAAGCGGTGCCTGGATGTGACATGGCAGGATGGGCAAGGGCATGGTAAAGTTTAAGAAAGGCTCTGGCTCAGTATACAACGGATTTTGATTGTTTTTTATAAGGAGAATCAAAAGAGTCATTCTACAGGGAGGCCTTATTTGCTGCACTCAGAGCATCAACCAGTTCTTCAGGTAATATTTGGGTTTTATTTTTTATTTTTTTAAATGATTTTATTTCACCTCATAAATACACTTCCATACACTACGGACTTTTTATGCACAAAACAGAAGCATACCTTATCAGAAGACAGGTGAGTGAAGGATTTAGAACTTCAAAAGACAATTCCCTGGTGAGCTTCCTACAAAAATCCAATCCACAAACACAACATTTATTTATTTTTATTCATCCGGCTTTAAAATTATGTCTGAAATCAAATCAGAATAAACAAATTCCAAATACCTGAATGTATGATCAAAATAAGTTTATTTGGTTCTCATGTGATATAGTCACATGCATTATGCCACGGACCTGCTTAACCAGCGATCGATCGATCTGTCAACAGCGTGCAAAAACCAAGCTGCTAGCAAAAGAATATGCTATTTTGACGTGACTCGAGACGAATCAACATTTACAGAGTCACTATCAGGAATTTAAATTTCTTTTTTGTTGTGTAAATGGTTTGCAGGTGAATGGTGGAATGCGAATGTGGAAGATATGATAGCGCATGCAAATCACAGTACCAAACGTTTCAGATGCATACCCAATTAACAGCCGGCAGACTTCTTTCCATGCTCTAAAAAAGGTTTGTCGCTTAATCAAGTTTTGAAAACAATTTTTAAGAGAGCATTAATTAATAATTTGTGAATGCAGATACCACACAGATTTTCAGTTGAGTCGCGGAAAACATACCTGCTCAGCATCGTGAACGCTGCTCCAAATTGTGCATTCTTCTTCAAAATAGTATAACACAATATCAATATGATATTTGTATTTGTAGCAGTGAAGTGTATACCAAACCGTATCCAAACGCCACATACCTGCCCACGCGTTGGATCCCTGTATGCTTAGACCATCCTGCCAGCGAGCACCCTGTGAAGTGCGTGTCAGCAAATGAAACGTTGTAATCGGCATATTCGGTTTCTTGTTTATTATTATGATATACAATTTTAATTTCAAATTTTTAAGTAAAGGTTATAATTTGAATATTATTTATTATAATTTTATTTTTAATTTAAAAATTTATCTAAAATAATATATATTTTATAATAGTGTTTATGTTTTACAAAAATATAAAAATAAATTGGAAACATATTATCATATTTACTAAAATAAAAATATGGAGATAAAAGTATATAATAATTTATAATAATAGATTAGTTGATTGGTATTTACAACACAAAATAAATGATTGTGTGGAAAAAATTAGTACTGAATATCAAATATCAAAATATATAGTTAATAGTAATAAATATTAACCAAAAGCAATGATACCAAATGAAGGATGTGTTAGATCATCTTTAGAAGAGATGCTAATTTAAGAAGAGAGCTCCCGTGATAGTAGATTTAACATTACCAAACCATCTTGAATATTGATTTACACAAACACTCTCCACCTAGGCGATACAGGGACAAGCATCACAATATCCATCCATATGAGAAGGGAAGGTCTAAATCAGCAACCTAACGATAGACTTGCTATCAACTTCAATTGTACATATAATTATGTTATTTACAAAAGATGGTGTTGAAATAGTTTATGAGATAGCTTATAGAAGTATTGTTAGAAAATTAATGTTTTTAAGTCACAAAAGACTAGACCATATATTTTGTTTCAAGATATATCTTTGATCCAATTAAGATTCATATGAAAGTAACCAAGAGGATATGGAGATATGTGAAAGATAATATAAATTTTAGTAGTCATTATTATGCTACTAAAAAATCTAGTCTTGTTAGTTTTGATGATTTTGATTGGGGAAGTAGTTTAGATGACCAGAATTCAATAATTGGTAATAAATTTTCACTAAGTTTAGGTTTGGTTATATGGATATCAAAGAAGCAAAGTTTAGTTACATTTTTAACTAAAGAAGCAAAATATATTACAATCACTTTAGTAACTACATAGGCATTATGGCTCTGAAAAAATTATAGAAGAAATTGGGGAGAAAAAAAGTCAACCTAAAATGATTTTTTGTGATAATATGAGTGCTATCGAATTGGCCAAGAACCCATTCTATCACAAAAAGTCAAAGCATTTTGATTTAAAGTACTACTTCATTCAAGATTTGGTTCAAAATAAAGAGGTGGAATTGAAGTATAGAAACCCCTAAGAACATCTTGCAAATATCTTCACTATAGGTGTTATAAAATTTAATTTTTGAAACTTCTATATCAAATTATTATTCCACTCAACACCAAAAAAGAAAATGTTGGATGTCTTATTGAGTGATGTTTTTAGTCCATTTTAAAAATTTAAAAAAAAAAAATCCAATGGAATAGATTAGATTAGTTTTATTTTTTATCTTTTTGGTAAGATTTAGAATAATCTATTCATTAAAATATCATATTCACATAAAATTTTATAAATACATCATATTAGATCAATTTTATTGAGTAGAAGAAGAAAAATAATCAATTGAAAGACTATGTTGGTCTGATGCTTCTATTTTCGTTGTATATTATTTCTTAGTGAAAGTTTGTCTTTGTTGAACTGTAAAAAGTGTTTATTCTTTATATTAAAAATCTTCATAACAACACCTTTTAGTGCACCAATTATATTTGAAAACACTTTTTTGTAGTTACATTAATAGACAATATTTAATGAACCTTCAACCATAAACCACAAATAAAATAATTAACCAAAAGTAACAACTTTTTTTCATGATCCACACTATTAAAAAATATATATATAACTTTCTTTTTGAAGGAAGTTTTCTGGAAGTAGTAGAAGAATATAATAAATTTTTATAAGGTTTTATACTCGTTACAAAATAGATAAGGAAATGTTGAATATTGGGATTAGAATTTTTTGTCATATTGATGGTTTTTTACAAACATAAATTTTGGGATAGTATTATATCAGATCTGAAATTAAAATCTATTGATAAAATTAAAAAAACACCTACTAACAAGTAGCTTGAAAATTAAAAAATCAATTTTATATTAAATTTTACTAGTTTAAACATTTGATCTGAATGTTAGTCTATGTAAAGCAGTTAAAAAGTATGGAGATTCATTGTTAATCTCGAATGGTTGTGGAGGAAGAGTTGAGCAAAAGGAAGAACATGTGAATGAAACAAAATAATAAGTTGATGAGAAAATAGAGCATTAATAATCAAGAGTGCCTAAACACTATTCTTATTGAGGAAACACAAAGATTTATGAAATAAAAATTCAGAGAAGAAAGAAAACTATTTTAAAAAAATTAATTTCATTTATAATCATATAAACAAAAAATATAAATAATCATAAAAATAAAAAAAGTTAAAATATTAATAACTTAAATCAAAAATTCATATTCATCCTTTTAAATATAAAACTAATGAAATAAACAATTGTTCAATTTTCAAAAAGTTCAAAAGAGGCTAAGACTTAATAAAATGTAGGAGAAAAAAAAAATTATACTTTAATATTAATACAAGCAAAATAAACCACATCATAAATTGCCCAACTTAAAAATTGGCATTCTAAAATACTTTATATAAAAAATATTCAATTAAATAAAACAACAAATTAAATTCAATAGTCACAAATAACTGCTTTCACATTGAACAACATAAAAATTGGCATTCCAAAATACTTTATATAAAAAAATATTCAATTAAATAAAACAACAATTTAAATTCAAGTGTCAAACAACTGCTTTCACATTGAACACCCTTATCGTAACTTTGCATTGACAAAGACTTCTCAGTTTTTTATGACAGAGTACCTTACTGTTTTCAGAATTGACCAACTTAAAATTCGTTCATTTATTTGTAATGCATATAGCGTCGGCAGCCAAAAAAAACTGTAAGAACCTTTCCATGCAACAATTAAATTAATAGCTTTCCATTATTATTCATTATTAATAAATAAATAAACTAATAGTCTTCTTTTTTTTTTTTTAAATTAAAATAAAGTTAAATTAATAGCCAAAGCTTGCAACAACACACCAGCTTTTAGTGGGGTAAAATTGCAAGCAGCTGAATAATACATTTCTCTTCTTCTGGTGCAAATGGGTCTCACTTAATAACTCTTCCCACAACGATGAAGTCCTGTGCACATACACATTATATATATTCACAATATATATACAGAAGTTCGCATATATTATGTTGGAATCTGCCAACGACCTCCTCTTCCTTTCCAGCCTCACAGTACATCAAGATTCATCTAAATAAATAAATATACTTTAATAGCTGTACACAACCGAGAAGAAATTGTTATATATATACTTTAATAGCTTTATGAAATTGCTGTACACAACTGAGAAGAAATCGTGAAAAAAAAAAGATTACATCCTAAAAGATAAACAAAATCTGTTTATATACTTCAACATCCGATGAGCATTCATATGAATATTCATCCAACTTAATTGATTTTATTTTCATAAGATGAAATCAATTGATTTTATTTTCATGAAATGAAATCATTGCAAGACATGTATACATTATATACAGACCAGCTAGCTTGCGAAATGCTGCTTTCCTTGGCCATTTTTCCGAATATACTGCACAAGAATTTTATCTTCAATGGGGCTTCAACGCCCTTTCAAGAATTTTCTCTTCTATCCATTATTCAATTTATCTTTTCTTTCTTTCTTTTTCCATTCTATAGCGGCAAAATAACTAACAATATATGCTTGTCTGAATAAGGGAGGGATTTCAGCTGCAGAAAGTGGAGTCAGAATCTCCTTAAATGTACATTCCTAAACAAATGGTAATGCAGCAAAAATGACAAGCAGAGCACATAGCTATATGGATTAGAACTGAGCAATTATGCGATGCAGATAGATATGTGGTGTCCAATTGAAAGGCAAAGAATTAGATTTCAAATTTAAGGTCTAAAAGTGAAGTAGATTTTAAATTTAATGCTTAATACTTTTATTCACATTTCAAACTATTACACTTCAACTCTAACTCCATTATTCTTAATTATTATAAAATATAATTAATAAATTGAAGTTTTTTTTAGAATAAAGTTTTAATAAATAAATAAAAGTAAATGTTTTGGATTAAAATAAACAATATGTCATATTTGTTTGTTTGTTTTTTTTACATTTTCATAATAATAATCTAAAATATCAATATTGATAAAAAATATTTTGACATATGTATTGAAAAAGAAAATAATCAACCAAGCTTTTTCTAACTATTTCAAACACTATAGATATAATGTTAATGGGTTACCATATTTCAATATGTCACGTGCATTGTATTTATTTATGGATATTCAACTTATTAGTCTATCATTTAGTGATGCCTGTCACTATTTAAAATTGAATATGTCATATGCATTGTATTTATTTATGGATATTCAACTTATTAGTCTATCGTTTAGTGATGCCTGTCACTATTTAAAATTGAGAACCAAATAATATAAAGTCTATTTCATTTTCTTTCTTGTATATATATATATATATATATATATGTCTTAACTATTAGTGTAGATATAATGTTTAGTATTTCATAATATATATTTCAATCATATTATAATGTAAGGTTAATAAATTTTGACAAACAATATAAGATATGATGTTATAATGATGTTAGAAAATACTTGTGGTTAGGTGTATTGTACAAATTGTGTAGGTGGATTATAATGTAAGGTTAATAAATTCTGACAAACAATATAAGATATGATATTATAATGATGTTAGAAAATACTTGTGGTTAGGTGTATTGTACAAATTGTGTAGGTGGAGATATATATATATATATATATATATATATATATATATATATATATATATATATATATATCAAAAGTTATAATAGCCTCCCATCAACAACATGCAATATAAATATAAAAAAAAAAGAGTAAACATTATAAATAAAAAATAAGAAATATTGATATAGAATTTTGTTGTGAGGCCTAGTTCATTTATATGGTCTCCATCATGTGTGTGATATAATAATGCTTGAAATATTTAACCATGAAATGTGACATAGAAACCATAGGTTGATTATGACCTATAATAGGAGGTAAGTCTTTGTTTCTTAAAATTCACATAATATTTTAACACCATACAATTTTAGGACAGACATTTGAAGCTAAGATGTGTTCCTTCAACTGTATTTGTGTGTCTAGATATTAATGACCACCATCAAATTATTTTTACATGAGCCAATATAGATTGCAACAACTACCACTTAGGCACACATACTAAATGCATGGAAAGCCCCCAATAAACATGATCTTACAAAATGTTAAGGTAGTGGGTAAAAATATTAGAAGGTAGGTTTGTTGAAAATGTTAAAAAAGATATTGAAGTGGAAACCATTGGCAACATATGAAGTAGACATTTAAATCTTGTTAGCAATCTTCATGCTACCCCAATAAAACATTTGAAATAGGGTGATGACATCAATCAATCTAATTATTTACAATAAATATTTTGGGTGAAATACCCTAAAATATATAATAGATATGTTTGTAATACTGTGGGAATGTAATGTACAAGCCACACAATGTTTTTTTTTTTTAAATGTGTCAATGATGTGTGAATAAAATGGCTTTTACAAGGAGGTTTTGACTCTTCATGTCAATGAAACCACATGGATCATACCCTAACCAGATGTATAAAGACAAAATGGATTTTACATATCCTTTCTTTGTCTTTATGTGATATTGATATACCAATCATACATCACGAGGATACTTCTACTGTGTTTGATATTGTTTAAAATAGTGAAGTGTAGTAATAGTTATATATGTAAAATGTACATGATGTGATGGGTGTTTAATAAGTATGTATTATTCCACATTATTGATTTATACTTTGGGTACAATACTCATTCATCGATAATATGTGTTCCCTAAAGTATACTTGTGTGTTTAGCTATTAATGACTGCCATCAATTTTTTTATTAATGAACCAATATTGACTACTAAAACTACTTCTTGGGTGCACACACTAATGATAAGAAAATACCTCAAAGAAAAGTGATCTTAAGGAATGTCACGATAGTAGGTAAAAAAGAAGGTAGGTTTAATGAAAATACCATTGGAAATATTAAAGTGAAGATTGTTTATGTATTTAATGGTAGACATATGAATATTTCTAGCATCCTTCAAGGCTACCCCAAAAATTAAATTTAAAATAGGGTGATTACATCCATCAACCAATTATTTGGAATTTTTTTCAATTACAACAATTCAAAATTCTTTGATAGAAATGTTTACAAGGTTATGGGTATTGTACACTCAAAAAACATCACACTAACCTTTTTGCACTCAACCTCTCGAAGTCTAGTCGAGACATTTGATGAATGGATAATAGGATGAATGGTTTAATGGTTTGGATAAATAAGTTTTTTGTGGTTGAATTATTTGTGTTGGAAGGGCTAGAGGAACATGTTGGTTTGGCTAAGGTATAGTAATAATTTTTTACACAATGAATGGTAAGTGATGCTTGTGGTGATACCAAAAATATCTCACCAACATCGTACTACTCATTTAGAGTAGTGAATTGGGAGGAGATGAAATCCCAAGAACCCTTAATGTGTAAAATAATAAAGTAATATAGTTTTTGGTTGACATTTGGCTCATGGAATTAGGCAAAATTGGGTTGTAAGACCCTAGGGATTTGGTTGGTTCTATTAATTTGATCTTAACTAGCCAATGTCATCTGCAAAGTAAATGAAATAGGATAAGGTTAGACTCAAGGAAAAATAAAAGGAAAAGGGAAGCTCAGACCAAAAGGTTGTTAATTTTATTTGTTGTGATGCAGATGTGTCTCACCATTTGGGGTTCTGTGGGATGAGATTGTTCATAAAAGGCATAAAGTTGTTTTGTTATGAGGTTTTGGAGAGAGGTGGATTTAAATACCTCAATTCTAAGCTCAAAATCTATGTCACTTTGAAGGGTACTGGTTAGAACAAGAGTTGGAACTCTAGGGAATATGTTTTCCCTATGGAGGCAAGGTCATTACTGAAGCATCATCTAATGGTGAAGCAAGGTTGGTTTGGAATAAGAAAGTGTATAAATTGTCTTGATGTGTTTATGAGTATGCACTTAATGTTTTGGAAAGTTGGTAAGCAATGTTTTATATTCGTGCTCAATTTAGCAAGGTTTGGTTCAAGTTTGTTTTTTTATATTTTTGGCAAGGTTTTTTAAATGGAACTAAAACTACACTATTGCTCAAAGTAAAATGCTTAAATTAAAATAAATGAAGATCTAAAACTTAAAAAAAATAAGTTATTTTATCTCTTTGCTCTTTGTGTAGTTTTGAAAACTGCAATGCCATTAAAACTAATAATTAAATAAACAATGCAACTTAGTGATTTTTACATTTTATTTTGATTTATGAGTGAGAAGTTTCGCTTAAATGTGCTAAATGGATGTTATTTTTTATTTAATTTTTAAATTAAAATAAATTAGAGCTAATGTGCAATAAATATTTAAAGTATGCAAATGAAGAATCAAATCTAAAGTTTTAATTGGATTTGTGAAACACAACTTCTACATTTTTAGAGCCTAATCTGTCTATGCAAAGTAGAGTGCAAGTATTAATTTTTTTTGGTTATTATATGTTAGACTAAAATGATCCATGGTTAAATAGATACAAATTTAAAATTTTAATTTCGTATTTAAAACAACATTACTTTATCATGAAAATAAACAAACTATCTCTAATATGCAATTTTATTTCTATTATTTATTAGATTTTGATGTGTGGGTGCGTATGTGTTTATTGATGCTTGTTTTTAGGTGTGTATTATGATAAATTTAAAAATTAAATGGTTTTTATTAGTTGTAACTATTTACAATATTTATCTAATCTATCCTAGATCTAATTCAAATACTACCATTCTATGAGGTAGGACATAAATTGTCAAAATATCTACTTAAAAAATAATAATAGTTTTCCAAGCATAAATGTCAAATATTGTGTATGAAGAAGTTGGTTATGTCCTTGTGTTGAAAGAAAATTTTAAAAAAAATGATCTTTTAAATAGTAAGGTAACAATATTATAAGTAAAAAGTTAGCAATTTTTTTAAATATCAATATTGAATAAGCAATAGAGAGAAAGAAAATTGATTTAAGAATTTTTGTTGTACTTCTTATTGAGTAGGATTCATTTCACAAATGTCAAATAAATTTTTTCTTTGTTGTTGAGTAGATTCTCCATGTTCTAAAATATTTGCTTTTGAATCCATGTTTCTTTTTTACTTCTTTTGCTAAAATAGCATGCTTATTTTTTAGTTTGTCTTAGATGAATGCAATAAATAGAAACTCTAAGTTTATATTAAAAAAATAGGCTATGAATATGAATATCTATAGTTTTAAAAAAATTAAGTAGGTAAACATGTAGTTTCATGTTTTTTCTTAATGTTAGTGATTAAGTATTGTTATTTATGACTAAGTAAATGGCATCGTGATCACTACAATACAATTTTATTGTTATGATCTGATTATGTTGTTTTGTATTATTTTAATAAACATGCTCTATGATTCTAATTGAATATTACTTATGTTTATGTGATAAAAATACATATAGAAACTGGCATATGTTTTTCGAGTAGCATTGTTGGTTTGTTAAAAATAGACATTCAATGTTAAAGTCTCATAATATTTAGATTTATTTGGATGTATTTGCATAGAACAATTCATTTTCAATAACATTTATGATATCTAATATATAAGCATAGGGGGATGTGTAAATATTAACAATGGTAAATTTATGTTTATCTATTATGGCATTTATTAATGCTTCTACCTCATTTGCAATATATTGCATTGGATTTGAAGTGATAACATGTCTTTGTAGACATATCATGATACCATGGACATTATGTACTGAGTTACAATAATGAAGTTTGAGATATGGTTAAATGAATTATTAGATACAATGTACATTTTCTATAAGCATAGTATATCACATCTCATTAAGTCATGTTTATTGATAATGTCTTCAAGATGTAGATGAAGACTACAAGTCTCCAATGAACATATATAACATATAAAGGTAATATATTTGATATAAGACTATGTTATAATACCCATATTGATTTTTATTTTAATCATGACATTTTAATAGAAATTTTCTTTGTAACTCTAAAGTTTTTATTTGTAAACGGGTTTAACAAATATAATGAATCCATGCTCTTTACATAGGAAAGGGTTGTATATGCCAATCCATGTATTTATACACCAAGTATCTTTAATTCAACATCTTCCATGGTGAGACCCTAGTATATTTGTATTGTAAATGCAAAACATAATTTTATTGGAAACTAAGTTCATATTGTTATTTGGCATCTAAACTAGCCTTGAGACTTGGAAAATAGGAGTCCAATTTGGATCAATCTGAATTTTATAGAAATTAAAAATGTTTCATTCTT
This sequence comes from Torreya grandis, assembly GCA_037957365.1. Classification (NCBI taxonomy): domain Eukaryota; kingdom Viridiplantae; phylum Streptophyta; class Pinopsida; order Cupressales; family Taxaceae; genus Torreya; species Torreya grandis. Next base: position 1,657,382 of record JARHVA010000387.1, read on the forward strand.
TGAAAATGTCCAATACAAATATCATTGAATTTCACTCAAATAATGTCATTGTCATGTTCTTTGGTTTATACTTTAAATATACTATCTAAATCACTGAAAGGGTTATCTTGCATATCATAATTTCCATGAAAAAAATCAACTAACATATTGAGTTTTAAAGAGATTGTTGTTGGTATACATATGAAATTAGCATATTCTTGTCTTCCATTATATGTATCATCTTCTTTTACTATTACATTAATAACAAATTATTTATGCAAAACAAGTGTGAGCATTTTTTTATTGTGTACTTCAACATCATAGTTCAAGTAGAAAATATATGGGAAAAAAGGATTATTTGGTGTTGGATGCAAACATTTATTTTTAAGATATACTATATCATTGTTTGTATGTGAGTATCTATGATTTATATTTAATATTGACACAAAGGTTTCATCCTTTTGGCACATGGTTTGATGCAACTGGTAACATCTTATGTTTTCTTGCCAAAAAAAAAGAATTGGTTTATTGTTCATTTTCGGATGTTCGAAGAGTGGGCAATCATTTATAGGTTGAACTTAATAGAAGCCTCTGTAGAATATCATATCAACATTACCAAATTATAGAGTGGGAAGAAGAATTATGTCATGTAACCAATTATCAATATAGTATAGCATTATTTCTCCTACACACAAGATTTTGTAAATTATCACTATGCATAATGGATTATATCGCTTGGACAATACATCAAGACATTCTCTATTTAATGGAATAATTTTCAACTTGTTAAAGTTAAATAAAAATGTGGAGTGTATTTTTACTACACATGTATTGTATGCAACCTTACTTGTGTATGTAAAAAGGATACCTTTTAACTTTTATGGATCACTATCAATAGACTAAGAATAAATGTGAATCAACATCTCATATATAAATTTTTATTTAAATTATTTCCTATGCTTGTGCCTCCTATTAAAAATATGTATAATGGTTTATTTTTGTTCATATATTTTTTACAAACGATGTCTTTATACAATTGCTTGTTTCTCTTTGTTTATCACATGTCTATTCTATACAATTGCTTGTTTCTCTTTGTTTATCACATGTCTATCCTTATAGAATTTGAAATTGTTAAAAATGAAAGGTTTATGTTCAATTTCAAATGGTTTTGAATTTTTTTTACTTGATACAAAGTTTACTAATGGAAATTCCATTTCTAAATCATATTATTCTTACATAATTTTTGTTTTAGTTGAATAAAATCTAGTACCAGATGTATTTACAGTATCAAGTTCAAGTTGGCAAGAATAATATATCATGCTTCCCCAAGAAAGATTTGTGTCATAATTAAACTTGGAGTCATTTATTTTTATGGTATTTCTTTCCAAATTATATGTATGTTTCCATATTGTGAGGCCTTGTTTCAAACTATTTTCATTGTCTTGAAATGGGACATATAAAAATATCTGTTCACGAGAGTATTTTTCAATGTCAAGTTGTTTGGTGTAATTAACAAAGCATATAAAATGTGATTTCTTATTTCAATGGCTTTCTATTTTTTGTACTCAAAAAAAATTCAGCTAGGCAAACATGGTCAATGGTAACATGACTTACAATGTAATAGTCTATAAGAGGTTGAGATATCACATTTTAAGATTCATTTACTTTATGTCTAAGGAAAATAAAATATTTTAAGATAAATGTGCATTCATCATGGAAATATATATTTATAAAAGTACATGTTCTTGAGCAATGATTTAATGGAAATGGTAGTACCAAGTGAATAGCTTATTTTGCAAGCATTTACTAATATTTTAACATTACATTTCCAAGTCTATGCAAAATTTGAATGACATCTATGTTTGTTTTAGCATGTTGTTTTCATATTTTATTAAAATATTATTTGATTTTTGAATTTCCCTTTGTCATATATGAGATGTAGTATGTTGCTACAACATATGCATTCAAAATAAATTGTGAATCAGTATTATCTTGACATAAATATGACATGCTTCTTATGAAAATATTGCTCCATAATTATGATGGCCTATGCACAATACAAATTTTAGGTTGTTTAATTGTAGTTTGTATTGCTTTTATGTACAGAGACTTATTCATGCCAAGGTCTAGTAAAAAATTGTTGAAATCGTGAAAAGTAATATATTGTTTTGTGCTTAGTAGCAAGTAAATATGTTTTAATGTTGTAATTACAAGTTCATTTTTTTATTCAAATGGTTAAATTATTATTTTTATTGCATTTCTAGTTGTGTAATGTTGTATCTTGCATTTCTAGTTGTGTAATGAATATGATGGTGTATATGCAATTTGGTTATGTCATGTTCTATAATATGAGTATCACAAGTACTTATCTATAAAATGTGTAATCATCAAATTTTGATATTTTTCATATATTGGTGCATTTTTTTTCCATACTAGCCAATGATCATGACTATTTCTTCTATGTTTAAACTTTGTTACATAAAAAAATATATGATTTTGCTTAGCAACAATTCATCGCTACATAGCATTTATCTCGATGCATTGATGTGATGTCTGTAATAACATGTACATGTGACTAAATCAATTTTTGTAAGAAAAGAAGAATCATTTGATTTATTTAATTCATCAAGTTTAGAACCTATTTTTTTATTTTATATATATAATTGTTTCAATGCATTTATCAATGGTTGCCAATGATTTTTTGTACTTGTAAAAGTTAAGAAGAATGTTGGTGGTCCTAATTGAAATATCATGACAAAGATTTTTTTTAAACCTTACATGTAATTAGGGGAGATACATACTTTTTTAAAATCTACATATCTAATTATGATTTAAGTAACTTTTCTAGGTTTGGTTTGTATTTAATATCCTTCACCAAAGCTTTCTTCCCTTTAGCTAGCCTTTTCTAATTCCAACCGAGATAGTATTTCCAACTTAGTCTTTGATTATTTTTATTTCTTTGAAAAATAAATTTGTAAGATGATATGTAAATTGATGATTAGCATGCAACAACTCCCATTGTGCAATTTTTTGATAAATGAATCTTGATATAATGTATTTGTCATGAGGATATCCAAATAAACGTGTTGGAATTTATTTTTTTTTCTAATTCATTATCTTTAAAAATTCCAAGAGGATGATTTTATTCAAGTGGCATTATTGCAATAACCTTATCTTGAAATATAGTAATACATGTCAAGTCTATAAAGACATGCACTAGAGTGTCATTAGAATAGGTTTCAAATATGTCAAAAGACATACTCATTTCATTATCACTATCAGTTTTAGATTTTTTGGAGAGACTATCATTATTTGCATTATCAATAATGCAAGTGGTTATGAATAGTTTCCAGTAAGAGTTAGTTTTCACATTATGAGCAATGCATAATTTTTTCATACATAATTCTTGCAATGATTTCATAATAATTTTTGGGAAAATGGTTCTTTGTTAATATGAATTTATCTATTCTAAATGTATTTTTAGTGATATATCAATTGTTGTTCTTTTGTTTGTCGATCTAGGCAATGTTTTTGAACTTTATCGACATTTGATGAAACATTGATGATTGGAATTTTTAATCTAAGTTATGGTTTGTTGTAGCTTATATTTCTAAATTGATCAAATGCAAGTCTTAATGCAACAAACCTTTCTTCCAGATATGATAGCATAAGCACAAATTTTAAGTGCTTTTTTAGTCTAATATTAACAGGGGTTGCAAATATAGGAAGCATTCCATTTTTCAATGATTGATTACAATTTTCACATATTTTTTTATGAGTGACTTTTTTTTTTTTCCATTAATTATTGGCATGTGTCTTTTTCAACTTGTTTAAAAAGTTTCATATTATGTTAAGCATGTAGTTGTTTGGAAATAGCACAAATATGTATGGGGATGTCAATAAAGTTTTTTGTCAAAAGTTTGTATTGCCTTTATAATAGGGTTATTGAGATTTTTTATGTTCGTGGTCTTTTCACATGCAATTTTTAATGTTTGTATCATATATTTCCTTTTTTGTGGTTTTTCTATGCAACTAACAAAGTCATCTACCTATGCTTTAGTATATTCTTGAATTATCAATGGTTCATAATGTACATGTTTTATATTTATTTTAAAAAATATTATGTTGTATATGGGGTGTGGCTGAGCACATTCATTATAGATTTCTACAATTTGTTGACTTGTTGATGACCACAGGTGAATTCTCACTTTTAATAAATATGAAATCTATTGGATAGAAAACTTTTTACCTTCTATTCCACCTTCATTGTATACCAGAATTATTTTGACAATGTATGTTGGCCAATTTTCAATAGTTGGTATGTTCTTGATAACATTGTACATTAGATTTTACTCAAAAAAAAACATATGCTTTTACAATTCCGAAAACAAAGGAATTAGAAAAATACTGTGATGCATAGCATCACAAAGATCGTATGTAAAAAGCATCTTTTGTTCATTGACAAATATAACTAAATATGTTATCATCACAATAAGATGTGTCTTCTAACCTTCTAGACAATCTACATAATTTCATCTTTGAATCGTGTATTTCTCAATAAAAATAAAGCACAATAGGGGTTCTTGATAAAGGTGTTTCACTTGAGGGGCTTTGACATTTGATTAATTTCTTGTAGTACAATGGTTCATAATGTCTGCACACTAGGTCTTGATCATGGAACAATATGCAATACAAATGTGAATGTATGTTTTTGTTAAAATAAAATTATTTTTTACCTTGTTAAAGACCAAACACAAATGGAATAGTTTATCCATTTAGAAATCCAATTTATATAAAAATTCTCACCCCATAAACCATGTTCACCATTTATTTTGGATGAAATATCTAAATTTACATCCCACAAAATATGTTTTAGTGTCATGTATTATATATATAATCTATGTACTCACTCACATTAATATAATAATAGATAAAATATTCACCTAATATATATTATTTTTCATTATAAATAAAATATGAGTAATTACTTGGATTTACACATACATACAGATATAAATAATATACCTTATATATACACATACCTTATGCATGCATACTAACATAGAAAATCATTTAGATTGAATTAATATTCACATATATATTACATTTAAACTTAATCGTATATGTTTAAAACATGCTTTACATGTAGAACAAATGCATTTTTTAAATAACTTTCCATGTGCATAGGAAATCATGAGATAGAATTTATATATTTAAGTGATTCTTCTTGGCAAAACAAATTCTGCAGAGGAAGAGAAAATAATTGGCAGATTCCCATGTGAACTTAAGTATATACGTTGTGAATATATGCAATATGAATGTGGACAAGGCTTTTGAGGTGTTGGAAGACCTGTCGCCTGCGTTGGACTACTTACCTGAGACCAGATATTAAGCGAGGTTGATTTGCCCCAGAAGAAGAAAGAAGTATTATTCAGCTGCATGCAATTCTAGGCAACAGCTATAACAAAATACACCATTATCTATTATCTTTTGGCTTATCATATCACTGAAAGATTGATTGCATGAACGGTGTTGTATCCCACGTTCAAAGCGGTAGTCGTTATTGTATTGTATAAGGTGTTCCCAGTTTCTCTGATGAATTGAAAGGTGGTATGGCCATGGTACCATCTTAATCCTATTCATGTCCCTATGGTACCAAAGCACACAGCAGTTGAAAGCACCCGTTTTCAAAGCTATTTTTTGTCTTTTAATGGAACAATTGCACTCTTCTTTTAATATGTTTGAACTCTGCAGGTGGTCTGCAATAGCTTCCCAACTGCCAGGGAGAACTGACAATGAGATCAAAAACTAATGGAACTCCCACCTAAAGATCACAGGGATCAAAAACTTGCAAATGGTATTGGATCCATCTACCCATGCACCCAAATCTCAGACAAACACTGCAAAAGGATCTCAGGGATCTCAGTCTTCAGCACTGACGAGACACATGTCGCAGTGGTAAAATTCAAGGCTTGAAGCTGAAGAAAGGCTCTCCAGAGATTCAACTCTGTCATCTTCATCTTCTTTTCCTAAATTGATGGGAAATGATAATGCAGAGGCCAATGCCAAGGCACCCACTATCTTTTTCTTGAAGCTATGGAATTCAGAAGTAGGCAAGGCCTTTAGGAAGGAGGGCATTACTAATAACTCTAAGATTAATAATAACAATGGTGAGAACCCACAGGGAGTAGATCATGATCAGGGGCATGCCTTTTTATAGACTGATACAAGTCTCGAGTTAAGCTTCACCCCACTTTCATTCTCATGCTCTGGTTGTAACTCTGATCTTATTAACATTGATCAACCTAATGGATTAAATCACAGTCAGTATAATTCAGCTGATTGGCTGGGAAAGGTTAAATCCCATGATTTTTCCTCTCCTGATATGATCGGAGTCCAAACAGAAAACAATAAGTCTACCCATGATGGAAACTCTAGCTGTGATGAATTAGCGCATGGTCATGATGATCATAATGATGACATACAAAGATTAACCAATACTGCGAATATTAACAATAACCCCAACAACATCACCTCCATGATGACAGAATTGAGTACAAGATCTCAGCAGCAGTTAGCTTGGCCACGGCAAGAGTTACGCCTGCATGAAGATAATGATGAGTGGAACAATGTCTTAAATTGGGAGATATATGTGCCTCAACAAGCCATGCATACCTACAAGTATTACTTGAGCAATAAGCTATTTTCATAACCTGTATATTTTTTGTGTACGTGTGATCTTACTCTCCATTTTTCGAGTACGGTGATACGTGCAACCATTTTATCAATGTAATTAATTTCTTTATATATTGATGGTTCTCCAATGTTTTTGAGCTCAATTCTTTTTCTTCTTTTCTTTTTTTTAAAAGGTGTTTCCAATCATAATTATTTTAGATCAAACAAAATAATCCTCTACCAAAAAGATTATGCCACAAAGATTATTCACGTCAAAGGTTATATTGCAATTTTTTTTTTTTTTTTAAATGTTTGTTTCGAGAAAACTATTCAAGGGTAGGTTCATATGTTGATTATTGCCGTGCAACTATTCAAATATGTTCATGTATTGTATATTATTATTATAATATATAATTTTAATTTCAAATTTATAAATAAAGATTATATATTAAATATTATAAGTTTATTTTTTCAATATAATATATATTTTATAATGATATTTATGTTTTATAATTATTAATAAAATTTTAAAAAATGAAAATATATTAGAAATATATTACCATATTTATTAAAATATAAATATAGAAATAAAAATATAAAATTGTTTACAATAATCGATTAGTCGTTTGGAATTTAAAACCCAAAATAAATGATCGAGGGAAAAAATTAATACTAAATATTAAGTATCAAAACATATAATTAATAATAATGAAAATTAGCACAAGAAAATATTAAAAATATAGGACATGTCAGATCATCCTTAGGAAGGATGCTAATTCAAGAAGAGGGCTCCTTCAATAGTAGAGTTAGCACCACCAAACCATCTTGAATATTAACTTGTAAAAAAACTCTCCACCCAGATGGTAGAGGAACGAACATCATAATATCCATGCCATAATGAGTAGGGAAGGTCAAATTCAACATCCCAACAATAGACTTGCCATGTGGTTATAGACTTTAACCTCTTCATTGAGGCCCTGAGGATGGAGAAGTAACTATGTGACTAGCTCCATTTCCACCTTGGTGCTACCGGACAAGAAGCCTATAATGCGATATTGAGAGTAATATGCTCATGGTACAAGGAGCACTCACCAAGTCATTGAGAAACTCTTGTAAGTGCTTATGTTCCAAGTCAACTTTCTTAGCCTATGTTTGAAGCTGAAAAAATGCAAAGGTGAGCACATAAACATTACCATTAGTGGAAAATTTGTTGTGAAATAATCTCATTATTGGGAATAGCTTATGAAAAGACATTTGCACTAGTGGAAAGATGAGAGACCGTTTGAATGGTGATTTTACTATTAGCTGAAAATAAATGGAGCATACGTCACATGTATGTAAAAATTACCATCTTGAATGGGTACTTAGAAGAGGACATATATGTACAACAACCACAAAGTTTTTGAGTACATGGTGAGGAAAACCAAGTCTATATGTTTAAGAAGGATTTGTATGGCCTCAAACAATCACCAAGAGCATGGTATGCCTTAATTGATGGTTATTTTTAGAAGAATGGCTTCAAGAGAAGCAAGAGTTTTTGAGAAGTGTTATCATTGATGTCAAGGTTGATCTCATTGGTATGAAGGTTGATGTCATTGATGTCAAGGTGCATCTAGTGAATATGCATGGTAAGTGGTCTTTGAGGTATGGTCTTGTGAGCTTGATGTTGAAAAGTGAGTTTATTCATATTTGTCTTCTCTGTTGATTGATGTCAAGGTTGATATCAAGGTACAAGTCATGGAAGATGTTTGAAGACAACTAATGTCTACATAAGAAGCCATGTGATAAGATGTACTTGAAGGTAAGAGAGAATCTGAAGGAAAGAAAGACTATGAAGGAAACTAATGTCTTATGGTTGCATGAAGGCAATTCAAGTCAGCTTGAAGTTGTTGGTGTTTTCATTGAAGGTCTTTTTGAAGGTATGTGACAAGTTGGTATGCAAGAGTGTTGTTATCAACAAGGCTAATTGGTGACATGTGTTATGACATGCTTATGAGAATTAAAGGTATGTAGTGTGAAAATGAGTATTTCAATGGTTATGAGTCATGTTTTCTTATTTCCATTGTTGACAAATGCATAGGTAGTAGGTCATTAAGGTCAAGTGATCAAGTAGCATAAGCCTAGTCATGGCATGAAGAGACCTTGTGAGAAGGTTTGAGCATGTTGGCTTCGTGAGATGAGTGAACATAGACATGAGTCATTATATGAGGTTGTTTGATCATGTATGAGAGGCATTAGAATAATCATGAGTCTCAGGGTGAGCCTATAGGTGTAAGATCTTTAGACCAAGTCTACACCTAGACCACTCCTAGACCCTACCTGACATAATGAGGTATTGTGATCTAGTGTAAAGGCATGTGAAGTATATAGGGTAGTGTTTAATCATGAAAGAGCTTGCTTGAATATGTGAGTGAGGTGGAGAGTACATGGAAATAAGCATGAAGGTTAGTTTTAAGGCCTAATGTGGTTTGCAAGTCAAGGTCTAGAGAGCAAAGAGAGAGAATGTGGCCTAATGAAGGATCATGATCAGATTTCAAGGTGTTTGAACTCATGTAAGCATTATCAAAGGTGAGTTACATTATTTAGAGATTGTTCATATATTTTGAGATCATAGTGTGAAGTACAAGGCATGAAAAGTTATATAGAGGTCTTTCGAGTGCTTAGAATGAAGGGTTCTCAACTCGAGAAGGAGTTTTTTGTGCTAATTAGCTTACCAAACCTTTGAATGGGAACCTAATATATTCACGGTAGATGGACAAGAATCCTAGATCAAAATTCTAGGCATTAGTTTTTAGATTGAGGAGTTATGCATTATGAACGATTGTTAAGAGTGGAAACATGTTTAAACCCTCTTAAAACCCTAATAAGGACCCGATGTTGAAGATGTTGATAAAAAGTGCCTAGAATGGAAAGGTATGCTTAAGTAAGCTATTTGAGATAATAGTGGACTCTCCTAGGTACCTCTATATTTTATTGGTTAGAGATAGGAGAGAGAAAATATTGAGTTATAGGCTTGTTTCTAAAGAAGTTATTGTAGAATTCAAAAGTTTTATCAGACATAATAAGAAAATATATGTAAGATGAAGGTAGAGACTCATGTTTTATGTCTATGAAGGTTTTTGGATAGGTTATAGTCCTCAAGTATGCTAAACTGGTCATCCAAGTTAGCTAGTCGCTAAAATGCCTAATAGTGAGAAACCTAGACAGTGATGAAAAGATGATTAAAAATGTGTTATATTGATAGAATGATGAAACCAGGTACATAGAGGTATTTTTAAAGACTTATAATACATTTCCATTCTTGGTATAAATTTTTAAGGTTAGTGAATATATTGAAAAAATTGCTCACAAGTTGACCTGTCTGATTCAGATGAGACAATGAGATAAGGTCATGAGATTGGTCTATAAGACCAATATTTACCATTTGATCATATGATATTCTATCTTAAAATGTTATAATGATATAATAGGATCATCTACATGCATAATAAGTCATTTAAAATTTCTATACAAGTGTTATATGTCTAATTCACCATGACTATGTTTTGAGGTAATTTGGTTATTCTGAGTGAGCAAGTTGCAGTGATAAGTTTGAGGATCTATGCCATAAGTTGAAGTTTATAATGCATATGATGATATTTTTGAGGTCATATAGGTTTTCTATAAGTGATTTATTATTATGTTTTTGTGTCTAAATGATTTGTTATCTTAAGTTGTTCAAGATAGACTTTTCTGTGTGTTCAAAGGTCTACTATGAACAGTGCTAATGGAGTCTTTCAACTGGTAGGTGGACATAAAATGTGTCATGATGATCATATGATGTTTAATTAGTCTTATTTGATTGTTATATGATATTTTCTTACTATGTATGGATTTTTAAGGTATTCCAAGGGATTAAATGGTAACCTGTTATTAGAAAGACCTAATGCAATTAGGTCTCCATGAGACCTAAAAGTGAAATGAGGTCAAATTGAGTCATGACAGACCATAAGGGACTCAAATTTCATTTTAATATTGTTTATGATGTCTTAAGACCTATTATATGTCTAACCTAAGAGGTTAATGGTGTTTGTCTGACTAAGTGGTATATGAACAAGGAATGGTATATATATATATATATATATATATATATATATATATATATATATAAGGCATTTTTAGGCCTATTTAGTGTGTAGAGAGTATGCAAATGCAATAGCACATTGTTGAGTAGAAAGAGATATTTTAGACCATCATAGGATTGTATAAGATCAATTATTAAGATCTGGTAGTATGTCTATATATGAATATCAAGGTCATATGACCTAATCAATGTTGAGGAGACATAGTTGAGAAAAGAGGGCTAAAAAGTAATTTGAGAGGGATAAGAGTGTGAAAATATGAAGATGTGGTCATCATATATTGGTTGAGAAACATAGTGTTCTGATGGTGATAAAATAAATCAGTTGGTTGAGTGGGTGCTAATTCATCTAGGGGGTTGGCACCTCCTTGCAAGTGGGTGCTTGCTAAAGCCTAGTCAAGTGGGTACTTGGATAGTTAGATTTGGTGCTCCATGTGAATTTAGTGCTTCACTAAATTTGGTTTTTAGACTATACTCCATTTATAGAGATCAGTGGTTTTTCTTCCTCTTGAGGGTTTCCCACATATATAATGTGTTCTTATGTTGCATGATTATGTGGATAAGTGTATATGTGTGCTAGATCTATATGTTTGCTTGAATGGTTCATGGTTACTTAACAGAACTTGAATGAAATGTTTTTGAAGACTGATTCACCCCCCCCTTTCTTATTCATTGAGTTTATAATAATTTTTATCATATCAGGTCCTTTGAAATAGGCCTAACATTCTAAAGGATATCCTAAAAGCAAGGAAGGCTAGTAATCAAGTTCAAGGAGGTTTCTGTACCAGTAAGTTTTTGTTCTTTAATAGGATTAATTATTAATTTTAGAGAATTATATTGAGGACATATCTAACATCAATGGGACATGACATATGGTATTTCATTGTGGATATATACACTCCACCTCCTAGACCATGAACTGATGCAGTAGGCAAGAATGAAAGTGAGAGCAAATCCAAGGAAATGAATGCCATTCTATGTGGCCTATTAGAGGCAATGTTTGTGAAGGTGATGTTGTTAAGGATTAAATTTTACATCCTATTAGTTATGTGTATTTACCAAGAGGTAAATAGTAATTAGTTAGTTAGTTTGTAAATCGTAATATTGTTATATAATAACATTACGATATTAGTTTGGCATATATTATTATTAGGATATATTGTTATGATTTAAAATAATATATCATAAATAGGAGTTTTCATAATCATAGGATTTCAGGTGAGATAAATTAGTGGAGAAATTATAGGAATCATATTCTTATATATTTGTAATGAGTCTCGAATGATTAAATTAGATAGTGTGAGAAATATAATATGATATTAAATTAATCTATGTGTTCATCTCTATGTATATTTCTTTGTATTCATCCTCACCATTATCTATGTGAGTCGAATCTATGTATAGGCTCATTCAAACACTAACATTGGTATCATAGCAGTGCTCAATCTCTATGATGTAGGACTGAAAGAAAAAGAGGAGTTGTTGTTTTATACTTTTCTAATGTTGATGGAATATTGTTGTTTTAATGAGATATGTATATTATGAGTGTATTGTATAAAGTTTTTATCTTTAGTTTATTAAAAAATTAGTTTTGTTATACAATTATTCAATATTGAGATTGTAAACCAAACAACACCATTGTTCCATTCTCCATCACCATTTGAGCTATCCATCTCTATCAAAATCATCAACCTAGATGCTAACTTGATAGTTTTGTAGAGCTCATTTTGGGATTGGTGTCATTCTACATTGATCAACTACCATAGATTTTCCAATTTAGACCCTTCATTACACCTAATTTAGTGAAGAAACTCAATAATTAATCAACATAGTTGGTTCACAATGACTCATTGGTCTATCTAGTAGATCATGATCCTCCTTGTGCAAGTTTTATATGTGCAGTCTTGGTCCCTCCATTTGCAATTTTATTTCTGCCACCGCAAGCCATCCACCTCAAAATTTCTACTTATCGGATCATGATAATCCTATACCCATATGTCTTTTATCTCCAAATATGCCTTCTTAGATCTGAATAGATCAACTATCTATAATTTTATTACATTTACATATGATGACATATTACATGATTTAGTCCATACATGTGTGTTTTGAAGCCTCTATCTAAGGTTCCTTTAGCTTTATGTCATGATTGCATGGGATTTCAGTCATTGCCTTCTTCAAAATCCATCTACATTATGTGTCATTTAAAAGCCTTTGAGATCTGATTATAATACATGAATCCTTGACATATATTGATAGGTGGATAATCATTGAGATTAGCACTCCTCAGTTTATTGCATCTAACTCAACTCTTTATGCATCTAGTCCCTATGTGTATGCCAATTAAAAAGTTAGTTAACAAGTCAATTAATTTTTTAGAATAGAATTAATTAAAGGTCTTTAATTATTAGTAGTGTTTTGACTTAGTTTATAATTTTTTAAGTCAAAATTCAAATCAAATATTTCAATATAATTATGTTTTGTTATAGTTTAATGTTTAGTTTATAAACATTTATTAGTTATGTTTGTAATCTTTTAGGTATTTGAGTTCAAATGATATGTGTCAATCAAGGACTTGTAATTTGTATTAGAAGTATATTTTATGTTATTTAGACTAAATCAAAGTTTGTCATCAACATTAGGTTCAAGTTATGTATGAGTCGAAAATTAAAAGTCATTTTTGCATCATTAAAATTGTGTGTCATTATATTGTCATAATGTCAAAAAATGTAAAAATAAAAAACAATTTGTCTTATGAATGAATTTTCAAGCAACCTTGATGTTCTAAGTCAAACATTGTGGGGGGGACTCTATTCCCTTCAAAATCATGTACATGAGTTACATCAACATACTAGCTAAGTAAAGAGCTTCATTTAGTGGAGGTTAGAGGATACACAGAGGATGGAGGTTTTTCGATGACTGCTCATCATTCGCCAATGATGAAGTCACACCAATGATTTGGTGGCATATCTATTATGGTGTGTTTTTCATTTCCACTATGTGTTTAAAAAATAAAAATATAATAATAATGGTTGTTCATGTTATGTAATTTATGTGTAAATTTTAAACATAATTCTCTGATGTGAAAACATTGTGAAAAGATAAAAATCACTAATATAATTTAGTTCATAGAGAGAAGCTACTACAAATATCCCATGACTACCTTACTTCTTTATGTAGATGATGCCTTGTGACATGTCTATTGTGGTCACATAAATTAAATGTAAGATGAATTCCTTCACATAAAATTGGTCATGTGCAGCAAGATTGTGTTAGTAGTATGCATACCTAAGAGTATGCAGTGGCATACAATTCTATTCAATCTATTCATGTCAAGGTTTATGGTAAACCTATAAAACCATAGGAAGAGTGGGGTTCTATTTATATCAAGATTATGAGCCAACTAGGGCATGCTAAAATGGGTGAGCATATGATAGATAAAAGTGTGAATGTTTTTATACCATGTAAAAACTATGGGAGGGATTAGATTTTACATCATGTTAGTTTTGTGTATTAACCAAGATGTAAATAGTAATTAGTTAGTTTGTATATCAAAATATTATTATATAACAATATTATGATATTAGTTTAGTGTATATTATTATTAATATATATTTTTATGATTTATAACAATATATCGTAAATAGGAGTTTGCATAATCATAGGATTTTGGGTGAGAGAAATTAATATAGAAATTATATGAATCATATTCCTATATATTTGTAATGATCTCCAAATGATTAATTCAAATAGTGTGATAAATATAATATGGTTTTAAATTAATCTTTATGTTCATCTCTATGTCTATTTCTCTGTATTCATTCTTGTCATTATCTATGTGAGTTAAATCTATGTATAGGCTCATTCAAACACTAACAGATGCACTGTGATTCAGCCAAGGTGATATGAGACAAGTTGAATACTATCTATGAAGGAGACACCAAGGTGAAGATGTCAGACTTATAGAAAGCAATTTTAAAGTCTGAGTATGAAGGAAGATAAGAGCATTTCATCCTACATGTTAAGGGTTGATGAAGTTTTCAATGTCATCACAGGTCTCAGAGAAGAAGTGAAAGAGTCTACAGTTGTACAAAGGGTATTGAGATCCCTAACTTCTAAATTTGATTGAAATGTGTTTGTAGTAGGAAAAATGCAAGATCTAAAATTAAAAAATGTAAGATTTAGACACACTTTAGATGGATGGGCTTCATGTCACCTTGACTACCTATGAGATGAGAACAAATGAAGGAACACCTCCCAAGAAGGAAGTAGCCTTCAAAGCTGAGAAGAAGTTAAAATCCAAGAAGTTTAAGGATGAGGTATGTTCAAATATTGATGATGATGAACTAATAGCCATGTTTGCTAGGAAATTGAGGTTTGGATCTGGTAAGTACAAGGGTAAGATGCCTTTCAAATGTTTCAACTATAGTAAGATTGGTCACTTTGCATCTAAGTGTCCTAACAAAGATAAGACTGAGCATGATGAAGAACATGATGAACATCATAGTGATGATAAGAAGGTTTATAATCCTAAGAAAAGTAAGAAATATTTTAGGAAGTATGAAGGTAGAAAAAGGTCATTCAAAAACAAGATAAATTTTTATACCAAAGAAGATAAATCTCATCTAATGTGACACAAGAACATCTGATAGTGATGATTACAGTAATGAGCATGACAATAATGAAACCTAATTCATGGATTTAGAAATAGACAATGAGGGTTGTTTAAAATGGAAATGCCTTCATGAATATAAAGAATCAGATGAAGAAGATGCTAAAGTGAATTGTGAGGTATAATTTGTGAGTGCTCTAGAGGAGTTGAAGTTCCATATAAGGAAAAATTAGAAACTAAAATCATTAGTCAAGGACTATGAAGAGTATATTATCTTGTTTGAAGAGAGACTAAGTAACACATCTGAGGATCATGATGAGATCATCAATCAGGTTGAAACACAGATGGAAATAGTCACCTCTAGCCTAGAGGCTAAGGAATAAGAATGCACTAGGTATGAATACAAAATGGATTCCTTAAAGTTAGAATTGGATCAAGCAACTAGCAAGATGAAGACGTATGAGAAGTTTGAAAAGAGCACTGAGATTTAAGATTACATTCTAAGTATTCATAATTTTTCCAATGATAAGGCAGGTCTTGGTTTCAAAGTAGATCAAAAAGATAACAAGGAGAATGCTAATGTGAATAATAATGTCAACCTCAAGAATAATATGAAGACAAATTCTGTTAGACAGCCTAATGCCATAAGGTATGCAAATTCATTCAATAGTTATTTTTTCTCATTTAGTCTATTTGATCATAGAGCAAGAGAGTGTAGAAGACCCTCAAAGAATGAATACTCATGGGACTATGGAAGGAGTCATAGTCCACATCAGTCAAGATATATGAGTGATGTCATTTACTATAATTGTATTAACATTGGTCATATTAAAAGATTCTATCATCATGAATCATCAAGACAAAAAAAGATTGAAGCTCCTCGAGTTCAATAAAAAAGACAAACCAAGGTGTGTAATCCAAAGACAGTTGAGCTTGGTCCTAAATACTATACAAACCAAGGTGGACTATTTGTTATAGTAGAGCATAGGCTAGATACTTAAGATCATCAAGAGTGTTCATTATCAACTCAAATTATTGACCACACAAATGATGAAGAGGTCAAGCCAAAGAGACTAATCAAGCATAAAAGGATAATTAGTCTTGTGAAATCATGGAAATATGAGAATCTCTTGAGTTTGTGTTTTTCTAGTGCCCTATGGTAAGAGGTGACTCCATTAGGCTTCATGGAGACACTCATTAGTCAATGGAATCTTGGTCGCTATCATCAAGACATGTTGAAGAATGTTGACAATCTTACAAGTGTTGTTGGTATATGAGAGATGTTTGAAGGAAGATGAGGATGGTTTTAGTGTTCTAATGACTCATGTGGTGAGTTCAAGCTATGAAGACAAAGGGGAAGGCTCTATTTATTCAGCTGATGTCAAGAATATAATGGCCTATTGTGTGATCAAATGTTTTAGCCATATCAGTCATGTCAAGGATAGGGTGAGTGGTCTTTTTATCTAAACTCATTTGAAGGAAGTATGTATGGAATAAGGGGGGCATGTTCTTGTAATTCTTCATATTTTATGTGTTAATATTTTATTGCAAGGTGTGATTCTAGATGTTGCAGGTGTGATAATATTTATTTGAGAAAAGAGCTAGTTTTGGGAGAATTAATACTAGAGGGAGATGTATCTCTTTGAGAGAATGATCAATGGTTTTCATATATTGTTTGTGAGGAAAAGAATCATCTCAGGGGAAGATTTGTATCTCTATATTATGAAGTTTCAAGATAGTGAGGTAGAAGTCATAAGAAGCATAGTATTTTGAGGTCCAATGATCAGATGGTAGTTTATGGAAGACCCTTTGTCATTAATGTCAAAGGGGGAGAAAGACGAGAATGGGGATATGAGAATGATCGGGTTGTAGTATGTTTGTCATCAATGACAAAGGGGGAGTTTATTGAGAAGTGTTATCATTGATGTCAAGGTTGATCTCATTAATATCAAGATTGATGCCATTGATGTCAAGATGCATGGTGAGTGGTATTTGAGGTATGAGATTATGATCTTGATGTGACAAAGTGAGTTTATTGAGATTTATCTTCTCTATTGATTGATATCAAGGTTGATATCAAGGTACAAGTCATGGAAGATGTTTAAAGTCAACTAATGTCTACATAGGAAACCATGTGACAAGATGTACTTGAAGGCAAGAAGGAATTTTAAGGAAAATAATGTATTATGGTTGAATGAGGGCATAGGTCAAGGTGTCTAAGTTGTTCAGGTTAGCCTAAATTTATCAGTGTTATCATTGAAGGTTCTTGTGAAGGTATGATGACAAGTAGGTTTGTAAGAGTGTTGTTATGAGTAAGGCCAATTGGTAGTGTGTGTTATGGCATGCTTATGAAAATTAAATGTATGTAGTGTTAAATTGATTATTGCATTACTTATGAGTATTGTTTTCTTATTGTCATTATTAAAAAAATGCATAGGTAGCAGGTCATTAAAGTCAAGTGCTTATGTAGCCTAAGCCTAATCATGGCATGAAGAGACTTTGTGAGAAGGTTTGAGCATGGTGTCTTAGTGAGATGAGTGAAAATAGACATGAGTGATTTTATTAATTTGTTTGATAATGTATTTGAGGCATTGGATTGCTCATGAGAGTCTCAGGGTGAGCCTACAAAGGTAACACCTTAAGACCAAGTCTGCACCTAGACCACTCCTAGACCCTACCTAGCCAAGTGAGGCATCATGATCTTGTGTAAAGGCATGTGAAGGATGTATGTAAGTTTTTAACAATTATAAATTTTAATATAGTATGTGAGTGAGGTGGATAGTGCATGTAAAGAAGCATGAAGGTCAGTTTTAAGGCCTAATGTGGTTTGCAAATCAAGGTCTAGAGAGAAAAAAGAGAATGTGGCCTAATGAGGGGTCATGATCATATTTATATGTGTTTTAGCTCATGTAATAAATATAATAGGTGAGATTTTTGGTTTCAATATTTTTCATGTATTTTGATATCATAGTGTGAAGGACAAGGCATGAAACATTGTTTGGAGGTGTCTCAAGTGCTCAAAATGAAGGGTTCTCAACCTGAGAAGGATTTTATTATAATCATTAGCTTGTTAAACCTTTAAATGGGAATATAATATATTAATGTCAGATGGTTAAAGGTCTTATATCAAAATTATATTCATTATTTTTTTAATTGAGGGCCTATGCTTTATGAATGATCAATAAGAGTGGAAACATGTTTAAACCCTCTTAGAACCCTAATAAGGACCCGATGTTGAAGATGTTGATAAAAAGTGCCTATAATGTATTTTTATTCTCATGTAAACTATTTTATCTTGTATTGGACTTTCCTAGGTAGCTCTAAGTGGTATTGGTTAGAGAGAGGAGAGAGAAAATGTTGAGTTACAGGCTTATTTCTTATGAAGTTGTTGTAGAAGTCAAAATTTGCATTAGACATAGTAAGAAAATGGATGGAGGAAGAATTTAAGAACTCATGTTTTATGTCCATGAAGGTTTATCGATATATTTTAGTCCTCAAGTATGATAAACTAGTGATCCAACTTAGTTAGTCACTAACGCGCCTAATAGTGCAAATAGTGAAAAACCCATGCAGTGATGAGAACATGATTAAGAATGTGTTATCATGATATAATGATGAAACAAAGTACATAGATATATTTTTAAATATTTATAATATATTTTCATTCTTGTTATAAATTTTTAAGTTTAGTGAATATAGTGAAAAAATTACTCACAAGTTGACTTATTTGGTTTAGATGAGACAATGAGATATATGGCCATGAGATTGGTCTACAAGACAAATATTTTCCATTTGACCATATGATATTTATATCTATGAATGGTATAATCATCTCATAGGATGATATACAAGAATCATAAATAATTTAAAATTTCTACATATGTGTTGGAGTTTTAGGTCACCATGGCTATGTTTTGAGGTAATCTGGCAGTTCTAAGTGAGCAAGTTGTAGTGATAAGTTTGAGGCTCTATGCCTTGAGTTGAAGTGTACAATGTATATAGTGATATTTTGGCTTTTATATTGTTCAATATATTTTTTTTTATGTTTTCAAAGGCCTAATATGAACAATACTACTAATGGAGTGTTTCAAGTGGTAGTTAGACCTAAAAAGTGCCATAATGCTTGGAATATGTTGACTAAGGCTTATTTTATTTTTATATGATATTTTCCTAATGTGTATGGAATTTGAGGGTGTTCCAAGGGATTAAATGGTAATGTGTTATTAGATATACCTAATGCAATTAGGTCTCCATGAGACCTAAAAGTGAAATGAGTTCAAATTGAGCCATGGCAGACTAGAAGGGACATAAAGGTCATTTGAATATTTTTTTATGATATGTCATAATACCTATTATATGTCTGACCTAATAATTTAAGGGTGTTTAGCTGACTAAGTGGTATATGAACAAGGAATGGTATATATACAAAGTAAATTATGGCCTATTTGGTGTGTACAGTTTATGAATGAAATAGCACATTATTGGGTAGGAGGTATTTTAGACCACAAAAGGAGTGTATAGGATTAGTCATGAAGATATAATAGTGTTTATTCATATGAATATCAAGGTCAAATGACCTAATCAGTCTTAAAGAGATCTAGTTGAATGAAGAGGCCTAGAAGGCAATTTGAGAGGGATAAGTGTGTGAAGAGATGAAAAGGTGTTCATAATTTATTTTTGAGAAATAGAGTTTTTTGAAGGTGATAAAATAAATTAGGTGGTTGAGTGGGTGTTGAGTCATCCACGGGGTTGGTGCCTCCTTTAAAGTGGGTGCTTGGTTAGCTAGAGTTGGTGATCCATGTGGAGTTGGTGCTTCACTAAATTTATTTTTTATCTTATATGAATTTATCCCTTTTAATGATATCATTGTGTTTTATTATTATTGAGGGTTTCCCACATATATGGTGTGTTTTTGTGTTTCATGCTTAAGTAGATAAGTGTATATGCTTTTTATATCTATATGTTTGCTTGAATGGTTCATGATTGCTTAAGGGAACTTGAATGAAAAGTTTTTAAAAATTGATTCACCCACCTCTTAGTCATTGTGTTTCCAATAATTGGTATTAGAGTAGGTCCTTTGAATCAGGCCTAATAGTCTAAAGGAGATCCTAGAAGCAAGGATGGCTAGTAGTCATGTTCAAGGAGGTTTATCTACCAGTAAAGGCTCTATTCTTCAATGGGACTAATTATGCATTTTGGAGAATCAGAATGAGGACATATATAATGTCAATGGGCTATGACATATGGTATTCAGTTGTAGATGGATACACTCCACCTCCTACACCACCAACTAATGCAACAATAAAGAAAGAAAGTGAGTGCAATTCTAAGGAAATGAATGCCATTTTATGTGGACTATCAGAAACAGAGTTTGTGAAGGTGATACACTATAATTTATCCAAGGTGATATGGGACAAGTTGAAGACTATATATGAAGGAAACACCAAGGTTATGGCTAAATTTAAGACTAACAGAAGGTAGTTGGAAACTCTAAGTATGACATAAGATGAGAGCATTGCATCCTACATGTTAAGGGTTGATTAAGTTGTCAATAGCATCAGAAGTCTCAAAGAAGAATTAAAAGATTCTACAATTGTACAAAATGTATTAATACCCTTAACTTCCAAATTTGATTCAAAGGTGTCTATAGTAGAATAAATGCAATATCTAGACACACCTCATATGGATAGGCTTCATGGCATCTTGACCACCTATGAGATGAGAACAAATGAAGAAAGACCTTCCAAGAAGGAAGCAACATTAAAAGCTAAGAAGAAGTCAAAATCCAAGAAGTTCAAATATGAGGTATGTTTAGATATTGATGATTATGAAATAATAGCCATGATTTCTAGGAAATTGAGGTTTGTATCTAGTAATTACAAGGGTAAGTTTCCCTTAAAATGTTTCAAAAGTCGTAAGATTAGTCAATTTACATCTAAGTGTCTTAAAAAAGATAAGACTGGTCCTGATGAATAACATCGTGAACATCATGGTAATGGTAATGATAAAAATGTCTATAATCCTGACAAAATCAAGAAAGATTTTAGGAACTATGAAGGTAGGAAAGGGTCATTCAAGATCAAGAGAAGTTTTTATACCAAAAAAAATAATAGCTCATCTAATGTAAGTGACACAAGTACATCTAATATTGATGTGTTGGAAGCACAATTGATAATTTAGAGGGGGTGAATCATTATTCAAATCTTTTACAATATTTACCTTATCATTCATTAACTATCAATAATATAGTAAGCTAGCAACACATGAACATGAGAGAATAACATAACACACCAAACACTTTTTTGAGTGGGAACCCTTCAAGGGGAATAAAATATACTAATTATTTAAATTTAATACTATCTTATAATTCAAACATCAAGATTTAATGAAGAACCAACTTCACTTAGAGAACCAACCCCAACTAGTCAAGCACCAACTTGACTAGGCTTTAGCAAGCACCCACTTGCAAAGAGGTACCAACACCCTAGATGACTCAGAACCAAATCAACCACATTTAACATTTTATCACATTAAAAACATTTTTTTTCTCATATAACATATTATTATATTCATCTTCATATCTCCTCACTCACTTATCCTTCTCAAACTTTTCTTTGGCCTTATTTGCTCAATTAGCCCTCTTCTTGACATGGTTAGGTCAAATGACCTTGATAATCATCTACAAAACCCTATCAAATATTCATGATAGTTTATTTTTACCCTAATTATTGTCTAAAATAACTTATTCATCCCTTTAAAATTTTATTTAATTCTCTTTAACACTCATACTCATTCTAGATAATTAGGCTTATTAGGCCTTGCTCTTATACTAGGCTCTTGCTCATACACCTCTTGGTTATCCATACACACTTTGCCACTAATTTTATCAATTAAATTAGACTTATTAAATGTAAAAAATATTAAACAAATATTAAAATAGGTTTTTCATATCATATAGGACCAAAGACCTCTTTTAGGCCTTAAGGAGACTTAATTCAATTAGGCCTTCATTATCACATGTTACCCTTTGAACATCTTGAAAGACTCTAAAAATTATCACATAGTAGTAACATATAATATTAAACTTTATTATACCCCTAAAATATCATCTTGGGTCCAACATACCTTTTATGACCAACCACCATTTGAACCATGCCATTAGCACTATTCATAATTAGGCCTATGCATACCCAGAAAGTTTGTTTTGAATAACTCAACCAAAAGCACAATATTTTAAAAACAATAATGGAAAAAAATAATATTAATACAATTATAATGACCTTATTTTAATCACCATGTGTATTATACCTCATAAATCAAGGCAAAAGTGCTCAAACCCTTCTCTACAAGTACCTTACTCATAACTGCCAATAAGCTTTAAAACACAGTCATGAAAACAATGATTTAGAACACTTGTAGAATAACTTTAATAAACTTAAAATGAATTTATATAATACTAAAACATACTAAAAACAACATAAAATATATAAATCATAAGATCTAATATCAATATTGGCCTTACAGACCAATATCATGACTTCACTATATACAGACCTTCCTAAGTTAGATAAGTCAATTTAAGAACAACTTTATGCTATATAAAACCATCAACAAATATTATATAAAATATGTACATGTGTTAAAGTTATTTAAAAACAATCCCATGTATTTGTATCCATCCCTAATCCATGATAACACCTCCTTAATCTCATTCCCACTTCTACATAGTTTTTCTCACTGTCTGCACCATTAGGATTTTTAGCAATAGGTTAACTTGCATGAAAATTTTAGCATATCTAAGGTCTTTAAAATTATTATAAATCACCATTTATATAATATATAATTCTCAATCTTAAAACTCCATCCATTTATTAACTCTAACTCGATCAACCCTTCTTGCTCTAGCAAATTTTTGAGAAATAAGGCTATTTTTTGTAGGGTCCTCTCACTCACATGACAAATCAATGCCACTTGGAGATACCTGGGAGAGTATAATACATGATACAATCATAAAACTAGGTCATTCAATCCATTCTGATCCATTTTCATCAAGATATTCCATATTGGGTCAGATTTAGGGTTTTAGAGAGGTTTAAACTACCTTATAGTCTTAATGATCATTCATAAATCTTAGGCCCTTATTATAGAAACCAATGCTTGGAAATTTGATCTAGGACCATTCCCCAACTACCATTAATTTATTATATTCTTATGTAGAGGTTACATGTGCTAATGGGTACATAAAAGTTCTTCTTGGGTTGAGAATCCTTCATTTTATGCACACAAGAAACCTCAAAACCATATTTCATGTCTTTTCTTCCATAGTTTGACCTTATAATTTCTCAACATACCTAAATAAACATGAAATACCTATATTAGTTCTTATTTTGTAATGCTTACCTTTGAAACTAATTCTGATACCCCATTAGGCCACTATCTCTTTATTTGCTCTTTAAGCTTTTGATTTGCATGTCACATTAGGCCTTGAAACTAACCTTCTAGCCACTATCCATGCACTCTCCACCTCACTCACATTATTAATAAAAATTTCACATGCTATAACACTAATTTTCATCCTAAATAGGTCTTGACAACACCTCATGACCCCTTATTAGGTCAGGCAGAGCCTAGAACTAGCCTATTTGCATGCTAGTCATGTAGGGTCTACCCATGTGGACTCACCTTAAAGATATACTTAATTTTCCAATGATTAATATACATGATAAATTTTTCTCAAACATCCTTGTATGCTTTTGTACATCCATATTACTAGGCCACCATGCTTCTTCATACACAAGACTAGGCATCTTATGCATAAGCCTTCTCAAGTCTCCTACTAGGTTCAAACACTTAAAAACCTTTACCACTGATATTGAAACATTATTTAATGTTTATATACCTTGTTTACATGCCTTATAATTTTTTCAAACAATATCATACCTCTGTGAGATGCAATAAAAAAACACTATTCAATGAACTCATACCTCATGAACAACCTTTGACATCAATGACAACATTAATGCCAAGTCTCAATAATAGAAATAACGATCAACAATCTCTCCATTTGTCATTGATGGCAAACCATATTGAAAATTTATTATCTTATATCCCCATTCTAGTCTTTCTCTCCATTTGACATAAATGACAAGGTGATTTCTTCAATTCCTTGTATCACACTCCTTGCAATCAAAATATTCAACACAGAGAGCTATGATTTTATAAGACATAAAATAAACATGCTCCCCTATCTCCATACATACCTTCATGTAAAAACTCACCTATTATTAGAGATAATGAGCATGATTATTTCCCCTAAATTCTTGGATTATTCAATGATTTCTAAGGGTATGAATTACACCCAATTCCTGTCTTAAGTGTTCAAAAGTTGCCTTTGGAAGTGATTTGGTCAAGATGTCTACAATCTGGTCTTGTATAGAAACATATTCAAGTTTTACACTTTATTTGCTTACCTTCTCTCTTATAAAATTATACCTGATGGGAATGTGTTTGGTCCTTAAGTGCATGATAGGGTTCTTTGAGATGCTTATAACACTTGTATTATCATAAAAGATAGGGCTAGGTCCATCATACTCTAGCTTGTAGTCTTTTAGGGTCTGTCACATCCATATAACCTGAGTGCAACATGAAGTGGTTGTAATGTAATTAGCCTCACAAGTAGACAAATCTATTGATGGTTACTTCTTTCTTATTAAACTAGACACCCATCTAGAAAGAAGGCTCCTCCACTGATACTCTTCCTATCATCTATACTTCCTACCCAATATCCATCTATGAAGGCTATAAAATTTAATTCCTTTCTTTTTGGATACCATAATCCATACTCCATATTCCCCTTGAGATACCTGAGTATTATTTTGACTTCTTTTAGATGATTCTCCTTTGGATTTTATCGAAAACTTCCCACAATATCTATGACATGCATGATGTCAGGTCTAGAGGTAGTGGTGTACAACAAACTTCCAATCATTGGCCTATATGATGTTTTATTGACCTTTGAAGACTCATATTCCTTACTTAACTTACATACTATGATTATGGGTGTACTAACTACCTTGCAGTCCTCCATTTCAAACTTATTCAACATTTCTCTTATGTACATGTCTTGTGAAATGTATATATATTTTTTTACATTGAGTGATTTACAACCCAATAAAAAATGATAGTTATCCTAGCATAGACATCTCAAACTCTTTATTCATCACCTCTGAAAAGGCCTTTGTCATGTTCTCAATGTTTCCACCAAAGATGATATCATCCAAATAGACAACTACAATCAGTTTATGGCCATATTTAGTCTTGATGTATAGATTATTATCTAAAACTCCTCTTTTAAATCCTTGATCCAAAAGATACTTGTCCAACCTGGCATACCAAGATCTAGGAGCTTGCTTTAGAACATGGAGAGATTTATTCAATCTACAAACATAATACTTTTCATCTTATGGTGAGAACCCTTTAGGTTGCTCAATGTACACTTCTTCAAATTTCCCATTCAAAAAGGTATATTTGACATTCATCTGGTATACCTTGAATCCTTTGAATCCTACATAAGCTAGAAATAATATAATGACCTCCAATCTTATTACTAGTGCAAAGGTTTCCTCAAAGTTTATTCCTTCAATTTGTGCATATCCCTTGCATACCAATCTAGCCTTGTTCCTAGTGACTTCTCCATCTTCATTCAACTTGTTTTTGAACACCCATTTTGTGCCAATGACATCATTGTCTTTAGGCCTAGGAACTAATTCCCAAGTTTCATTATTTTCTATTTGGTATAGCTCCTCATTCATAAAACCTATCCAAAATTTATCTTTGCTTTCTTCTATAAGACTCTTAGGTTCAATCCTTGATAATAGATAATTCTTTTGATTTAGATTACTTACCAGTATTTTCCATGTTTGCATACCTACATTCTTATTACCAATGATTTGAGATTCAGGGTGGTCTCTTTGAATCTATCTTGAGGGTCCTTTTAAGTCACTTCTCTATTCAATTTATTCTTCCTCCTCATCAATATTTATAGTCACTTCTTCATTCTTAAACTCCACATTCTCTAAAGTGTTCTTTGACTATGAGTGAAATTTCGTTGTCTCATCAATCCTCATGTTGGTACTTTCCACTATATTTTTTAGTCTCTTGTTATAACATCTATAGGTTGAGCTCATTGATAAGTATCCTAAGAATATGCCTTTTTCAGATTTATAATCAAAATTACCCAAGTTTTCATCATCTTTTTTGATGAAACAATTTCTCCCAAACACTCTAAAGTGTTCTAAATTTCTAGGTCTACCCTTACATAGTTCATAAGCATTCTTGTTTCAATTTATCCTTATTTGTCTCCAATTTAAAATGTATATAGTATTGCTTATTGCCTCTCTCCAATATCCATCAAATAGTATAAACTCATTCAACATAGTTTTATCAATCTCTTGAACTTTCCTAATCTTCCTTTCTACTACCCCATTATACTTAGGTGTCCTAACTATTGAGAATTATCTCCTTATTCTATAAACCTCATAGAAGTCATAAAACTCATTGGACCAAAACTCTCCTCCTCTATCAGATCTTAGACACTTGATCTTCCCATTCTTCTCATTCTCAACAAAAGCCTTTAATTCCTTGAACTTGTCAAGAGCTTCTAATTTCTCTTTTAGGAATGCAACCCAATTCATTCTTGTGTCATTATCAATGAGTAACATGAAGTAGCTATCTCCTTGAATACTTTAAATTCTTGTAAGCCCATAGAGATTAGTGTGGATTGACTCCAAGGGTCTTTTAGTAGATTAATCCTTGGACTTTAACCTTCTTCTAGTCTAATTACCATGTTGACATGCATTGAAAAGTATGTTTGTAGGTTTGATGATCTTAGGAATGTTTTTCATACAATTCTTAGTGCTAATCTTGACTAGGTTATCAAATTTTAGGTGACCTAGTCTTATGTGTCATAGCCAACTTTCATTTCTCTTGGTGATGAAACATTTCTCCTTCTTGATCTCATTCAATACATATAGGTTGTTCTTAGTCTTCTTGGCATTGCTAATTATCCTTCTTGATTTATCTCTCCTTATCTCACATCCTTTTTCATGAGATGTTAGTGTATGTGTCCTTGATTTCACCTTTGAATCACACTAAGTAGGTTATGTTTCATATCTTCCACATACAACACATTTTGTGTCTTGGTCTTTCCATTGTCTAAACTCAAGACACCATTTCCAACTATATTGTCAATTGTGTTGTTTCCAAACCTCATTGTTCCCGTAGCATTATTATTTAAAAATATGAACTTGTTCCTATCTCTTGTTGTGTGACTTAAGTATCCACTATCTATATACCATTTCATGCCTTCATCTTGAATATAAAAAGCAATCTAAGCTATCATATATTTCTCTTTGGTCTTATGTTCCTCCTTGGCAAATAGTCCATCTTCATTCTTGAGCTCAATCTAATCCATCCTATATTGATTTGGCTTCCATACCAATGTTTTTATCTTTCTTATGAATTATAGGAGCTTCATATGTCTTGATAAAACTTATGGACCTTATAACTCTATTAGACAAAAATATTGTAATGTGCCCTATGTTGTGATAGATGTAGAAAACAACTTTTATGTACTTACCATGGTTCTATGATGACTTATCTATATAGCATTGGGTTTCCTTGTTGATCTTATCAGGATAGTACTCTTGACTTGTTTTGACTTCTCATGCTCTCTCTTAAAATGTCTCAATTTGTCTATGAGTTTTTCATCTTCAAGGAATATAACTCTATCATCAACTAGTCATACTCAAATTCTTTTGACTTACACCTTATGTTTACCTATTTTAACTAACTCTTGAGATATATGATAGTCTCCTTTTGATGTTTCAAATAATCAAGTGTACTTATGAGCTCAAATTCAAGGTGTACTTCAGGTTTTCCTTCTTCACTATCATATTAGACTTCTTCATCATACATGTTGTCTTCTTCTTGTTGATCACAAGACATTATTGTACTTCTTAAGACCACCTTCAAGTTGTTAGACTAGCCAAAAAATACCAACATCTAATACTAATTTTTGAATCACAATGATTGATATGGGGGTGAATTAGTCTTCAAAACTTTTACAATATTTACCTTATCATTCATTAACTATCAACAATATATTAAGATAGCAACACATGAACATGAGAGAACAACATAACACAAAAAATACTTATTTGAGTAGGAAAACCTCAAGGGTAAAAAACCCCACTGATGATAAAAATAGACTAGTATCCTATAATTCAAACATCAATATTTAGTGAATCACCAACTTCACTTGGAGCACCAACCCTAACTAGTCAAGCACCAACTTGACTAGGCTTTAGCAAGAACCCACTTTCAAGGAGTCACCAACCCCGTAGATGACTCAGGACCAACTTAGCCACCTCTAATTTTTTATCACTTTTAGAAACCTTTTTTTTTTCATAAAATATATGATGATATTCCTTTTTAACTCTCCTCATACACATGTCCTTCACAAACTATTCTCTAGTCTTCTTCGCTTAATTATCCCTCTTCTTGACTTGGTTAGGTCAAATGACCTTGATAATAATTTGTAGTACACCTATCAAATCTTCATGATATTTTATTTATACCCTCCTGATGGTATATAGGACTCTATTCATCCATTCAAAGTTTTATTTCATTCACTTTAACACTCATACTCATTCTAGACAATTAGGCCTATTAGGCCTTGTTTTTATGTTAGGCTCTTCCTCGTACACCTATTGGTCAACCATACACACTTTAACACTAATTTTTTCAATTAAATTATCCTTAATACACGTAAAAAACATAAACTAAACATTACAATAGGTCATTCATAGTATACAGGACCAAAGACCCCTTTTAGGCCTTAAGAAAACTTAATTCAATTAAGCCTCCATTATCATATGTTACCCTTTGAACACCTTGAAACAATCTAAAACTTCTCACACGATAGTAAAATATAATATTAAATTTTAATATACCCATAAAAATTTAATCTTGGGTCCAAGACGCTTTTTAGCACCAACCACCACTTGAACCATGCCATTAGCATTATTCATAATTAGGCATGTGCATACCCAGAAAGTCTATTTTAAACAACTGGATCAAAAACAAAATATTGTAAAAAAATCATGGAAAAAAATCATATTCACAATATTCTCATGACATCAGGGTCATCACTATGTGTATTATACCTCACAACTCAAGGCAAAAGTGCTCAGACCCTTCTCTAAAAATAGCTTACTCAGAATTGCCAATAAGCTTCAAAACACAGTCATTGAAATAATGATTTAAAAATCTTTTAAAATCACTTTAATAAACTTAAAATTAATTTTTATAATCATAAAACATACTCATAATAACTTAAAACAAATATATCATAAGATATAATATCAATATTGGTCTTACAAACCAATTTCATGACTTCACTATATACAGACCTTACTGAGTTAGACAAGTCAATTTGAGAATAAATTTTTGTTATATACAACCATATCCAAATATTATATCTAATATTTACATGTGCTATAGGTATTCAAAAATAACTCCATGCATTTGGATCCATCTTTAATCCATGACAACACATCCCTAATCTCATTCCCACTTCTACCTTGTTTTTTTCACTATCTTCACCATTATGCCTTTTAGTGATAGGTCAACTTGCATTACTATTTTAACACATATGAGGTCTATAAAATACTCATAAACCACCATGGACATAATATATAAGTCTCAAGCTTTAGGCTATATACATTTATCAAATTTGACTCGGTCAACCTTGCCTACTATAACAATTTTTTGAAAAATAAGCCTTTTCCTATATGGTCCACTCACTCACATGACAAACCAATACCACATGTAGATACTTGGGAGATTAAAATGCATGATAAAATTATCATAATATGTCATCCAATCTATTTTTATACATTTTCATCAAGATCTTCCATATCAGGTAAAAGTTAGGGTTTTATAGAGGTTTAAACCACCTTACAGTCTTAATGATCATTCATAAAGATTAGGCCCATATTCCATAAATAAATACTTGGAAATTTGAGATATGAACCTTCCCCATATTCCATTAATGAATTATGTTCTCATTATAATTTTACACATTCTAATGAGTACATGAAATTTCTTCTCAGGTTGAGAATCCTTCATTTTGTGCACACAGGAAACCTCAAAACCACATTCCATGTCTTTTCTTATATACTTTGACCTCAGATTTGATAAACATGCCTAAAAAAAATAACATACCTCTTTCAATTCTCATTTTTCCATGCTTAACTTGTAAACTTATCTTGATACACCATTAGGACATCATCTCTCTCTTTACTCTTTAAGCTTTTGATATATATGTCACATTAGGCCTTGAAACTGACCTTCTAGCCACTATCCATACACTCTCCACCTCAATTTCACTATAAATAAACCTTTAATATGATATACCACTAATTTAAATCCTTCGTAGGTCTTAAAAACACCTCATGACCCCTTATTAGGTTAGGCAGAGTCTAGAACTAGTCTATTTACATGCTAGTATTGTAGGGTCTACCTCTATGGACTTACCTTGGAGCTCTCCTGAGTGATCCAATGATTCATATACATGATTAAGTGTCC
This sequence comes from Torreya grandis, assembly GCA_037957365.1. Classification (NCBI taxonomy): domain Eukaryota; kingdom Viridiplantae; phylum Streptophyta; class Pinopsida; order Cupressales; family Taxaceae; genus Torreya; species Torreya grandis. The sequence goes on from JARHVA010000387.1 coordinate 1,688,416, forward strand.
TAAAAAATAATCTAATGGTTATAGGAATTCATATTACTATGACACCATGCTCCTTCATGCACAAGACTAGGCATCTTATGCATAAGCCTTCTCAAGTCTCTTGCTAGGTTTAAACACTTGACAACCTTGACCACTGATCTTGAAACATTCTTTGATGATTATATAAATTGATTAAATTCCTTATAATTTTTTTAAACAATACCATACCTCTTAGATATTGACTCAAACAAAAACATTGTTCAATGACCTCATGCCTCATGAACAACCTTTAACATCAATGACACCATCAATGCCAAGTCTCAACAATAGAAACAATGTTCAATAATTGATAGTAATGAGCATGAAAACAATGAAACCTTATTCATGGATATATAAAAGCAAACAATGGGGATTTATTAAAATGGAAAGTCCTTATGGATGATGAATAAGAGGCTAAATTGAACCTTGAGGTAGAATTGGTGAGTTCTCATGAGGAGTTGAAGTTTAAAAGAAGGAAGAATAAAAAATTAAGATCATTAATTAAGGATTATCAAGATCAGATTGGTTTTTTTGAAGAGAGATTGAGTAACACATCCAAGGATCATGATTAGATCATCAATCAAGTTGAAACATAGATGAAGATAGTCACTACCAACCTCAATTTTAAGGAAGAAAAATGCACCAGGTATGAATAAAAATTGCAGTCCTTAATGTCAGAACTAGATCAACTAGAAAGATGAAGAACTATGAGAAGTTTGAAAATATCACTAATTTTATGAATGACATTTTTAGTAGTCATAAGTCAACCAATGATAATTCAAGTCCTTGTTTCAAATTAGATCAAAAAGAGAACAAGGAGAATGCTAATGTGAGTAAGATGGTCAACCTCAAGAACAATATGAAGATAAATTTTGTAAAATAGCATAACAACATAAGGTATGAAGATTCATTAAATGGTTAATGTTTCTCATGTAGTTAGTTTGGTCATAGAGAAAGAGAGTGTAGAAGACACTCTAAGAATGAGTACTCATAGGACTATGGAAGTAGTCATAGTCCACATCAGTTAAGATATATGATGATGTTCTTTGCTATAATTATCTTAATGTTGGTGATATTTCAAGATTCTATCATTATGAATCATCAAGATAGAACAAGAAGATTCAAACTCCTAGAGATTAAGAAGAAAGACAAACCAAGGTGTGAAAGATAAAGATAGTCAAGTTTAGTCATTATCAGTCTACAAGCCAATGTGGACTATGTTCTATAGTAGAGCATAGGTGGGATATTAAAGAGCATCAAGAGGGTTCATTATCAGCTTATATTTTTAACCATACAGATTATGAAGAGGTCAAGCCAAAGAGACTAATCAGGCCTAAAAGGATCCTAAAGGATCATCAATCTTTTGAGAGCATAGAAATCTGGTAATCCCCTAAGTTTGTGTTGTTTTAGTGCCCGATGGTAATGGGTGACTCCATTAGGCTTCATGGAGACACTCATTAGTCAGTGTAATCTTGGCAGATATCATGAAGACATGTTGAAGAATGTTGAAAAAACTAGAAGTGTTGTTGGTATATGATATATGTTTGAAGGAAAATGAGGATGGTCTAAGAGTCCTAATGACTCATGTGGTGAGCTCAAGTTATGAATATAAAGGGGGAGTCCCTAATTCTTCATTTGATGTAAATAATATGGTGGCCTAATATGTGATCAAAGGTTTCAGTCATATACATCATGTCAAGGACAAGGTGAGTGGTCTTGTGATCTGAGTTCATTTAAAAGAGGTATACATGGTGTAAGGGGGAACATGTTCCTATAATGCTTCATATTTTATATGTTGATATTTTTTTGCAACAAGGTGTTGTAGGTGTGATAATTTTTATTTGAGAAAAGAGCTAGTTCTGGGAGAATGAATACCATAGGGAGATGTATATTTTTGAGACAATGATTAGTGGTTTTCATCTAGTATATGTGAGGACAAGCATCATCTCAATAGGATATTTATAACTCTATATTGTGAAGTGTCAAGATGGTGTAGTAGAAGTCATAAGAAGCATGGTTTCTTGAGGTCTAATGATCAGATGGTAATTTTTGGAAGACCCTTTCTCATTAATGTCAAAGGGGGAGAAATAAAAAAATGGGGAGATGAGAATGATCAGGTTTTAATATTTTTCCCATCAATGACAAAGGGGGATGTTGTTGAGAAGTGTTATCATTTATTTCAAGGTTCATCTCATTAACCTCAAGGTTGATGTCATTGATGTCAAGGTGCATCTAGTGAAAATGCATGGAAAGTGGTCTTTGAGGTATGAGTTTGTGATCTTGAGGTGACAAAGTGATTTTATTGATATTTGACTTCTCTATTGATTGATGTCAAGGTTGATATTAAGGTATAGTTCATGGAACATGTTTGAATACAACTAATGTCTATATAGGAAGCCATGTGACAAGATGCACTTGAAGCCAAGAGAGAATTTGAAGGAAAGAGAGACTATGAAGGAAAATAATGTCTATGTTTACATGAAGGCACAATTCAAGGTGTCAAAGGTGTTTATTTCAACTTGAATTTTTTAGTGTTATCATTTAAAGTTCTTGTGAAAGTATGGTGACAAGTAGGTCTACAAGAGTGTTGTTATGAGCAAGGCTAATTAGCAGTTTGTGTTATGACATTATTATTATAATAAATGTATGAAATGTGAAAGTGAGTAGTGTTGTTTTTTTCCATTATTTAAAAATGCATAGGTATAATTTCGTTGAGGTCAAGTGTTTAAGTAACCTAAGCCTAGTCATGGCATGAAGATACCTTATAAGAAAGTTTGAGCATGGTGGGTTAGTGAGATGAGTGCACACAAACATGAGTGATTTTATTAGGTTATTTTGTCATGTATGTGATCCATTGGAGGACTCATGAGAGTCTTAGGGTGAGCCTATATAGGTAAGACCTTTAAACCAAGTTTGCACCTAGACCACTCCTAGACCTTGCCTGGCCTAAGGAGGTATCATGATCTAGTGTAAATGCATGTGAAGAATGTATGTAACTGTTTAAGAATGAAATAGTTTGATTTATTATGTGATTGAGGTGGATAATTCATGGAAATAATCATGAAGGTCAATTTTAAGGCCTATTGTGATTTGCAAGTCAAGGTCTAGAGAGCAAAGAGAGAGAATGGGGCCTAATGAAGGGTCATGATCAGATTTCAAGGTGTTTGAGATCATGTAAGAATTTTAATAGGTGAGATATGTTATTTTAATATTTTTCATGGATTTTGAGATCATAATGTGAAGTAAAAGGCATTAAAATTTATTTAGAGGTCTCTCAAGTGCTTAGAATGAAGGGTTCTCAACCCGAGAAAGATTTTAAAGTGATTATTAACTCATCAAACCTTTTCATGGGAACCTAATATATTAATTATATATGGTGAAGGGTATTAGATCAAAATTATAGGCATTAATTTTTGTATTGTTTGGGTTTTCCTTATGAACGATCATCAAGAGTGGAAACAGGTTTAAACCCACTTAGAACCATAATAAGGACCCAATGTTGAAGATGTTAATAAAAAGTGCCTAGAATGGTTTGGTATTATTAGATAATCTATTTTATATTTTATTTTACTCTCCTAGGTACCTCTAAATGGTATTTTTTAGAGAGAAGAGAGAGAAAATATTGAGTTATAGGCTTGTTTCTGAAGAAGTTCCCATAGAAGTCAAAAGTTGCATTATACATAATAATCAAATGGATGGAAGAAGAAGGTAGAGACTCATGTTTTATGTCCATGAAGTTTTATATATAGGTGATAGTCATCAACTATTATAAACTAGTCATCCAAGTTAGCAAGTTCTAGCAGGCCTAATGGTACAAACAATGAAAAACCCAGCCAGAGGTGAGAAGATGATTATGAATGTGTTTTCATGAAAAAATGATTAAAACAAAGACATATAGATATTTTTAAATACTTATAAAACATTTTAATACTTTGTATAATTTTTTTAGGTTAGTTAATATAGTGAAAATATTTCTCACAAGTTGAACTATCTAGTTCAGATGAGACAATGACATATAAAGTCATGAGATTGGTCTGCAAGACCAATATTTTCCATTTGAACATATGATATTTATATTTAAGAATGGTTTAATTATATAATAGTATCATATAAATGTATCAATACTCATTTAAAATGTCCTTATAGGGGTTGTAGGTCTAAGTCACCATGACTGTGTTTTGAGGTAATCTGGTAGTTTTGAGTGAACAAGTTGCAGTGATAAGTTTGAGTCACTATGCCCTAAGTTGAATTGTCTAATTTATATGGTGATATTTTTGGGTTAATATTGGTTTTATATAAGCTATTTATTATCATTGTTGTGTGGATAAATTATGTGTTATTTTTATTTGTTCAAGATAGACTTTTTTGTGTGTTTAAAAGCCTAATATGAACAGTGTTAATGGAGTGTTTCAAGTGGTAGTTGGACCTAAAAAGTATCATGATTCTTGGAGGATATTTAATAATTATTATTTGATTAATATATGATATTATCATACCATGTATGGAGTTTTAATGGGTTCTAAGGGATAAAATGGTAACATGTTATTAGACAGACCTAATGCAATTAGATCACTATGAGACCTAAAAGTGAAATGAGGTCAAATTAAGTCATGATAGACCAGAAGGGACACAAAGGTCATTTGAATATTTTTTATGAGATTTCTTAAGACCTATTATATATCTAACCTAAGATGTTAAGGGTGTTGAGCTGACTAAGTGGTATATGAACAAGGAATGGTATATATACAAGGTAGTTTAAAAAGTATCATGATTCTTGGAGGATATTTAATAATGATTATTTTATTAATATATTATATTATCATACCATGTATGGAGTTTTAATGGGTTCTAATGGATAAAATGGTAACATGTTATTAGACAGACCTAATGCAATTAGATCACTATGAGACCTAAAAGTGAAATGAGGTCAAATTAAGTCATCATAGACCAGAAGGGACACAAAGGTCATTTTAATATTTTTTATGAGATGTCTTAAGGGTGTTGAGTTGACTAAGTGGTATATGAACAAAGAATGGTATATATACATGGTAGTTTTAGGCCTATTTGGTGTGTAGAGTGTATGAAAATGAAATAACACATTGTTGAGCATAAGTATGTCTTGTATACCATAAAAAGAGTGTATAGTATCAGTCATTAATATATGATATTTTTTATACATATGAATATCAATTTCATATGACCTAATAAGTATTGAAGAGACCTAGTTGAATGAAGAGGCCTAGAAGGCAGTTTGAGAGGGATAAGAGTGTGAAAAGATGAAGAGGTGGTAATCATCTATTGGTTGAGAAACATAGTGTTCTAAAGGTTATAAAATCAATTAGGTGGTTGAGTGGGTGATGATTCATCTAGAGGGTTGGTGCCTCCTTGCAAATAGGTACTTGCTAAAGCCTAGTCAAGTCCATGTTTGGCTTGTTAGAGTTGGTGCTCCATGTGGAGTTGGTAATTCACTAAATTTAGTTTTTTTTGTATAATATTATAGTCCATTTTCATATATCAGTGTGTTCTATTCCCCTTGAGGTTTTCTCATATATGTTATGTGTTCTTATGTTTCACGTTTATGTGGATAGGTGTATATGCTTGCTAGATCTATATGTTTACTTGAATGGTTCATGATTGCTTAAGGTAACCTGAATGAAAGGTTTTTGAATACTAATTTACCCCTACCTCTCAATCATTATGTTTCAAATAATTTATATCATATTAGGTCCTTTCAATTAGGCTTAGCATCCTAAAAGAGATCCTAAAAGCAACGATGACTAGTAGTCAAGTTCAAGGAGGTTTCTCTACTAGTAAGGCTTTGTTCTTCAATGGGACTGATTATGTATTTTGGAGAATCAAAATGAGGACATATATAATGTCAATGCGCCATGACACATGGTATTTATTTTTGTATGGATATAATCCACCTCCTACACCACCAATTGATGTAGCAAGTAAGAAGAAAATTGATAGCGATTCCAAGGCAATAAAAGCCATTATATGTGGCATATAAAAGGTAGAGTTTATGAAGGTGATGCATTATGATTCAACCATGATGATATGAGACAAGTTGAAGGTTATCTATGATAGAGACAACATGGTGAAAATGACTAAATTTTAGACTCATAGAAGGTAATTTGAAAGTATGAGTATGAAAGAAGATGGGAGCATTGCATTATAGATGTTAAGGGTTGATGAAGTTGTCAATGTCATAAGAGGTCTCTGAGAAGAAGTTAAAGAGTTTACAGTTGTAAAAAAATATTTATATCCCTAACTTTTAAATTTAATTCAAAGGTGTCTATAGTAGAATAAATGCAAGATCTAGACACACTTCAAATGGATGGGCTTCATGGCATCTTGACTACTTATGAGATGAGAACAAATGAAGGAAGACCTCACAATAAGGAAGAAGCATTCAAAGATAAAAAGAAGTTAAAATCCAAGAAGGTCAAGGATCAAGTATGTTCATATATTGATGATGATGAACTAGTAGCCATGTTTTTTAGAAAATTGAGGTTTGGATTTGGTAAGTACAAGGGTAAGTTGCCTTTAAAATGTTTCAATTATGGTAAGATTGGTCCCTTTACATCTAAGTGTCTTACCAAGGATAATACTGAGCATGATGAACAACATGATGAGCATCATGGTGATTATGAGAAGGTCTATAATCCTGACAAAATAAATAAATATTTTAGGAAGTATTAAGGTAGGAAAGGGTCATTCAAGAACAATATAAGTTTTTATACTAAATAAGATAATAGCTCATATAGTGACAAAAGCACATTTGATAGTGATGATACAGTAATGAACATGACAAAAATGAAACCTTATTAATGGATATAGAAATAGAAAATGAGGGTTGATCAAAAGGGAAAGGAATTATGGATGATGAATAATTAAATGAAGAGGCTAGAGTGAACCATGAGGCAGAATTGAAGAGTGATCTAGAGGAGTTGAAGTTCCAAAGAAGGAAGAATCAAAAACTATGATCATAGGTTAATAACTATGAAGAGCAAATTGGTTTTTTGAAGATAGACTAAGTAACACATTTAAGGATCATGATGATATCATCAATCAGGTTGAAACACAGATGGAGATAGTCACTATTAGCCTAAAGGCAAAGGAAGATAATTTACTAGGTATGAATAAAAAAAAGAGTCCTTAAAGTTAGAATTGGATCAAGCAACTAACAAGATGAAGACCTATGAGAGGTTTCAAAAGAGCACTGAGGTTATAATGACATTTTGAGTATTCAAAATTTTTACAATGATAAAGCAAGTCTTGGTTTCAAAGTAGATCAAAATTAGAACAAGGAGAATGTTAATGTGAACAGGATGGTTAACCTCAAGAACATTATGAAGACAAATTATGTTAGATAGCATAACACCATAAGTTATGTAGATTCATTCAATGGTTATTATTTCTCATGTAGTCAGTTTGATCATAAAGCAAGAGAGTGTAAAATACCCTCCAAGAATGAGTACTCATGTGACTATATAAGGATTCATAGTCCACATCAGTCAAGATATATGAGTGATGTTGTTTGCTATAATTGTCTTAACATTGGTCATATTTCAAGATTCTATCATCATAAATCATCAAGATAGAAAAAGAAGATTAAAGCTCCTAAAGCTCATGGAAAAAGACAAACCAAGGTGTGGAAGCCAAAGATAGTCAAACTTAGTCTTGATTAGTCTAAAAGCCAAGGTGGAGTGTTTTCTATAGTATATCATAGGCCAGATATTGAAGAGCATAAAGGGTGTTTATTATTAGCTCATATTGTTGACCACATGAATGATGAATAGGTCAAGCTAAAGATATTAATCAAGCCTAAAAGGATCCTAAAGGACCATTAGTCTTATGAGAGTATGGAAATCTAGGAATCTCCCGAGTTTGTGTTGTTCTAGTTCCCTATGGTAAGGGGTGAATCCATTAGGCTTCATGGATACACTCATTAGTCAATATAAGCTCGATAGTTATCATTAAGACATGTTGAATAATGTTAACAAAGATGGAAGTGTTATTGGTATATGAGAGATGTTTAAAGGAATATGAGGATAGTCTGAGATTCCTAATGAGTCATGTGGTGAGCTCAAGTTGTGAAGATAAAGGGGGAGTCCCTAATTCTATAGTTGATGTCAATAATATGGTGGCCTAGTGTGTGATCAAAGGTTTCAATCATATCAGTCATGTCAAGGACAAGGTGAGTGGTCTTGTGATATAAGTTAATTTGAAGGAGGTATGCATAGAGTAAGGGGAATCATGTTCTTGTAATGATTTATATTCTATGTGTTGAGCTTTTGTTTCAAGAAAGTGTGATTCCTAATGTTGCTAGTGTGATAATGTTTATTTGAGAAAAGAGCTAGTTGTGGGAAAATGAGTACTTGATGGAGATGTATATTTTTGAGAGAATGATTAGTGGTTATTAGCTAGTGTCTATGAGGATAAGCATTAGCTCAGTAGGAGCTATATATCTCTATATTGTGAAGTGTCAAAAGAGTGAGGTAGAAGTCATAAGAAGCAAGGTTTATTGAGGTATAATGATTAGATAGAAATTTATGGAAGACCTTTTGTCATTAATGTAAAAGAGGGAGAATGAACAGAATGGGGAGATGAGAATGATTAGGTTTTAGTAGGTTTTCCATCAATTACAAAGGGGGAGTTTGTAGTTAAGTGTTATCATTAATGTCAAGGTTGATCTCATTGATATCAAAGTTGATGTCAAGGTGCATCTATGAAGATGTATGGTGAGTGGTATTTGAGGTATGAGCTTATGATCTTGATGTGATAAAGTGATTTTATTGATTTTTTTCTTCTATGTTGATTGATTTCAAGGTTGATATCAAGGTACAGGTCATGGAAGATGTTTGAAGACAACTAATGTCTATATAAGAAGCCATGTGACAAGATGCACTTGAAGGTAAGAGAGAATTAGAAGGAAACTAATGTCTTATGGTTGCATAAAGGTAGGTAAAAATATCAAAGGTGTTTAGGTTAGATTGAATTTAGTGTTATCATTGAAGGTTATTGTGAAGGTATGATGACAAGTAGGCCTGCAAGAGTGTTATTGTGAGCAAGGCCAATTGGCAGTGTGTGTTGTGACATGCTTATGAGAATTAAATTTATTTAATATGAAAGTGAATATTATAGTGGTTATGAGTAGTTTTTAATTGTTACCATTTTTTAAATATTCATAGGTAGTAGGTCATTACAATCAAGTGCTTATGTAGCCTAAGCCTAGTCATGGCATGAAGAGATCTTGTGAGAAGGTTTGATCATGGTGTCTTGGTGAGATGAGTGCACATAGGAATGAGCGATTGTATGAGGTTATTAAATCATGTATGTGAATAAATATACTACTCATGATAGTCTCATGGTGATCCTACAAGGGTAAGACCTTCATACCAAGTTTGCACTTAGACCACTCCTAGACGCTGCCTGGCCTAATGAGGTATCATGATCTAGTGTAAAGGCATGTGAAGGATTTATGAAAAATTTTAAACATGAGAGAATTTTTTTGAGTGTGTGATTGAGGTGGGGAGTTCATGGAAAGAATCATGAAGGTCTATTTTAAATCCAAATGTGGTTTGCAAGTCAATGTTTAGAGAGCAAAAAGAGAGAATGTGGCCTAATAAAGGGTCATGATCATATTTCAAGGTGTTTGACCTCATGTAAACATTATCATAGGTGAGGTATGTTTTTTTAATATTTTTCATGTAGTTTGAGATCATAGTGTGAATTATAATGCATGAAAATTTATTTGGAGATCTCTCAAGTGCTTAGAATGAAGGGTTCTCAACCCGAGAAAGATTTTATTATTATCATTAGCTCGTAAAACCTTTACATGGAAATATAATATATTAATAGTATATGTGTAAGGTTTATAAATCAAAATTTTATGAATTAGTTTTTTTATCAAGGGGTTATGCATTATGAACGATCATTAAGAGTGGAAACAGGTTTAAATGCTCTTAGAATCCTAATAAGGACCCAATGTTGAATATGTTGATTAAAGTTTCCATAATGGATTGGTATGATAAATTAAGATTTTGGATATTGTATTGGACTCTCCAAGGTACCTCTAGGTTGTATTGGTTAGAGAGAGGAGAGACAAAATGTTGAGTTATAGGCTTGTTTCTGAAGAAGTTGTAGAAGTCAAAAGTTACATTAGACATAGTAAGAAAATGTATGGAGGAATAAGATAGAGACTCATGTTTTACATCCATGAAGGTTTTTATATAGGTTATATTCCTCTTATATTCCTCAAGTATGATAAACTAGTCATCCAAGTTAGTCAATCACTAACAGGCCTAATAGTGCAAACAGTGAAAAACCTAGGCAACAATGACAAGATGGTTATGAATGTGTTGTCATGATAGAATGATGAAACCAAGAACATAAAGATATTTATAAATAATAATAAGAAATTTTCATGTTTGGTATTATTTTTTAAGGTTAATTAATATAGTGAAAAAATTGAATTCAAGTTGACCTATCTAGTTCAGATGAGACAGTGAGATATAAAGTCATGAGATTGGTCTGAAAGACCAATATTTGTCATTTGACCATATGATATTTATATCTAAGAATTTTATAATGATCTCGTATTATAATATACATGAATCATAATTCATTGAAAATGTATGTACAAGTGTTGGAGGTCTAAGTCACCATGACTGTGTTTTGAAGTAATTTGATAGTTCTGAGTCAAGAAGTTGCAGTGATAAATTTGAGGCTCTATGCCCTAAGTTGAAGTGTCTAATGAATATGGTGATATTTTTGAGGTCATATATGTTATTTATTATCATTTTTGTGTGGATAAATGATGTGTTCTCTTTATTTATTCAAGACATATTTTTTTGTATGTCCAAAGGCCTAATATGAACAGTGTTAATGACATGTTTTAAGTGTTAGTTGGACCTAAAAATTTTCATGATGATTGCAAAATTTTGAATAAGGATTTTTTTATTGTTATGTGATATGTTCCTACAATGTATGGAGTTTTAATGTGTTTGAATTAATAAAATGGTAATGTGTTATTAGACAAACCTAATGCAATTAGGTCTCCATGAGACCTAAAAGTAGAATGAGGTCAAATTAAGTCATGAAAAAATCAAAAGGAACTCAAAATTCATTTGAATATTATTTATGATATGTCCTAAGACCTATTTTATGTTTGACCTAAGAATTTGAGGGTGATTGGATGAATAATTGGTATATGAACAAGGAATGGTATATATACAAGGTAGTTTTAGGATTAGTTGGTGTTTAGAGTGTACACAAATGAAATAGCACATTGTTGAGTAGAAGGAATTATTTTAGACCATATGAGTATGTATAGCATTAATCATGAGGATATGATAGTTTGTTTTCATATGAATATCAAGGTCATATGAACTAATCAATCTTGAATAGACTTAATTGAGCAAAGAGGCCTAGAAGGTAGTTTGAGAGGGATAAGAGTGTGAAGAGATGAAGAGGTGATCATCATATATTGGTTGAGAAACATATTTTTCTGAAGGTGATCAAAGCAATCAGGAGATTTGAGTCATCTAGGGGGTTGGTGCATCCTTGAAAGTGGGTACTTTATAAATCCTAGTCAAGTGGGTGCTTGGCTAGTTGGAGTTGGTTCTCCATGTGGAATTGGTGCTTCACTAATTTGGTTTTTGTATTATAGGACTATAGTTGATTTGCATAGATCAGTGGGTTTTCTTCCCCTTAAGGGTTTCTCGCATATATGATGTGTTATTGTGTTTCATGCTTATGTGGATAAGTGTATATGTTTACTAGATATATATATTTTCTTAAATGGTTTATGATTGCTTAAGGGAACTTGAATGAAAGGTTTCAAAAGACTGATTCTTAGCCCACCCCCTTCTTAGTCATTTTATTTCCAACAAGAGTGACCCTACTTTTTACTACAAGTAAGAAGGTAATTATATTGATTTACTTTATAAATGCAACATTTTTAAGTAGGAGGAAGAATTCATTAGTGTTAGGATCAATTAATTGAAATGAAATATTTAGGTATCATGTAATAATTCTTAGGTATGAAATTTCATCGAAGTAAAGATGAATTATTCATTTTTAAAACAAAATATGCAAAGAATATTTTGAAAAAAATTAGTATGGTTTATTTTATATAATTATCCACTACAATTGCACATATAAATATGTTGTATAAAGAAGATGGTGTTGAAATAGTTGATGAGACAACTTATAAAAGTATTGTTAGAAGATTAATGTTCCTAACTCACATAAGACTGGACCATATATTTTGTTTCAAGATATATTTTTGATCCATTTACAATTCATGTGAAGGTAGCCAAGAGGATATTGAGATATGTGAAAGGTACTATCAATTTTAGTATTCATTATTATACCAATAAAAAATCCGAGCTTGCTAGTTTTGATGATTTTGATTGGGGAAGTAGTTTAGATGACTAGAATTCAATATTTGGTAATGCTTTTTCACTTGGTTTAGGTTTGGTTATATGGATATCAAAGAATCAAAGTTAAGTTTCCTTTTCAACTATAGAATAAAAATATATTTCAATCGCTTCAATAGGTACACAGGCATTATGGCTCTGAAAAATTATAGAATAAATTGGGAAGAAAATAAATCAATCTAGAATGATTTCTTTTGATAGCATGAGTGCTATCAAAATGGCCAAGAACCTAGTCTATCACAACAAGTCAAAGTATTTTTATTTAAATTACCACTTCATTAAATATTTGGTTCAAAATAAAGAGGTGGAATTGAAGTATAAAAACACCTAAGAACATCTTGCAAATATCTTCACTATAGGTGTTAGAAATTTTAATTTTTTAATCTTTGAGATAAAATTATTGGTCCACTCAGCACCAATGAGGATAATGTTGGATAACTACTATTAAGTGATGTTCTTAGTCTATTTTTAAAAAATAATAAATCCAATGGAATAGGTTAGATTTGTTTGTTTTAAAACAGTTGGTTTTATTTTTCAACTTTTTAACTTTTTCGTAAGATTTAGAATAATCTATTCACTAAAAGATCATGTTCATGTGAAATTTTATAAATACATCTGACTAGATCAATTTTATTGAGTAGAAGAAGAAAAATAATCGATTGAGAGATTGTGTTGGTTTGGGTTATGTGAGTTGTGTATGGTGCTTCTGTTTTCATTGTATGTTATTTCTTAGTGAAAGATTGTCTTTGTTGAATTGTGAGAAGTGTTTGTTCTTTATATTAAATACCTTCACAACACCACCTTTTAGTGCACCAGTTACCTTTGACAACACCTTTAGGTAGTTCCATTAATACAAAATATTTGAAGAACATCTAACCATAAACCACAAATCAAATAATTATCCAAAAGTAACAACTCTTTTTCGTGATCCACCCTATTAAAAAAAACCCTTTTTGAAGGAAGTTTTTTTGAAGTAGTGGAAGAATATAAGTACTTTTATTAGGTTTTATACTCGATACAAAATATATGGGGGAAAGTGGAATAATGGGATTAATATTGTTTGTCATACTTGTGGTTTTATACAAATATAAATTTTAGGTTAACCTCAACAAATAACTAAAAAACTAAAAAATCAATTTTATATTAGATTTTATTAGTTCAAACATGTGATCTGAATGTTAATCTAAGTAAATAAGTTAAAAGATATGGAGCCATTTTTGACCTAGAATGGTTATGGAAGAAGAGTCGAGAAAGAGGAAGAATATGTAAATGAAACAAAGCAATAAGTTGATGAAAAAGTGGGGTGTTAGCATTTAAGAGTTCCCAAACACTAATCTTAATGAAAAAACATAAAGGTATATGAAAAAAAAATTAGGTTAACCATATAAATAAATAAACTTGGGTGGAAGAAAGAAAACTATTTCAAAGAATTTAATTTTACTTATAATCATATAAACAAAAAGCGTAAATAGTAATAAAATCAAACAGAAGGTGAAATTATTGATAATTTAATTAAAGACTGATATTTATCATTTTATTGTATTGATCATTTTTAATATAAAACTGATAAATAAACAACACTTGTGTGTGTGTGTGTGCACGCACACGCGTACATACA